>OZ026604.1:8244148-8259148 GCA_964020085.1 Micromussa lordhowensis
TCTCGTAGGGTGTTGATAACACCATCCTCGACCTGCAGAATTCTTGATGTCCTACTTAGCCTCATTAAATAATTGCTAAGTATTAATATTTAATAACTAGCGTTTCTTACATCTTCTTACATCCAGGAGGGAGTAGAAATATTCCTAGTCGCTTTGTGCCACTGAAACCGGGATAAGCGCTGGCTCGTACAGACTTTACCTTACATCATTAATTATTTTTTTTACCAATTAGTTTCCAGTTGCAACTACCTCTACAGTTCGACCGCTTTCATTTTCTCGCTGGTGAACAAGCCAGGCTGGGGACCAGTAACATTTAAACCACCAGGGCGACATGGTTCTTACCAACAGGCTTCATATGGTTGCTCTAATCGTGGACCTTCATTTGGAGGTGGACACGATATTCGCATTAGCTCGTCCAACACAAATTCATACACAAATCTTGGATACAGCTACAGTCCACCAACTGGTCACACCTACGCTAGCTCATTCACTCGATCATTCCTGGCGGGTAGTTATACCTTTAAGCCAGACGAAGTCGAAGTCTTCTATGAGAGCACCTGAAAAAACATAAAATGGACAACGGCATTTTAACTAACATCTGGCTCTGAAATGTGATGTTGAACGTTGTTTCATTTATAACAATTCCTATCATATTGTTCTATTAACATATTTTCAGTAGTAAAACTAGCAGCCTTTGTGGCATTTAAGGTGTTGATATACGGCGAATTCCTAAAATAGCGTTCCTACTCCACCGACGAGAAATCCGTGGCGAAAAGTGGATGTTGCGTATGTTGGAGTAGGAATGTATATGTTTATAATCATCTAATAATCACACGTCAAGATATTAAATACAAGCTAGTGATAAACTTGGAAGTCATGATTTCTAGTTAGAAAGTTGCTGCTAATTTCTGCAGCTCATAACGTAATGCTGCACCCCCAGAGAACTGCCATAGCGTGGCAGGAAGAAAAAAACCGTAATCGTTTTCATTAGTCTGTCGGCATATATGATCGAAGTTTGAGGTAGAGTTTCTAATCAGGAGTATTGTTTAATAGAATAAGAATACATATTTGCTTTCTAGAAAGAATGATAAAGCACGTTTCCTGGGTTCTCGCTACTCGACATGAAAATTTGTGTATCTAGCTATAGTTATTTCGATTTGTTTAGATAAATTTAAACCAGATAGATTAGAAATCGGTTGCATTGAGATGACCAAGAATGGCGAAATTAAAGAAAAAGATTTTAAAAGGCATAGTTTATGGTATTAAGGGAACATGTTCCTAGTAGAGTGAGCTGTGGTCTCTTGATCATGAGTGAACTAAATGTTTGTTGTTGTTCTTGCTTGTTTGTTTTTTTTTGTTTGTTTTTATAATAAAAATGTTATAAGACCACTTGACCCTCAATGTGCCTTTAGCTACGGATCCATGTTTTCCGTGTGTCGATGTTTAATGTGAAACTAAGTTCGATCGAGCACTCCAGATGTGAAACATTGCGCCTCTTCAAAAGTGCGAAGACGCCTGCAACCTTTTATTTCTTTTTAATTCAACACTTTACGTGCTCAGTGCAAACCGCACTCTCCTTTGTTTTCCTTGTAGCTAGCATGATGCAAGCGAAGCTTTTTATCGCTTGCTATGTGCTTGGATTTTTTCTGCCTAGCCCTTGTAGTTGAGTGACCTCAATTCAGTTTTCTCCCTTTTAATTCAAGAAAGAAAGTACCAGCTTCGTTCAATTTGCAGTTAGAGATCTGTTTAAGAAAACCAAAAGTTAGGCTATTATAGTGCGTGATTAAACTCGAAGAAAATATACAGTTAAGGCTTAACAGTACTACACTGTATATTCAATGTGTCTCTGATAATTATTTAACGATTTCCTTAATTAGTTTTCAAATCGTTCTGTTTCAACATTCATGGACAAAACTTTTGGGATAAATTTGCTCTTGTCGTGAACGAATGCAACTAGCCTTGCCCAGCCCCATCCCACCTTTTATGTAAGACACATGTCCCCATGTCCTCCTGGAAAAAGTACTTTTTTTCAAGCTTCAATTGTACAAAACAATTCATGGCATACCTTCAATGTCCTAAGGACATTTTCCATTAATGTAGTTATTAGTAAATCCGGAGTGCCCCTCCAACATCTGCAGTAGAGTTTTCACGGAAAACAAGAAGAAAGAGAGAAAAAGATAAAAATATAAATAAAGGAGATATAACCCCGTTCTAACCTCCTTCCTCCACCTCTCCTCCCAGCATAGAAGACTTTCTTATGATCTTCTTCTTTAATTTGACCTTTGTCACGATTACGGATAGTAACACTTTACAGTGTCTCGTCAAATCTTCGCGTAAAACGCCTACCCTAAGACTAAAGTGTTTATGTGTGGCCAAACATTCTAACAGAGGAATTGGATACACGTTTTACTGTGGGGCTGGCACCAAACACAGGATGGATAGAAGGAAGCGGTGCCACGACTAAGGAAGGCGTCGCATCTTTGAGGGACACGCGTTTAAGGAACGCTCCAACAAATGTACTTCGTCATGAACTATACTATATTATTCATATGTTATAGTATCTACTTTTAAATTTAATTTTGATTTATGTGGAATACCTGCAGATTAGCTGGTGTGTGTCATTCCATTATGTAATGTCACATCTGAATAGCTAAGCGTATGACACAATAAGCTTGTATTGTATCGTATCGTATTGTGCCAGCTTTGTGCCCTATTTTCTGGGTGAATGTTATAACGTGATCTCTCAGGCGAGACTGAAGCAGGAAAAATTTTAACTGTTGCTTCTTGAGTCTCTACACGTTACGTAGGACGTGTCATGTTTGGCATCACGTGCAGATTCAACCATTCATATATCGTAACTTTGACAATACCGCAAGTAACTGAGATATTATAGCTGAGTTCTGCCGTTTTGATAACAAATAAAAAAGAGCAGAAAGTGAAAGACGAAAAACAAAAACAAAAAAAAAACGCAACGCCTTGCATATGGTTGGCATGTCTGAAATTTGAATTGACCAATCAGGATATAGAAGGCGGGACAAACTGTGCTGTCCTGGAGTTTATGTGTCTTAACAGGAGAAAAAAATGCAACGCAGTCTTGCAACCTTTTTAATTGCAGACGGCACGGGATATTTATGACAAAAAGGGTATTGTAACACACCTGTAAGGATTGATTGATTGATTGGTTAATTGATTGATTGATTTTTTTAAAATTATCTTCGAATTGTCAGCACAGCATTCACTCAATCATTTCAGGTGGGTAGTTATCACTTTCAACCAGACGAGGTGGAGGTCTCCTTCGAGAGTAAATGAAAATGTAGGCAAACAAAGTCAAAAATACTCAAGTTTGAGTATATATATTAGCTTGGCAAAAGTCAAAGGTACGAAGTAGGGTTTGGATTATTCAGAATAATATTTACATTGCCGAAAATTAAACAAGGGGAACTGCACTAAACTCAACGGAAACTTTGCAGCTAAATTGAAACTGCACATGTCATGTTATATACGCACCGTCGTGCGTGTATAGAGATTTCTTTCACGATAGCTCAGGAATTAGCTCCGGAATTAACCTACAATCATGGAAAAAAAGTCTTGGGACAAATTCGCACTTTTGGCGCTTTTTCGTACACGCCAGACGCGAATACAACTACACTTACCTAACCTCGCCCCCAACCCACATACAATATAGAAAAGTAGCACTTGCAATTTCACTTGATCAACATTGCATTGGGTGGGGAGGGGGTACGGCAACGCGTTTTTAAAAGGATAGCAGCGCGTTTTTTCAAACCTCAGCCGTAAAACACAGATGATTCGTTACAGTACATGTCCCAAAGACTTTGGACAAGGATTTCAGAATAATCTTCACATATCCGAAACTTAAACAAAAGAAATTTGCACTAAACTCGATCGACGGAAATTTTGCAGCTAAATTGAAACTGCACACGTCATGTTATATACACACGGCCGTGGGGTATTTAAGCATTAGAACACTTTTTCCGTGTTTAAATAGCCTTATCTAAACACGGGGAGGACACGAGGAGGGTTGGGAGAATTCGAGACAGTTATGCAAACCCGACACGTAGTCGATGGTTTGCATAACTTTCGAGAATTCTCCCAACCCTCCGAGTGTTTAGATGAGGCCATGTTAACACTGTAAAAGTGCTCTATTGCTTTTATAAAATGATTCTCAAAAATACGCGCGAATCTAAAACGCCACTAGAGAGATCTCGTTCACGATGGCTCAATAGGAATTAGCCTAGGTAGAACAAGCGCGCGCTATGTTATAGAAGAATATAGAGTGTGTAAAAATTAAACAGATAAAAACTATATGCATGCGTAAGATATGACAAGGTATAAACTGGAAAGATAAGTTTAAAACAGATGACAGCTGATGTCCATGCCACTTAGTACACTTCTAAATGCTTTATAGTTGACGGAGGATCTGATTGAGTCCGAGAAGCTGCCCCATAATTTAGATCTAAAGAATTGCCATGATTTAAGGCCGTACTTAGAAGTGTGTACCTTAGAAAAATTAAGAATGTTATTACCTCTCAAGTTATAAGACGAATTACTAAGCTGTATTAAATCATGCAGGCAGGCTAGGATCGTTGATTGTTCTAAAAATTGAGGCAGCGATGTTGAAGGCTCGCTGCTCAGCTAATATTGGTTTATTTAGTACAATTGGAAAATGTATTAGCGAGAGCAAGCATGCTTGCATGCTAACACATTTTGTGTTTGCACGTGGAGTCTCTTGAGACTCCAGTGTAGTATATTTAGGAGCGCTTCGCTTGATATATTCATCAAGTGTGACACTACTCGGCGGTGCTTTACATCACATTTTCGGTTTATTTTATCGCAACGATATGCCCTCGAGCCCAGAAACTACAAAAATACAGAACACTTCGGAGACAGTGGACGTTTTTGGGCGGTTTAAATCCTACCTGGATCAGAAGGTCGAAAGCCTTACATCAGGTTTAGTTTCCCAAGCAAGCAGCGGAACTCAGAAGTTAGAAAGAGCGGCTGAAGCGGGAAAGCTGATATTTCAAGGCAACGAAGACCAGTTTCTCTTTAATTCTGAATTACAGGGGACTTTAGACGAAACTGCCAATTTCTTGGCTTCGTGGGAAGTCGAGAAGGCCGGTGAGAAGGTGGAAGAATTGAGGAAATATTTACGCCATCGTCAGAAGATTATCAAGCATGCTGACAAGAGCGAAGCCGGTTGGCTGGCGGTCAAAGAATACCAAACTGAAGAGCGAGCGAGCGACTCAGAGGACGAGAAGAGGATCAAGAAAGCGCAAGAATGAGCGCTCAAGAAGAAGAAACAAAATGGGCTCAAAAGAGCTGAGAAAAGCAAGAACTCTTCTAGTGCTTCTAGCACTCGCTCTGGTGATGATAGGATGCTTTTTCGAGGTATGCTCACTGCCCTTTCTTTGATTGTCAACATGGCAGGCAAGTGCTCTCACTCTGCCTACCTTACACTTTGAGTCTTTTTGTATGCGTCAGCGTTCTGGAGAAGGAAAATATTTTTCCTTCGTACGAACGTAGTGAGGGAGAAGGAAAATGTATTAACTCACTCTGTAGAAACAATCTTGGACTACCGTACACTTCCTCAAGTAGCGAATCTCGCCGTTACTTTCGGAATTAGCAGCTTTCAGGGCTCGTTACTTTCGGAGAGCAAAAACGGTAATTAACGATGATGACTTCTCAACCATTGTGTCCATTACCAGCAAAGCATAAAGTTTATGTGAAGGAGCTCTTTTGCTGCGAAATGGAAATGGAAATTCGTAACGAAACAATATTGTTTAAAAACGAGATTAAATTGGTCATTCCATTTATGTTACTACAACACGAGGGGAGGCACCAGTTTCTGAGCCCTTTGACTCCTTTCTTCTTTACAGTGACATCATAGAAAGAAAGAAATCTCTATTCCTCCTCCTTGCACACACACACCCTCAGGCGCACCTGCTTTCTCCTACGCGTTTGGTGTGACTAGCGCACACTTCGTCAGGGAGTTTAACAATACAACAGAAAAGCGCCTGTATATAAACCTAACTCATACAAGAGTTACATTCAGCAAGAACACGGATATACATCATAGGAAAGACAAACTCCGCGGTAATGCGTCTAGGAAACAGGCGGTAAATTTCGGCAGGTGTGACATATTTTATGCGTGATATAACACCTTGCCGAAATTTACCGCCTGTTTCCTAGACCCATTACCGCGGAGTTTGTCTTTCCTATGATGTATATCCGTAGGTGTGTTCTTGCTGAATGTAAACTCTTGTATGTATATATACAGGCGCTTTTCTGTTGTATTGTTAAACTCCCTGACGAAGTGTGCGCTAGTCACACGAAACGCGTAGGAGAAATAAAGAAGTTATACAACTACAGTTCGCAGAAGTGCTGCTCACTAGTTAAGTTTTTATTAAATACCAGTGTACCTCCACTTCCATCAGTGCGCACGCATACTTTCCTGTCACTTAACTTGCAGGAACTTTATTTAATTTGCAGCAACTTTATTTTATTTGCAGCAACTTTATTTAATTTGCAGCAACTTTATTTTATTTGCAGCAACTTTATTTGATTTGCAGCAACTTTATTTAATTTGCAGCAACTTTATTTAATTTGCAGCAACTTTATTTAATTTGCAGCAACTTTATTTTATTTGCAGCAACTTTATTTTATTTGCAGCAACTTTATTATTTGCAGCATGTCCCCTGTGGGCCACCGTAAAATACGGCGGCAAAATGTCTGCCATAAATACGGTGCAATGCAACGAAATGTGGCATTTGCAGCATTTCAGTTGTTGCCTCGTACTAAAATGGGGAATTACGATTAAAACTCTCGTTTCTCGTTATTATATTAGGAAGAAACTACGAACTGGACTTCTAATCGGCTAGTGGTAATGAGAAGGAAATATATTTTAGAGGTAGAGACACCACCACAACACGCGATTTGTCCACCAATGCGATATTAAGTCCATGGAAGCAGGAGTGATTTATCGATATAGTAAGTATGGATGTTATCAGGGTAACGCTTCTATTTCTGACCAAAATGTGTTAAAAATCCATACCCTTTGAGGCTACCCCTAGCTACATTTCGAAGTGAGTTGACTGTAATAACTGATATATGAGTAGACAACTTTAGCCCTTTCTCTTTTACAATAGCAGGGACCGCGGAAGGGGAGGGGCTGATAGAGCCGCTGCCCCACCACTTTTTTGCGCCCCCGCCCCCTTTTTTTGCGCTAAAAAGAAAAATAGATAATTAAAATAAAAAAAAGACTTGAAACAAGTTTTTTCCGTCTATGTTCCGCTATATTGACTGTATTTTCTTTAATTTCAAACGCCAGGCATTTTGTGGGGCTCCTGTGCTTTTCGGGGTAATTGTGCCCCGGGGCCGACTTGCCCCTTGATCAAACGCCATACCTTGGCCACCCCTTTGCCTCTTTCAGCAGCATGTTTTGTATTTTCAGCTCCGGCAGAGTTTTATCAGTTTTAACAGACGAAATGAAGAAAATTGCTAGCTTTTTCAAGCCAAACGAAGGTGATTAGTTGTTTTGAGTTGATAAAAGTTTTATATTTTGTCTTTCTCCTTTCAAATCAATGAAATCTTCGATGGCAAGAAGAATTACATTCCTTGAACAATGAGCGGCCATAGTTAGAAATTTTTCAGATCACTTCAATGTAATATTTTCTTTACTAAAATTTTAATCGCGTCTTTCCTTGCATTGAATCTTCAAGTACTGCTTCAGATTCTGAAGGATAAAGGTGCGATGGAATGCTTTGATGATATTCTCTGTGAAGTTAAGAAGCTACCTAAAGAAGAACAGCCTAGTTGGTGAAGTAGTAAAACTACCTAAGCTGTTGGCGGTCAACCCAGCAACCCAGTGCTTGCTGTGAAAGATCTTTTTCAGCAGCACGGCGCCTGAAGACATGGCTGAGATCGAACATGAAACAGCAGCGATTCAGCAACTTGACAGTACTTAATTATCATAAGAAATTAACGGAAAGCTTGGACGTGATTCAAATATCGCAAACACATTTGCTGGACGGAATGAAAATCGTATGAAGAATTTCGGTATCTTCATTAATGCCGACCTATTAAGAGCAACAAATACTGGATAAAGTATGCAAAGTCACGCGACAGAAGCAAATCAAATACTATGATTTTATTCCTTTTTTCGATTTTAAATATGAAAAAAATTAATTTCAATTGTCAGCCCTCCCACGTTACACCTTGCTCCGCGGTAGGTTCAGTACTACACTTCGCCTGGAAGAAACTTTTAACTTTTACAAACTCTGAGCTAAAAGTTAAAAGTTATGAAATATTTCGTCCGTTTTTTCAACCGGACTTCATCAGTCAATGATATGAATGTTAAAAAGATGAATTTTAAAAAGGGTTTTTTTAACGCCTCTTGGGGGTTAGAATTGTGTCATAGATAGCTGCTAATTCGTAACCATTGTCTCTGTTTAACGCCGGTTTCGTAAGTATAATTTGAATAGCTTCTTTTATCCTGCGTTTGAAGGTGTTAACTTCGGTTGATAGTACTTTTGTCTTATTTGGGTCCACCGAGTGACCCTCCAGGCGACAATGCTCGTGAATAGCTGATGAACTTCTTGATTGGTGTTCTTTCACTCTGATTTCCAGAGAGCGGGCCGTTTCGCCAACGTACTCCTTGTTACACTTCTCACAATGGATCTGGTACACAGTACCGCATTTCTTGAGATTGACAGTTGTGTCCTTGACACGTACCAATTGTGATCTTAGTACCGCATTTCTTGAGATTGACACAACTTTTTAACTTTTAAAATCAATAACATTATGGACTAAATAAAAAATTAAGACGGGGGTAAACATGAATAGGCGTGAAATTGGAAGTGATATAAAAAAGGAAATTGTTAGGATTCAGATGGGTTGGAAACACTACCAGACAGTTGACCCCCGCAAAAGAGAGCCCCAGATTGCTAGGGGATTGTTTGGTATCCGTCTACTAATTCTTCACTTCAAATTTCAATTTTCCAAATCCATCAAATCTTTAACATTTTATATTTTCCTCAATTTAACCTTTCCTTTGAGAAAAAAATATCTCTTTCCCAAAATGCCCAAAAATCACCCAAACATTTACACAAAACCGCCAAACAATGGTTAATGAGATGAGCAGAGAGATTGAGTGTCGCTTGAAAAGTGACCGAGATATTGGCAGAAAGGCCGTGTTAAGCGACCTAAAACAGCCTTCACGTGAACCCCCGCCTTATGTTAAAGATAGAAAGCATTTATAATAAAGTTTCCATATAACGCGCGCTCTGATTGGCTGAAACAGCGTGCTTAATCGGAGAACAAAGCACGGGTTGATGACGGTAAGCTGGCTTCTTCAAATGTTTGCTCCGGAATTTTGACAAATTTGATCCAAATTAAACATGCCTTGTGGCTCAGACAAATGCAGTGGAAACGAGCTATTTGTCTGCAGTAAATATAGCTGCATTTAGACCATTGTTAACAACAGAAGTGCTAAAACTGTACTAAAGCAACAAGTTTTGCTAGAGTCCGACAAAACACGCATTCTCATTCTCAACCTAGCGAATGCTTCGATTAAAGACATTACGAAGGTAGAAATTAAACTTAAGAAGTACAATAACGACAGAAAACACCAACTGAGCTGTCTGTTTACGATGAGAAGCTTTCTTTTGTAAAAACGTTCAAACAACACTTACATGCAGTGTAGTAACGCTCGTTTGCTAACTGGCGATCGGCGAAGTGAACCTCAACAATTTCGTATCATCGCTCACTCGACGAGTGATCAGTGGCTCTGATATTCTCCTTTACTCGGCGTAGAACCAGTGGAAGCAGTCTAGTCTTTGCAACTTTGACCCCAGTTCGTGCAATCTTGCTGCAAGCGGCTGCAAGCCGTAAATAACTGTACTGCGCTCCTTGGCAGCTCCTTTCAAATACAACTCAGCATTCGCTTGTTTTGAGCTCCTTGTTTCTTAATTTCCATTTGAAACGATGCAAGTTTTTATGAGCCACAATGCGGCCGGATTCCTTTGTATTAGAAATCTTTAGATTTTTATTTAAGGGCATATTGTAAAACATGGACTGGATTCGATTGGAAAAACATGGACTGGATTGGACTGGATTTGTAAAACATGGACTGGACTGGACTTGTAAAACATGGAATTGTAAAACATGGATTTGTAAGAAAATTTTATTCAAAAAAGCAAAGAAAACCATACCAATTTAGTGTCGTTTTATCGCCATTTATAAATTTATTTGAGCTGTTTTAAATCATTTTCTTTTGCTTTGTTTTTCTGCATCTTTTGCAGGTTTAAATTGATGCCCACAGTCGTAACGCAGTTGGTCTGTCTATGGACCATCTTTGAATGGAAAATGACAAATTGGAGCAAAACGAATAAGCAGTAACAGCAACAACAATTGTAAATGTGGAACCTTATTCTCTCCAACTGTAGACTTTAAATGAAATGTCTGTAGGCTTAATACGGCCACCAATGTTTGTCTTGTTTCAACAATGGAAAGTTTCACGGTTTATAGAAACCACTTTGATGGCTGAGCATATGCTAAAACAGTTCAGTCATTTGACTTTGCAAAATGGTTTAGAGTACAAAATCTCTTACATCTTATATCCGTATGAGAAACAACCTAAACGAAAACTCCTAGCCTGCTGCCAGCCATTTGCTTGTGCTCTGGAAGAAGGAATGGTAAAAGGTCTGACGGCACTTGACACAGACTTGGTTGGAAGCCAGCGAAAGCTGTGGTGACACAGTAATTGCTGACATGACAATATACTGATGAGTCATCGGGAGAGATATGCTGTCTGCCCTCCTTGTAAAACTTGCGATTCAGTCTTGTTGTTACAACAAGGTCATCTGGTGCTTGTGGTACCACCTCTTCTGGCTTCAGCTACTGTCCGCAGCCATAACATTTCGACACTCTGCTATCGAGAAATGTTAACCTAGCGAACGCAAAGATGCCTGGTGGTGGCTTTGGACGCTGGGGGTAGTGAAGCTGTGTATTTTCTGTTACTTCAAGGCCGTGACCGGGGAAACAGGGCAATGTGCATGCAGGAGTTTGGACACGAGGATAATTGTACATGACTGCAGGTAAACTTTCTGAGACGCCAAAAACCATACTAGGCTGCATGTCAGGATAGGTAGAGCCACTCTGCCATGCTGTGGTTTGGGCAGGACCTACATGTACATGGTTTGCGGACACACCGGATGCAGCGTCGTTGGAAAGTTATAAGACCCGACTGCAAACGGTTGGTCTTCCTTCAGATGAAGGTTTGTGGCTAGCACCTTTCCTTCGCCCCGTACCTGCTTCTTGGTGCGAGTTCTTTGGCATGTTTAGGTTGGAAATTGCTGACACACTTGTTTGGACACGAGGATAATTGTACATGACTGAAGGTGAACTTTCTGAGACGCCAGAAACCATACTAGGCTGCATTTCTGCATTTCAATTAGATATCATGAGATCTCCATGATATCTTTAATTGATCACGGTATCTTGTTATCATGATAGCTTCTCAGCATGAGATATCAGGATAAAGGGATATCGTTGGTTATATAATGATAACTTTTTCCCCGGAGAGATATACATTTTGCACCGTAATTGTATTTCGTTGTCATCACTCTGTAGGTGGCTCGATAGTCAAGTACATATATGAAAATCTGAAGATTTTGCCTGACTTGAGGAGGGGAGGGGGGTATTTAAAAGCTCTGTTTTTCTGCAAATGTTTTGGTTGAGGTACTGGGTCTGGCATGCATATTTAATGTATGATGGCAGCTGGTCACGTGACCTTACTCAGCTCATTATAATTCACTTTCGGTTCGGCGGAATCGTGTGTAGCATTAATGAAATTTGGGGCAAAAATTGAACCAAATTTCATTATTTTGGGACATTTGCTGGTGCCAGAGCTCATCATTAAGGGCTGAGATGGCTTAAACCTTGCCAATTCCAAAGAACTGTTTATTGGCACTGTGAATGTGACAAACTTCGACCAGATGCCCGATTGCAGCTACTGGCAGTTTGTTATTCATGGACAAGGGGCCAAAAAGCAAATGAGGCTTGTCTCACCAGGCTTCAACTGGCAGATATGAAAGTTTCAATCAATTGTGGAAGTGACTGGAAAACTTTTAGTGTTTTATTGAAGCCTGGTCAGAGACTTATATAAAAATATCCATTTGGTTGGAGGTAGGTCTTTCCCGCTCAAAGAACACTCTAATTTCCCAGGATGCAATGCAGTCAGATTCCTGCTCGTTGGCTGCTTGGTTGAGATTGCTAACAAAAAGGAGCTATTTAAGCTCTTGCTGGACTTTTTTGGCCGAACTTTCCAGTTGCGTTGGAAGCAGAAGAGTTGTTTTGTAATGATTTCCCTGTGATTAAATGACTGAGTTAATGAAGGATGTGTCCAGACTGTTTGCTTGTGAGGTAAGATTTGCATGAAATCCATGTAATGTTTTGCAGCTGGTATGTAGTTTTTCTGCAATATCTATTGTCTACATTTTCGGAGAAAGAGCACAGTGCTGCCATCTATTTTCCTCCACTGTTTCAGTGCAAAACAAATACTTCTGCACTAGAATTGCTTACAAAAATGATAAGACCAAGCCTGGAGAATTTTTTTCTCAACCCTATGCAGTTTCGAATGTTCAGACGTGCATGGAAAAGGTAGCTAGGGACATCCTTAATGTTCCATGCTTTTAATATTTCCAGCTTTCTGGGCCTCAGGCTGAAGGTTGATGAACACTCTATGCAATGAACCAAAATAATGCTTATCTGGCAAATTCTTTTGCTACAGCAGGCAAAACATTGGTGCTGTGTATTGTCCAAAAAGGTCTGTTTTTGCAAATTTCAACTTTCCAGATTTTTTTTCTCTGCAAGTATTGAATGCCAGCCAGCCATTTTGGCTGATTGCATAGATCAATCTAAATGTAATCTGCAAAAAATGGTTTCTTGCCTGTGTGACTTATTGTTTCCTCTCAGTTTCTGCTACAAGGAAAGCACCCTCTGAGACACCATACCAAAGCTTGTACTGTTACCATGGCAACAAGACACCCAAACATCATTGTGTTTGTCATCATTCATAGCAACTAGTGTCATGATGTTGGTTTTGTCTAATTTAGTTGCATTTTCATGTCAAAGGTGTTTTTGACTATCGAGCCCCCTTAAAACTGGATGGCTTGTAGACTCTATTTTTAAAAGGGCATGCGACAAGGAACCTTACAGCTTATTTACACTTCAATTCAACACTCTTTATTTTTGGCTTGTACGTGATGTCATTACTTCCCAAAATCCATTTACGAGCCACGAAAGTTATTATCTTCATCAGGCACGAGAGGGGATAAATTCAAAACCATGCTTCGTCTAACAGGCACATTTTAAATTTCAGATTAATGACAGTGCGTAAAGCTTTGAACGTGTTTATCGAAAAATATATACTCATCTCGGGATTTTTGGCCTTTTTAGAAGTTACAGTATTAGGAAAAGTACTTGTTTAAATTTTGCATGGTCAGTTCAGATAATCAGTGGCCTAGACAGCCAAAGTAAGTTTCCAGATGGTTGCACCATTTTCCGGCCGTCATGTAGGTGTCCCTTGCATTGGAGTTTCACCAACATGGCTCTGTAAATTTTTGCAAAATATTTCGACAAATATTTGAAGATCGGGAAAACGGAAAACGTCGAGACCTAAAACTGACTTGGGGAAGTGTCTTAATTACTTATCTCCTACAAGAAGATTAGTTGTTATTGTTGTTGTTGTACAACATTATAATTTCTTGAGTTTATCCACTGACTGGTTTCGAATTACTTTTTAATTGCGTGACGGTGCACCCCAGCTGCCTTCTGTTTTAATTAAAACAAATCCTATAATTAAGTTAGCTTGGCCAAGGGATGTGTTGTTATTAATTTGGGTTAATATCAGCATCGGAGTTTTTAATGGTTCTTGAAAAAAATTCAAAAAGAGTGTGTTAAAGTAAAAACAAAACGAAATCTTGAAAGCTAACTCTTACCGTTTACCGCCAACTCTTTGTCTTTCTGTTGAGACTGTTTGGAATCGTGAAGAGGCTGACTGTTGTCAAGGAGACGAAGTGCTTCTGCTGCAGTGGGCCTTGACCTTGCGTTGAATCGCACATATGAATTGAAGACATCTTCAAACTGACACGACTGAGATTTCCGGAGGTATTCGTATTTTCTGTCTTGTCTAGGCAACTGCTTCCTGCTCAAAACTTTTTTCATGGCGCTCACCGAAAACGGGATACCAGCTTCTTCAAACTCGCCCCTGCACGGGTTGGGAATGTTTGGGTTGATCAACGAGTACATAACAAGTCCCAGCGACCAAATATCGGCCTTCTCTAAATCTTCCTGGCTAGCAAATTGTAGCTCCTCCACCTGAATTTCTGGCGCCATATAAACGGGAGTACCACGGCAAGTGGATTCCGTATGAGCAGGTCTGGATGTCTAGAGATCTGCTAAGGCCAAAATCGGCGAGTTTGCAGACAATAGGGCATTTGGCATACGATGTCTCCAGGTCGTCTTTATCGTAATGTTGGTTGCACATGAGGGTGTTGCCAGGCTTGAGGTCTCTGTGGGCAATTCCACTTCTGTGTAGAAACTCTAACCCAGTTACCACGTCCCGTGCACAAACCCGCAACACATCGGCAAACGACGAAAAGTCGAATTCGACATCAACAAAATGAACGAACCTTCAAGAGTGGACACCTTTTTATCCACAACCAGCGGACAGAAGTCGAAGCATGGGTATTCCATCATTATTGCGTGAGGCTCTTGGCAAAATCTCAAAAAGCAGGATATATTTCTATGGCCTTTAACGCTGTTGAGAATACCAGCTTTCTTCTGAAAGCGTCGTTTCGATTCGGCGGATTCACCTTTCAGTTTCTTGACAACAACATTACACTGCCTGCCAGCAACATTGAAATCGACCAAATAAACTGACGCAAACCTCCCGCTTCCAAGCTCTTCCTTAATTGTTATGGA
>OZ026604.1:8266648-8296648 GCA_964020085.1 Micromussa lordhowensis
TCAATTGTAGTCAAATTGTCATTACCTGGCATAGCAGGGATTTCCATAGTTAGCCCATTTAGCAATGATTTCATTAGCTTGTACTGGCCCCAAAGATGAAGTTTTCCATAAATGTCTACCGCCATTTTGCTGCCTGCAATCGAGTACATCACCAGATTTGCTCCAAGCAGGATAGGACTTATGAAATTTGGCTTTGCTAAATTGTGCATGTGATCAACTGCAATCACTTTTTTGATTGCGTTCTTTCAACTGTCACTCAAGGCATTGACCACACTTTTTAAGACTAGATTTCTTGACAATAGCCAAGATTCTGGATTTCCTTTTAACAAGTCAGAAATGTTCCTCTGACTAAGATCGCCACTGTCAACTTTCAATTGCTCCCTCTCAAGGGAAAATATAACTTCAACCAACTTCAAAACTAACTGTCTGTCAATTGCACTCACTGATGAATACATATTTTCAGGGTCAATAAAAAGTAGGCCAAACTGAGAGCAAATGTTCTTACATAACACAAGTGTCAGTTCTTTGTCCAGATGATGTAGATTCTCTGAAATGTGGGTGTTCTCTGCCTCGTCTTCTCCACTTTCAGTGTCACTCCCATCTTCAACATCTACTGGTTTTCTCTCCTTGCTTGGCCTTCCTCTGCCGTCCTTCGTACATATACATTCACTGTCCTTGTGGGGCTCCCAAGTAATTGGGATTTTACCGAGGGCTTCACTGGAAGGTGACCGTCTCAAGCGATAAAAATACCCCACACACGTGAGGCAAACATTAGGGCGCTGAATAAAGTCGTTGTCGTTTTCAACAGATAGACACCATGTCGTTCGAATTCAAGCTTGATCTTTCTTTGGGTCTTGCGAACGTCTTTTTTGAAGCCACAAAATCGACATAGATTTGCTATTTTAATTATGTGGGTACCCGCATCCGCCATCTCAATACCTAGGAACACATCAATTACAGATGAAAATATGGCCGCCGTTACGAACAACACATCGCAAATCAAAATAACCCTGTGCACTTTTTTCACAAATCGTGCACAACACTAAAGATACGTTAATCCAAAGAATATATCGTGAAGATTAACGACATTTTCTTTGTGATTGTCGCAAAAATCTGCAAGTAACTTAAATCTAATGACAAAATGAAAAACATACCTGATCTGGATGCAAAATTGCAAGCGCTGTTTCACTTTACGAGTAGCATTTATACCGTTTAGGATGTTCTTCAACCGCCATCTTCAATCCACGCGAGGCTCCTTCCTTTCTGGAACTTATCGAATGGAGTTATAGGTAAATTACCCGAGTACAATCGAAAAAACTAACGAGCAAAGCGAAGTGAATACGAAAATTCCGGATTTTTGAAATGGCCGCCATGTTGTGACGTCACATTGCTATCAAAACTGATAACAATCCCGGACTGGTAAACGTGAAGGCTGTTTTGAGGTCGCTTAACACGGCCTTTCTGCCAATATCTCGGTCACGTTTCAAGCAACACTAAATCTCTTTGCTTATCTCATTAAACCACTGTTTGACGGCTTTGTGTAAATTTTGGGAAAGAGATTTTTTTTTCTCAAAGGATAGGTTAAATTGAAGAAAATATGAAATGTTGAAGATTTGATGGATTTGGAAAATTGAAATTTGAAGTGAAGAATTAGTAGACGAGACGGATACCAAACAGTCCCCTAGCAACCTGGGGCTCTCTTTTGCGGGGTCAACTGTCTGGTAGTGTTTCCAACCCATCTTAATCCTAACAATTTCCTTTTTTATATCATTTCAAATTTCACGCCTATTCATGTTTACCCTCGTCTTAAGGGAGGTATATACGATTTTCAAAAAGTGGGGGTCTGGGTACAAGTGCTATCTCGCGTTGCATTAAACGCGGGGAAACAAAAATTTGGATATTGGTAGATTTAACAAATCGAATGTGGTTTAGTGTCGTATGTACTCTTATCGACAACGATACGCGTCATCACAGTGGTCAAAATGTTGTGGACTCGCGAGGCGCAGCCGAGTGAGTTTGCAACAAATTTTGACCAAATTTTATGTCAAAACCGACCAAGAACCAGTCGAAAAAACACAAAGAAAGATTACCAAATAATTGTTTTAGTAGATTTGGCAGTTTTACAAAATGTTACGCTTCTGGTTTGTGGCACCTATTTACAATGCAAGTCTGAGGAAAAACCGTTTTACAACAATGTTTAAATTATAAGCTTAAGCTTACGGTAAATTTTATTTGAATCTATTTTTTAAATTGAGGGGAATTTAAAATGTAATTTGCTATAAGAATGAGACAACACAGAAAACCTTCTTCACAAACAAACTGACGATAAACTTGAAAACCAAATTTGAGAGTAGGCTTAACTTCTTTCCGAGCCATACAAAAGTTGGGCACATAAAAAAGACAACGCTTCTCTGGCTTATCGGTTGACCGTAAGTTTTTTGAAGAAAACGACTAAATAAAAGGTCAACGGTAAATACCTTCTCCAATCGTCGAAAAGGCTACATCGGGCCACTTCGTAAATCGCACATTCTTCGTCTTTTGTCATGCTCAAAGCACGGCGGGAAAATTTATGGGTTGTCGAATGCAGTCGCGGCGCGAATACAATCCCTTTCATCTTTCTATGACGTCAAATCGTGGACAAAATTTTCATCTCGTGGTCTCGTCACTTCAACTCTTCATCTCGTCGTCTCAACTCGCCGTGTCGTTGTGTCAACTTGTCATCTCGTCGTCTCAAGTTGCCTTCTCGTCACGTCAACTTGTCGTCCCGTCGCGTCGTCCTCTCAAATCGTCGTGTTAACTCGTGATCTCCTCGCCCCAGCTTGTCGTTTCGTCGTGCTGTCTTTTTCAACTCGTCGTTTCTTCGTGTCAATTTGTCATCTCGTCGTGTCAACTTGTCGTCCCGTCGAGTGTCGTCCACTCAACTCGTCGTGTCGTCTTTTCAACTCGTCGTCTCGTCGTGTCAACTCATCACTTCTAGCCGCCATTTTAAATACCGAGAAAACCCTGGGACAGAGAAAGCAGACTGCGCAAGCTCAAGCACCCACGTGCGAGTGTCCGTGCGAGTGCAAAATGGACGAGCTGAATGCAGTGAAAGATATTCTCAGGGACGCACTTTCACGTATAGATCAAATCCCTCCGCAGAATTCACAGAACCAGAATACTTCTCAGTCAAATCAAGACCACGAACTGCCTCCATCTTCGAACAATACAAATGTTGGTCTGCTAGCTAGAGCGCAAAGTAACTTCAGGTAAGTTACTTGACATGTCTAGTTACTTGAAATTGTATACTCTGAACAAACTCGCCGCGTCGATTTCTGAATGTCACGTCGCAGATACACCTACATGGAAAGGAGATTGAAATACTGAATTTTAATTTTGTTTCTCTTTATGAATTAATTCCCACACCAGAGGAAAAAGAGGAAAACATGTCTGCTATTTTGGCCCCATTTTTTTTTTCACAACAATACAGTGTAAGTGCAGAACTGTAAATGGGTAACAGCTTTATTGATTCTAAGTTTGACAAACCCTGCTGCAGGGTTTTAAGATTAGCACTCTACATGTATCAAGGTGGCTTCAGTTGGGAAAAAAGGACTGGTTAAGTATTGTACTTGTAGGGTGTTGTTTTAGTTCCCAGTGTGTGATAGGTAATCAAGTTTTTTTACGATGTGATGTACTGTATATACGAAATAATGGCTAAACTGCAGAATACCCTGCCACTTATTTGCCTCTCATTGAATAAGAATAGCAACTATTAAACAATTATTGGATGAGGTTTTTGTGATATCCAGAATAATCAAGGTCGAGGTAAGAGTTTGATGTCCCTCATTGATGTCCCTTGTTTTAACACCAACTACATGAGGAACTCTGTAGCTCGTAGAGGAGCAATAGTTTGGAATACGTTGGTTCCTCAACTTAATGAAGACATAGACAATGTTAATGTAGGACACATTATCACATATGATATTGACTGAGCTTAATTTCTTATGACAGGACAGCCTTCCCACATCTTTATGCTAGACGTACAGGTCTACTTTCCCAGCCTTCAGATGGTAGAAGCCTGGTTACAAGGCCCAAAAAGAAAGCAAAGTATGTGCCATGTTTTGTGAAAGACACCTGGACGAAAGAATTCTTGGTATTGTCATCTCCCAGAGATGACAAAACGCCACGGGCTGAATTTCTGCAAGTTTTACAAGCAGCAGGACTGGGTAAAAAGAAAGTTGTGTTTAAAGACAAAAATGGTAACTTTGATCACTTGAAAAGCACTCTGGAGGAGCATTTCCCCAAATTGAAGTCCCAGAATGGCGCTTTTGAGCTACTAAGAGCAGACAGGGGTGGGAATTCACGTCCTCTGATTAACATTCACATGTCCAGCACTGGGTACACAATAAAACAGCTGAAAGAAGTTGTCTCTGGCAGCACCGTAATTTATGTTAGACCAATCCAGAGTGACCTGGATATGACAGTTATCCAGAATGAAGATGGTGAGGAAGCATACACTCGGTGTGTAAACTGCCTTGAAAATGTACCATTGGTTGGAATCAAAGAGCATGCAGATTTGTGTAATGGTGGAAATTCTAGTTCCACAACTGGCTCTCTCTCGGAAACTAAAACCCAAACAGAAACCTTGAGCTCTGCAGCAACACTTGAAGGGTCAGTAGGCATGATATTTTCTTATGATAATTTTTGAAATTAAAAATTACTTGTCAAAAACATAAAGCAAAGTAGTAATATTTTACTTTTTTTGAAAAAAGATGTATGTTAATAGCCAATCTTACTGGTTGGCTGTTGAGGCAAGTTTTGTATTACTATTTGGGAGGCCTTCCTTGTGGTCAAAATGTATTTTCAATACAGGTTTTATCTTTATTTCCAGCAAAGTAACTGAGGAAGCCTCCTTTGAAAGTAGTGTATCCGCAAACATAGGTATCATCCAACAAGTATTCCCAGATCTTCCTTTGGCTGCTGCTCAACATGCACTGAAAGTGGCTAATGGAGATACTAACAGAGCAGTGGAGTTCCTGTTAAACGATAATGGTAAGGAGTGCTTTTTAGTTGATACAGTGTACATACCATATTTTCTCCACTGAATGTCCAGCCTTTAATAAGTGCCCCTATGGTGTCATGGAAACAATCCACCAACCACTCACCAGTGGAAAGAAGTTCAATAAGAGAAGGTTTAATGTACATGTATTTCACATCTTTCCAAAAACAATGATGCGTTCATTGCTTGTTCAGCTTAAGCAGGTTATAAGATAGACATAAAGATAGAGCGATGCAGTTGATAGCATTCTATTCTTTGGTTGCAGATATACCAGAAGATGATAAAAGCAGTTCAGCCTTCTCAAGTGATGAAACATTTCCAAATGAAGGTACACTACATTTTCGTCTTTTCACAGTTACTTCAACATTCTTTTCTAAATTATGGCAAGTTTAACAGTCCTATGATAAATGTTAGTTTTGTTTGTGTGACAATCTGTATTGATTACTGATGTAAATGCATATACATGTATTTTGAATCAGAAACAGCATCCTTTGGAGAATACCTTACTGCAACTGAAGTACTTAGCCAGTACAGGACACAGATTGTCAGAGGAACTGAATTTATAGACTTTGACAGAACCAAAATGTCCACACTGAGACAGCTGATGTGTATTTATAAACGACCAGGAATTGAGTTGAAAAAGAATCCAGATATCCATTTTGTTGGGGAGTGTGGTGCAGATGTAGGAGGTCCAACGAAAGAATTTTTTCACACTGCCTTAGCATCATTGAACAAGGTAGATCCGATGTACAATTTCCAGTTATTCACCGGTGAGCATGGCCACCTAGTTCCCTTGTATGGTGCAGATGTTCATTCGAGTGGTTGTTTTGAGATGGCAGGAAAATTACTTGCACACAGTGTGCTCCACGGAGGAGGGGGTATGGAGGGTCTGGCTCCAGCCATTGTTGAGTATCTATCAACTGGCTCGCTTGAAGAGGCTTCAAGGCTTGTTACATCTGCTGACCTTGCAGATGTTGACTTGCGCATACTCATTGAAGAAAAGGTAACATCTACGTAGTCATGAAAATTAAATACATGTGTAGTACTTTTTTTGTGCCTGGACACATGTATATTATCAGGTTTTCATTTTTAAAACATTTGAGTATGCAACTTTGTTTGTTTGATTTCTTTTTTAACCAGTGATTTAGTATTACTGTTCAATTGTAAGTGAAATAGAATATTGTAGTTTTCGGGAGTTGAATCCACCTTCCTTTGAATATGGGAAGCATGTGATTACTAAGTACACTAATGGGAAAACCATGCTAGCAATGTATGCACATGGGAATCCTAGGATTCTTTTCCTGCACCATCAAAAAGTTCCAGAATCAAGAAATCTAAATATGGACCTATCTTTTAGGTCTATGGAACAGATGGGTTTGAGAAGTTAACTCCCGAGGAGAAAGATAAGCTTGAAGAGTTGCTTGTGCGCCATGGGCTTACCACACATGTGCCACTTAGTGCCCTAAACATTGATTTGGCAGTAAAAGACCTTCTAGTGGCTGAGGTGATTGTAACAAGGACCCTTCCATTGGATGCACTTTTGAAAGGAATGAATGTGTTAGGTCTTGGAGAACTGTTACGCAAGTACCCCAGTGTTGTTAGCAAGATTTTTCCATCTGTGGAAGATGCAGTAGTCAGTGCTGATATACTTCTACACAAGGTTACTTTAGTTGATGGGGAAGTGAAAAACAATGAACTGGAAGAGCAGGCATGGAAATGGTTCCAGAGGTTTGTTGAGGAATCAGAAAACAGAAAAGGCAAGTGGGAGAAAATGGCAGGTGTCAATGGCACTATTGCATTACCCTTTATTTTTCCCCGATTTTTAGTGGTTTTTGATACTGCTTGTGGGAGAAATTAGGTTTGAGTCTAGGCATTTACGAGGTAAATGTTAAAAACAGTCAAAGCCATGTTGGAGATTAGTTGTCATGGGCTATACAACATTCTCTTACTGATCCCTAACTTCATATCAATATTTCTCCTTAAGGTAATTCCTTAGTATTGCATTGCACATCCCTACTGCGCACGATTTCCGCATCATTAGCACGCGCACATGAGCTAAGAGATTACCCTCAATTAAGCTCGATAGCGAAATAAATGCTCCTTTTCTATTAAATGAGCACGGCAACCCCTGATTTTTTTGGTATTTGCTAAGAACAGTCTAATAGAGAACATGTTTGAAGAAGGAAAAAAGTTTGATAGTAGAACATGTTTTTTTTTGCAAGATAGTTCCATACTGGGTGTATTTTGACCAAGGCGAGGACTTCAAGCTGACCACGGAACTGTCCAAAAGAGTGCAATATTCCCGCAACCAGGCAATCAAAACCAGCTCAAATGGAGCAATACTACTTATGCGAATAAAAGAAGCTTTACTTTCAAGATAAAATTTTGTGTCTTTCAAGTAATCAAGACTTAATTCTGTATGAAGATGATTCGAATTTTTAACACACAACCAGTAAAAATACATCTTTTTAAGAGCCTGCTGACGCATAAACAAGCATGGTGACCCCATTTTTTTTTATGGCATTTTTTTAATGGTTGTGTCATGAATGTTAAGTATGCCAAGTTTCAAAAAAGTTTGATAGTAGAACAATTTCAAGGGAATTACCTTTAACCATTTTGATAGTTTAGTCTTGAGGTTAAAAGTAATTGAATATTTTCTAATGGACCTTCTTTGATTTAAAGTCCAGACATCAACTCAGGGCAGGCTTTCCCAAAAAAGGTAATACACATAGGTGATAATTGGAATAAAGGTGAAAAAACACCTTCCATTTTAAATTGCAGAGTCTGGAGAACCATTCTTGAAGAAACTGGTGTTATTTATAACGGGCCAGCCAACCTTGTATCCAGAGACCAACATTCATGTTGGATTTTTGAACAACCCATCAAAAAAGCTGATGGAAGCTGACTCCTGTTTCAACAAAGTGTACTTACCAGTGACCCATCCAACATATGAAGATTTTAAGAAGTCTCTCACCACCTCTGTATGTTATGGAGGAGTTGGATATGGACGATTCTAAATAGCTCTCAGATGTTGTTCTCTTTTGTTCTTAACCTCAAAATTTTTAATGAAAGTAAGTTTTCTTGTTGAGTTTCTATTCATGCTTCAGATTGTAATTACAGAGGAACACGTTTGGTATCAGTAAGTATCACTATGAACAGACAGATGTTTTTCAAAAGTCAGTAATGATGTGTTCTGACAGGTAGATGTCAAATCCACCCTACCCTGAATAAATAAACTGCATAATTTAAATTTACATTTATTGACCTCTTGAATTAGGCTCCAAAGTTATCGCTTGATGTATGCAGTTTTAATTGACAAACTGAGGAATCTTTAGCCTGATTGCACATATACATGTAATAATTTTATATTTTAATCCATTAAATATTTTTCCTTGCAAGTGTTTGGTATTGGTATTTGAGTGTCATGCGACTGAATATGCTCCTGCTAAAACTGGGGAAAATCCAACTGGTATTTTCCATTTTTCATAAGATCTTACATTTGTTTACTTGCAAATTAGGCCTTGTTGCCTTGTTCTTAAGCTTGAAATTCAATGGGATATTTTCTCTTAAACAAGGCAACAAGGGCTAATTTTCAAGAATGGAAAAGAATACTATGGCGGCCATTTTGGAATAAGGTGTATTATCTGTTCCTCAAATCTAACTGTGTTCTTGTGCTTTGCTCTTGGAAAAATGGTTGCTTCTTGACACAGATATTGTCAATGGACCAACTTTATTATTTGAATATATTTTCGCACCAAACAGAGGCTGTTGTTTATAAAACAAATTACATTTGGGAATCACTTCTTCATACTTGTCCAAGACTCTGACAAATTTATGCAAAGTATTCTATTGTATTGTGTCATTCTTAATTGTATTGTATTGTTAATCTATTGGTATGTGGATATAATACAATACAATGCTATGCATAAATTTGTCAGAGTATTGGACAACCCTTCACTTTTTCATTTTCACTATGGTAGAAGGCTACACAAGCAGTCAACAACTTGTAAATATATGTCAATGCCAAAACTTTGGCTGTCAGCTAGAGGGTTGAACTGCATTAGGTGATGATGAATCTGATTTGAAGGAATTGGAAGGTGAATATCTGGAACTTCCAATGCATCTCCAACCACTGAATCTCCACTCCATGCTTGGTTGGGCAATGGCCCATCATAGTCAATGCCAAAATGTTCAATTTCATGCTAGAGAAAATAAATTATTAATTAATTTAGCATGATTTCATGACCAAAACCTCCCCTATGGAACTTACAAAAGTAATAATTAGGGATCACCCTATAAAAAGATAATTTCTTACCTGTTCCAAATGGACATCCAGTAACTCATGTTGAAGACCCCACACCCAGAGTTGAGCAGGAGACATATTGCCCTCGGTTGATAGTGGATGATGATTCCATCCTTCGGCAAAAGCCTTCAGACTACTGTTAATCCTCTCCTTGAAAACATATCTTATGGCAAACAAATGAACATCATTTCCTATGTCTAATATACCCTCACTTTCCATGTAGTTAAAGAGGCTGTGAAATATATACAGACATCCACTAAACACATCTTTCCATAGTCTCTCTATACGTTGATTGTGACAACTCCTTCCAGCGATGAAACTTCCTCTATCAGGACCACGCAGATGATGGGTGAACATGTACCATGCAACGTCTACATTTTCAACACCTTTGTCGCCACGAACCCTGGATGGTAATCCAAAAACCTCTACTGCATCAAGAAATAGTTTGAGTACTGTCTGAGCTCTGTTATTGCAATTACATTCAAGGAAAGTAATTTGGCGAGAATATCCATCGATGCCACCATGGACAACAAAGCCCCATCTGCAAAATCACAACCAAGTTTACTTAATGTACATGAATCAGTCAATTTCAATACATTGTAGTCAGTGTAAATTTTACACATTTTTGTTTTCATCCTCAAATGGGTTTAATGTGAATGGTTCAAACACAGATTCATTTTTCGCAACTCCTGGTAAAATATAAATTTCTATTGAACACTGAGTAGAAACAAACCTTATGAGCTTATGATTGCCATCGATGTGCCACAGGGATAATGGTGATCTAACATTATAAATTCGTCTTTCCACAGTAGTGAGTTGAAGGGCACGCATGAGAATTCCTTCTGGACACACACGTTTCATGCTGCCTTGAATCCGACTCCACTGAATATGCAGTCCTCTTGCTCTCAAAAAGCCACGCATTCTTCGGTAACCACAGTTGGGAAACATCCTCAAAATATCAAAACTAAAAAAGAAATATGAAAAAAGAACTCTTCTCAAATTTCTATTACATTGCATCCTGTAGTCTGCTTCATCAAAAAAGGAATCACCTCATGCAACAAAGATCAATAAATCACCCTAGCATAAGAACAGTGAAGAGCAATTATCATTCAGTTTACTTTTTTACACTTTTCAATCAATGTTGAACCCATTAGATGATGTGCAAATAACTGTATACAACCCTCTGCAAGTCCTATACAATGCCAACTTGATTTTCACAACCTTGGAGCAGTTTTGAGTTAATTGAAAACACAAACTTACTGTTTGAGTTGTAAAACAATTACTGAACTATTTTTCGTAAATATTGTAACGTTAATTGCCAGTGGTGAGCAGTTATAAATTTAATGTAACTGGGCTACCTGTAAGCATAGAGGAGGACTTACCCAAACGACGTTTAGGAAGGGCTTAATTTTGATATATTCCTCGAAAAGGGAACTTTTAGGAATATTAATACTCACATCTGATCGTCGAGCTCGTTGTCCGTCAAATGTACAAAGTCGACCTTCTTCAAGTCATACTCTGCCATTCGTCTTTGAATAGTCTTGCTTGATACGCCAAATATTTCCCCTATTTTTGCCAAGGGAAACTGGTAGTCTAAATATAACTGAAGCAGATCTTCAGGAATATGAACAGCTGGTCTTCCACGGCAACCTGTTGATGTAAATAAGGAAATATCTTCGTTTCCAGTAGCCAAGTACTTCAGTGAGTCATGTGCCCCTCGTAAGATGTCTACCACTACTGCGGGAATGTTATACAGGGCTGAGGCTCTCTGGGCTAGGTTCTGAATTCTGTCCACCTGTACGCAAAGGTAATCAATCCCATCCATGTCCTCATGGAGCCTATCATTTAGCCGGTCTAACACATTTTCGATGCTCGTTTGCAGACATTGCTTTAGCTCCTCCACGGCAGCCATCTTTAAATTAATATCCAGGCCTCCTCTGAAAAGTGACAAAACGCCGGGATGACAAGTTGACACGACGAGATGATAAGTTGACACGACGAGATGACAAGTTGACACGACGAGATGACAAGTTGACACGACGAAAGACTGCACGACGAAACGACAAGCTGAGGCGAGGAGATCACGAGTTAACACGACGAGTTGAAACGACGACACGACGGGACGGCAAGTTGATGTGACGAGAAGACGAGTTGAGACGACGAGATGGAGAGTTGAAGTGACGAGACTGACGAGACCATGAGATGAAAATTTTGTCCACGATTTGACGTCATATCTTTCATCCAAAAAGCCGTCCATCAAGCCTTGATATAATTCTTTCCAGAGTGGCCAGTTAAAAATATTTTTACAGTCTAACACATCTTCAGGTGACCTAATCGAAATGGCGGAAGGAGAGTCAAGTCGAACGAGGTATCGCACAGCGTTGACGTGGACGTCGTTAATCCACTGACTTGATCTACAGTTTTATGCTTCGGACTAGAAATTTCCCATTGCTTAGTTGAATTTTACGGCAAATCTCCCATTTTGGCGACCATTTCAGCTTTTCACCACAGCTCTTTCACCCCACAAATCGTTCACAGTCTAACACATCTTCAGGTGACCTAGTCGAAGTGGCGGAGCGAGAGAGTCGAACGAGGTATCGCACAGCGTTCGTGTGCTCGTTAATCCACACACTTGGTCTAAGGTTTTATGAGACAGGATGAACCAAATTTCACAATCATTTCACCGTTTTGAATGTATTTAAGCTTCGGACTAGAAATTTCCCATTACTTTATTAAACTTGACCGCAAATACCACTTTCACCACAGCTACAGCGCTGTCGCAAGCAAACCGTCGCTTCGTTTCAGAAGGTTGATTCACTTTCTGTGATTGGTTAAACAAAATGACGTGTGAATCGCAAGGTGTGGAGAATCTAACATAGCGGGCAATGCCTTCCTTCGTAATTTTAACCAACGAAAAAAATTGCAAAACATTTAATTTTTGGTTGATCGTGAACTAAAAAAACTGTCAGAACCACAGCGGATAGGCGTGTTTTCAAAGCATCTCTCTCTCTCTCTCTCTCTCTCTCTCTCTCTCTCTCTCTCTAGAAGAATAATCGGGAACTTTTCTGACTTTTCCCTCTTTTGATGATAGATCAACAATTTTTGTGTGGTAACTTTTGACAAGCTGTAGAACAATGCGTTATGACCCAACCTTTCTACATGCGAGAGATTCCCCAATACCATTCAATGGCGACGGAAAAAGCTCATTATTAGTGCTTGAGAGGTCACGAAGTAGCCCTATGTCGTGGTATCGGCCAATTTAAAAGCTTCAAATCCAATTTGTTGGTCGAAAGGAGGCTATTAACTTACTATTTATGCGCCACTCAATTCTCTTCGTCACCACAAGCTTTTAAATTTGAGATATCAGGAGCTTGGAAAATCTGCCGTGTATGTGTTTGACTTCTCATGTCGATGAAAGGTTTCAGAAATCGAAAAAGGCCCTTTTTTCATTTTGCAAGTTCGAACAACGAAATTTGCTATTTAAATTTTGTCAATTTAGGTCAAACTCTTACAGTAGATAAAGCAGTCCTTTGGCAATAAAACAAACTGAATTCGGTAGCAAAATCACCAACCGTTATTTTTTTATGAAGGTTTGAAGCAACCGATGTCAGAACACGGCAATGTCACCAAAGTTCCCTATCTGCAAGATTTTAAAAATGATTATTTCAACGTATTTTTTTGGAGAGGCAGGAATGATTGATACTATTAAATTGTACAATAGTGTAATAGCAACGAGTGATTTAGTTTTCAAATTTGTTCGTTGCAATAAAAAGGAACCAGGGCTGAAAAATGGTGTATTACGAAACTTGATGTGCTTTGCGTATAGGGGTATATGGACAAGTGGTTAAAATATTCTACTACAGGACTTCTTTTGTCACCTGATAATTACAGGAATCTTTGTTTAAAGAATGTGTTGGTATAATTAAGAGACATAAACTGGAAGATCATGAATAGAGATCGTTGAAAAAGGTAATACGCTCCTTTATTTTTTATTTAATTTTCAAACTGACACACGCTCTATCTAAATATGTTGCTTTGTCACACAAGGATCAATGCATCTAAAACCTACACATTCCTTTTCAGACAAACATATTGATGATAAAGGAAATCTTTATTAGTTGTTTGCTTAAATTTCAGTCTGGTGAATTATCAACAAGATGAAAAAATGTAATATGCTGCCCAAAATAGTAAGGATCTGCGCGCACCTCGACATATAAATGCGTCAAACAATTCTCTGAAAAAAGCGCTGGCCTGTCCACCAACCTGTTTATTAAAAGAGGCTCAATCCTACCTTTCCTTTATACGTTTTATTATTAATCACGGTAGAAGATGGCAGAATGTTCTGGTTCGATTATTCTAACTTAGTTGAAGGGAAGACGGTTTATTTAACTCTAAACCGCATTCAGTAACCGAGCCTTGAAACCGAATGGAACGACTCGCCACGGTAAAAAGAAAAAAAGAAAGAGTTTCATTTAAACGAGTTATGTAGTTACCTTTTCTCTCCTGAGAAATTGTTATACTAAAAACGCTTTATAAAATCCTCCCGCGGTATTACCTCCCCCCTCTAATAAGCTTCCCGTTCAGAAGTAGTTTTTTGTAATAACCTGCCGCCTCTAATAAGCCCCTTTCCCTTTTTTTTTCTTTTATGAGGCCCATGTTTAACAAATGTTTAACAAATAGACACTCAAACACATAATACTGTTTTCTGCTCTTTATTAAATAATAACTTTAGGCTGCATAAAGGATTCCTCAGTATTGCATTGCGCATCCCACTCCGCACGATTTGCGCGTCAATAGCGCGTGCAAATGAGAATTTCCCGCGTCATTAGCACGTGCAAATGAAAATTTTGAAACTTGAAGAGCTTTGCGTAAAGAGTTTTATGGACAGGTGAATAAATAAATACTACTGCGGGACTCTTTGTGTCGCCTGATTATTAAAGAAATATTTTTTTAAGGAAAGTATTGTCATAATTGTAGGAAAAAAAAAGAAATTGAAGATCATGAATAGAGATCTTTAGACAGTTAGTGCGCTCCTTGATGTCGAGCTGACACACCCTTTCACTTTGTAAATCAAGGATCAATGGATCTAAGACTAACACATTCCCTTTTAGACAAGCATATAGTTTTAAAGGAATCTATATTGGGTGCTTGCATATATCGCAGTCTGGTGAATAATTAACAAAATGAGTAATAATACTGCCCATAGGGATCGTCGCGCGCTTCGACAAAATCAATTCTGTAAAGAAAGAGCTGGCCTTACGACCATGATAGTCTTAGTCTAATATTTCCTGTATACGTGCTATTTTGAATCATCGTAAATGATGACAGAATGTTATGGTTCAGATTGCTTTAAATCAGTCATAAAGACGTTGGTTTTATCTAACTTTCTCTAGACCGTATTTTGTAACCGGGCATT
This sequence comes from Micromussa lordhowensis, assembly GCA_964020085.1. Taxonomy (NCBI): domain Eukaryota; kingdom Metazoa; phylum Cnidaria; class Anthozoa; order Scleractinia; family Lobophylliidae; genus Micromussa; species Micromussa lordhowensis. The sequence continues at coordinate 8,281,406 of OZ026604.1, forward strand.
AAAACGGTATAGTACAACCCGCCGCAGTAAAAGAAAAAGAACATGCAACCTATGTGGTTTACTTTTTTTCTCCTGGGAAAGTGCAATACGGTAAGAGCTCTATTTAATAAGTTCTCTGTCTGGAAGTCGGTTTTTGTAATAGGCACCCCTTTCTAATAAGCCCTCCCCCCATTTTTCTATGCGGCCCATTTGGTTTGTGTTAACAAAAATGTACACTCTAATGCATAATACTTGTTTGCTACTCTTTTTTTAACAATTAAATATAAAAGTTGGATGGCAGTTGTTTGAACTTTGTAAAAAAATTACTTGAAAGGAAAACAGCGTGTTTAAGATCTGATGAAAGCCCCTCCTTCTCTCCATTGCCGGTTTTCAAATGACGTTGCTAAAATTCACGCTACAAAACTAATGATCCTCCTGAGACTTTCTTGATGTATTAGAGCTCCTTGTTATTTAAAAACAGTTGATTGAAGTCTAAACATGACTGTTAGATCTCTATTTTACTCACTAAAGCAACTCTTGTCATGGTAGCAGAAATTAACATACCAATGCTTAATCGTGTGAAATATAAGAGGCGCGCGCGTTTTATCAGCGTCTAGGACAACTCAATATCAAAGTTATTTCTACACAATTTAACAGTTGATTGAATTCTAAACATAAGTGTTAGATCGCTAATTTGCTAAAGCAGCTCCTGCTATGGTAGTAGAAATTGACATACCAATGCTTAATCGTGTGAATATGAGAGGCGCGCGCGTTTTAAGAGCATCTAAGACAACTCAACATTAGAGTTATTTCTAAACAACTTAACGCTTGATTAAAGTCTAAACATAAACGTTAGATTTTTTTTATTTAAAATTTATTTTATTCCAAGTTTTTTTTATCCTGTGCTCTTGTACAGATTTAAATTCAACCTGGTAGCAAAAGATCTTGCCATCCCTGGGGAAGCCAGTTTTGTTATAATGTATTGTAACTTTTTCTTCAAAGTAAAAGTGTTACAGCATTGTTTGCGTTCGCAGAAAAAATCTATTATCAAGCGTCTTGAGATTTGCTAGAGATGTTTATAAAGTGAACTTTTCTATTATGTCGATAATAACTAACTCAAGTTACTGTTGAGTGGACAACGGATATTGAAATTCAGCTTTAAAGCGAGGCCTAGAGGATACAAACATAGGAAATTTAATCACTGCGTTTATTCACTTCTTTTATTTGTGTCTTTTAAGCCTCACTATCAAGCTGAATTTTAATGTATTAAAGCCGGTAGCTTAATGCTTTTCTTGTCTCCATGTTTGTGACACGGAAGGAAAAAAGGCAAAGTTTATATTTATTGCACTCGTTATATATATATTTTTGCCTATTCTCTTATGATGTTTGTAGAAGAGATGGATAAATGAAATGTTGGATTGTTAAATAAATTAGACTACAAGGTTACAAACAATTGCAAAACTTTATTCATGTTAGCTATAAAAGCACCAAATTTGTTCGCGCTCTGTTTGCATTAAGTGAATGATAACCAACAAGGACATTATCTGTCGTTTTTATTGCACTAAAAGTGACGTTTCGACAAAAATTAACTTCAAGAAATCAACATAATAATAAACAATTATTGGATGAGGTTTTTGTGATATCCAGAATAATCAAGGTCGAGGTAAGGGTTATCAGCCGAAGCCGAAGGCTGAGGCTGATAACCCTTACCGAGACCTTGATTATTCTGGATATCACAAAAACCGAATCTAATAATTGTTTTATTATACATTGAACGAACGCAAAAACTTGGAAGTCATGTTTCTGCTTCTTCACTGACGGCAAGCAACACGAATCGCGCGAAGTTGACATGATTACCCTTGGAAATCATGCATTGCGCGCGCAACCTACAGATTATTCACTAATCTGTAGGTACAGATTAGTGAATAATCTGTAGGTTGCGCTGTTACCCAGAATTAACAGTAGGCTCTTAGCCAATGAGAAGACAGATGGTAACTACAATGTATAATAATGATACTTATTTCTATTGCGCCTTTTAAGATATGTTCTAAGTACTTTACAGAAGTAAAAAGAGGAAAGAAAAGTAAAAAGAGGAAAGTTCTACGAGATAAAAGTACATGTTACAGACGTTCCCTGTTAAGGTCACGGTCAAGGTAACTTTGTATCTACGTGTCAAGTTTTGAACTAGTTTTTTTGGTACCACAGATTGCATTGATCAATTTCAAGAGTTTTTTTTTTCATTTTCACGAAATATAGTGAACCAATAGACAAGAATTTTATTGTTACATGTAGGTCGCATATTGACTAGGGGCCAAGATATTAAAACCTTTTTAGACATGATTGCCTAATATTCAGCATAAAATGACAAAAGACTTGGGAAATTTTTTTTTTGGCAGCCGTTTCAGTACACGTCTATTATTTCTATTTCTGTATTGTAGCCGTTTTCTCCATTTTTACTTTGCTTCAGTGTTGCCCCTGAAGAAGGTAAGTCATGTCTCGCCGAAATATATGGCATTAAAAGTTACCCTTTTCAACCATCATTTTGTTTCTTTGCCTTATATCTACCTTTTTTATGGGATATATAATTCACTTCGAATCGGTGATTTGAGGCTGTATACATTCAAGCATGGCTTTCTCATGGACATACTTTAAAATTTAAGCATTCGAGGATAAATCCCTTTCTCAAAATTGCAAAAAGCCTCAATCCCACGCCCTTGTACGTCATTATTAATGTAACTTATGTATTTGGGAAAACAACAAAATAAAACCAGTGTCAGTGTTACAATTAAGAAAAATGTAAAATTATCAACCGATCGAAGACAAAACCAAAAAAGATGAGAAAAAATGATGGATATTTTTCCGCAAGACGAAGCGAGGGAAGCCACATGTTTGTACTGGAAATGTGTCGAGAGAGGTTAAACGTAGCCGGTCATATTTCCTTGTGTTCTTTCTTGACAAATTTTCTTAAGGAATTTAATGGCGCGAAAAAATTCAGTATCAAGAAAAAGCACATACATGTACGTGTAGTAACAAGCGAGCATCTCTAAGTTTAATTGAAAGTGCGAAAAATCGGACCAGCAACGATTGTAAAGCCATGAGTTGGAATCAGCTGTCACTCTCTGTTACGGCGACTAATAGTTTTTAAGTGTAAAATATCACCAGGCCCCGGTTGTTCGAAAGGTGGATAACCCTATCCACCGGATAAATCACTATCCAGAGGATAAGTCTTGACAAAACAAACCACGCTATCCGCTGGATAATGATTTATCTGGTGGATAGTGTTATCCACCTTTCGAACAACTGGGGCCAGGTCTCCAACTGAACGAGAAGAAAATCTCACCCTTCGCTTCAAGGAAAACCAGCAGCAGTAACAAAAAGGCATGAGAATAATTTTGTCTTTCTAGCCGAGTAGTAAATGACTGTCGACTAAATAACTTATATATGATGTGTTCCCCTATAACATAACTTATTTTTTACGATAACTGCAGAAATTCTCGCGCGCTCATTGCCTAAGTTTTATCGTCAATATGCGGAAAGACACGTGAATTTGAAATTCGTGCGACGCGCCAGCGAGCGAGAGTGGGCAAGTCGACCATTTGTTATCGTAAAAAAACAAAATGATGTCAGTTTTTAATGAGTCTGTCCTGTTATTGACAATTAATTTCGTGATCACATTGACAAAGTAGTCTGCGGATCCACTCGGCTATCGCCTCGTGGATCCACAGCTACTTTGACAATGTGATGACGAAATTTATGATCAATAACAGGACAGACGCATGAAAAACTGACGTCAATTTGTTAAATGTGAGATTCTTGTATTAGTAAAACGGATATTTGGTTGGTTTCAATTGGTGCATCCGTCAACAACTTTGTCATTGCTTGTCATTGAACAATACGTTAAAGTGGAGTTATTTCAAGAACAATGAAGAGAGTGCGTTGTCATTGTCAAGAGGAACGTGCTGAGACTTGAATGGTCATGCCATTATCTCAGTGGCAGACGACGATGAAATTGAAATAACCTTTCCATATTTAAATATCGGGTGTTTATTATATCTTATTTATTCATTTATTTATTTTAGGGCGTGGAGTAATAATTAAAGTACTATCATCAGAACATGCAGAGAATGAAGACACCAAAGACCTCACTTACCTTGGCAGCACAGTGAGCTTGACGGGAGGAACAGAAGAGGATATCACCTTACGGATCAGCAAAGTGCTGCAAGCTTTTGCATGTCTCGGAGCTGTCGGCAAAGTAAGAGCCCTCTCCTTCATAACAAAGTTGGGGATATTCAACTCAAATTAAAATCGTTACTGCTATACGGGTCGGAAACATGGCAAATAACGAAAGCTCTGCTTTTCAAAGTGCAGACGATTGCGAATTTTGCGAATGAGGGACTGTGGGGTGGGCAAGAACTGGACAAGAAGAGGTAGCAATTACAATAATGCGAAGGAAATGGAAATGGGTTGGCCCACACCTTTAGGAAGGAGAGAGAAACCACCACCAGAATGGCATGACATGGAACCCTATTGACCAATCACAGCACGCGTAGTATGTCAGTTATTTTATAAAATCTGATAAAACACGGGTTTTTGACCAATCAGAGCGCGCGCAGGGTCCTATATATATTATTATTATATGGCAAGCTCCGCGAGGGGGCAAGATGAATCAAATCCTGCGCTGTGATTGGCTACCCGCGCGGGCAAGATGGAGCCATCTTGCCCGCTCGGGACTACCCGCCTTGTCCCGCAAGAAAAATTTCCCCAAAAGCCATATCTTTGTTGCGTGTTTATGGACCTCGACTCCGTCTCCGTCCATAAACACGCAAAAAAAGAACTCGGCCAATATCCAGCCATCTTGACCTCACACTTGGTCAATAACCCATACTAATTGAAATGAATGAATTTGTTTATATGCTTTATACTTTGGTGGCGCGGTGCATGGTGAGGCCACCAAAACTGTTGAGCCCCTGCCGGGGACATTGTGTTGTGCTGTGTTGTGTCTTGGGCAAGACACAAAGACCAGGTGTATAAATGGATACTGGCCAATTTCATGCTTGGGGGTAACCCTGCGATGGACTAGCATCTTATCCAGGGGGATTGTAAAAATACACCTAGAGCTTCATGTTACTGAAACCGGGTACGCTCCGCCCTGATGAGCCACTTGGCTCGTATCCAGACTTTTTTTATACGCTTTAAACGTTAGTGAGACATCGTGAGCTTCACCCCAGCTTTGCATGCAATTTCATCGATCTTTCTTCGGCTGCCGTTACATATGATCATTGATGGAGTGCACATGTTTAATCAGTTTTTCGTCTGTAGGACTGGAAAATTTATTTGTTCTCTAAAAAGAATCTCCGACTACCGTAAACTTCCGAAAGTAAGGATCCTCGTTACTGCCAATTCCGAAAGACTTTCGGAATTGACAGCCTTTGGGGCTCGTTAATATCGGGGATGGCTACTTTCGGAGACCATAAAACGTTACGTGAAGTTGATGTGAATGAGCTCTTTTCTTCCGAAATAAAAGATGGAATTCGCAGTAAACCCTTTGTTCAAAAACGAGGTAAAATTCGTCACTGCAGTTTAATGTTACTTCCACATGAGCGGACACTTGAGGTCTACACCTTGTTATCAGTTGTTGGCAAGCGGCACGAGTTGTTCAAGTATCTCTCGGAGTTCTTTTGTCTCCTTTCTTTACAGTGCTACCTTCCCACCTCCAGAAGGATTGCGAGGTTGGGGATTCAGTAAGGGGCCATTTTTTTAAGGATACGTTCGGGGGGGAGGGGTCGTTACTTTCTTAAGTTTATGGTATAGTTTTCCTTTGTTCTTGCAACTCAATAGAAATACTTCTTTATCTTATATTCGAGCGGTCTGTGTTCAGGATTAAAATTTAAAAATATTTTGTTATCACGAGTATGATTTCAGACCGAATTGGACGACACGAAGTCTTATTACCAATTTATCATAAAAATTACAATTTCCGAGAAAAGAAGAATAGCCAAATTATGAAACAAAAGGAAAATTTTCCATTAAAATACTGACAAATGAGAAGTAAATTGTTTCATATCACTATGAAATTGAGATTGATTGATTTAAACTACAACTTTGAATGTGATTGGCTTTTTGAATTGTCCAATAACAAACTGTTCGGTAACAACTTGGCAAGTGAATTAGTGGAAAAAAGGAGTTCTTTAAACCAATCACAATCGAGAAAATTGTAATTTTTATGATTATGTTTGATACAGTGGGAATTCGAACTCTTTAAAATAAAGATAGTAAAGATCCCTTGATTCAATTATTAATCTTGAGCTGCTTACGGGTTACGCATCTTTCAGCTTCTTCTTCAGAGAGTGCGCAAACGGACCCGAGTAGGGGTATGTCCTTCTATGGGCTCTAAAGATTTGAGGGTCCCGTTAAAATAAAATAGGAAGGGAACATCCGTCACTATTTGTCAATCATCAGTAACAATATCACGAATTGTTCTGTTGTGACAGAGTCCCGTTTTGACTTAAACTTCCAGATTCAAGTTCACGTTACATTGAGTCACGGGGAGCAGTTTTCATATGTTCACTCGCCATCAGCTTTGTGGGTTCAATCTGTCACTACACGCGGATTTGAGGTGTGCATCCGCGAGTCGGGAATTCCATCAAATGACAGTAGTGTTATCAACTGGCTTGCCTTTGAAGATCGAACGGTATCACACATGGAAGTGTTAGTTTCAATGGATATTGGACAACAGAAACCAGACGCGAGAAAATATCTTTCTCACAGGTGAGATCAAATAATCAATTACGCTGTGGGTAAATGACAAGTAGCCCGTTAAGGTTTCGTGATAAAAAGCTAGCAGGTCTATACTTAAAATGGATAGTAAATAGCTTTGAGGCTATTATGGGTTTGTATTGACCTTGTCTGTCGTTCAAGTTTGACATATTCACAAAGACTGTTAAATTGTTTTGTTCGCTGACCCATATGTTCTACTCCTGTCATATTCAATTCATTTTCTAAATTGGTAGCTTGGACAAAATTCTGTCATGTCAATAATTAGCACCACTCAAGCTGCGCCTTTAATACCTTTTTTCCTAGGTTACGTTTTGCGTTTAACTGGTAAATAGACCCTTCTACATTTCATTTTAGTAGTTTAAACCATTGGAAAGTAGGGGTGTAGTGTCCTGTTATATCGATTCACCCTCTCTTCGACTCGATCGATTGGTAAAATTGTTCGCTAGAATCTAGGACGGGGAAGGTCTTAAAAAGCTTCTAAAGATTAAAATAACAAACTTGACCAAGATTTAGTTCCTTTCAAGAGTTCTGCTCGCCATAAGATATATCCTATTCACTGTATTTGTCGTTGAAGTATTTGACGGGTTAAGGTCAGTGTTAGGAACACATTTGTACATAAATCTTGACGTGTTTTTAGCTAGTTGAACCTGTGATGGCTAATGGGTTAAAACACAAGCTCGGTGAATTTTTCTTTCCAGATGATATCTCTTTTTTAAGTGTAAGAAACAATGCTGTAGTTTCCTAACTTAACATAAACAAACAATCTTTGTTTTCATTTCCTGTACGTTGTCAAGCAGATGATGACAAGAACTATTAAGCTGTTATCATTTCGGAATAAAAAAGTATATATTTTCCGACGAGACACGAAAATTGTGACGAGGTTTAGAGCTTCGTTTTTCACTGATTGTGTTTTAAATGAAAATATTTTCTACGTTTACGTTCAACGGGCTTTTCTTGGCGGGTTTACCACGAAGAAATTTATAGTCGAATGATTTCAAATCCACATGAATGCCACCCCACAAGGTTTTTTTGGAAGTTTTGAAAACACGATTTACTTTAAGATGCTAAAATGTTCAGTCGGTGCTCATTTATCCTTCGCGGGAATTTTGGTATGTCGACTGTCACATGTTTCACATGTTTTCTTTTTGACATCTTCATTGAATTACATTCCAAAAACTTTTTTTCTTGGTTTTGTTTTAATTTCCAGTAATATTTTACTTTTTAAGAAAAAGCAAGTCAAATCTCAGTTGGGACCCAAGACCCAAATGACGTCATTTGGCGTCATATGAGTCATAAGCAACAAAAATGATGTCACTCTTAGAGCAATCAACGGGCTATCTATTCAATGTCAATTTATTTTACTGTGTCTTAACAAAACGAATATACAAGGAAAAGTTCCATCCCCCTTTTTGTCGGTGGAAGGTTTGACTTTGGTAGTACGTTTTGTGATGTACGGTTTGTTTTGATTTTTTTTAATTGTTGTTTCATCTTCAGTACTACGTATAACTTATATGATGGATTTATCTCAGAGTTCAGTACGAAGCTCTATAACGTTCCCAGTATCCTCAGCATTGTCCGTCATTTACCATTAAAGTCGAACCTCCCGTAAGCGACCATCCAAAATGTCAAGCCCAGGTGGGCGATTACGAGAGCTTATACCATATTGAATCAAAATGTTGTCTGATAAGCATATAATAAGTTTTAAGACAGTTAAGGTCGTCGTTTTATTTTAAGACTGATAAGAGTACAGTGTATGTGCATTTTTTCTTTAAAATTTAAATGTTTTTTTTTCGTGTAAAATGTCAATTTCGAGAAAATATCTGGTACTACCCAGGAGAGCAATAATGTTACGACACCTTCTTTATCCAGTTTTCGCTGCATTAAACATCCATGCCTGTGTAGTGAAAGGGTGTGGTCGGTGAAATACGCTCTTCTGGCAGGTCCGACATCTTCTGTGTTAGCGGTCGACTTCGTAATCTTCGGCAGGTAACCCCTTTGGAAATTATTCTTGCTACTAAAGAACGTCCATCTATAATCCAATACCCAGCCTGACGTATCGCGTTGTGGGTGATTCGACGTCCTTGGTGATGTCCAATCTTTGAGTGGAAGTGTCGGTAACGTGACTGCTCTTCGAAAGGATAAGAGGATGTTTGACTTCCCGAGGTATGGCTGCACGGCAGATACGCCCACCGATTCGAAGAAGCCCGTCTTCGTCAACGAACGGGTCTAACTTGTACAAGCAGCTTGTCTTCTTCAAAACTTCTTTTCTGCGAGGTTCAGTGTTTCTATCTAGAAACTTATCTGAATTGCCATTGAGGTTCTTTAAGGACTGAATTGCGAAACCAAAACGGTGATGCTGGAGCTCACACCAGATAACTTTCTCAGACTGGACTAGTTCCTGGACTTTAAGAGGTGATATCTCGATACTTTGGCCATTCTTCGATGCGTCCGTAACCTTGACTGGGTAAACGTCATTACTGCAATAAGCTCTGCGTGTTGCTAAGGCACTTTGGAGGTTGAAAACAGCTCTCCTCATCCAGGCGACGGAGGCTTTAGCTTTGTACCACGACGAGGTAATATAAATATAGACCAGAAGCTCAGTGGGTTCTAGAGGTGAAGGGACCGCTGTGGCAAGGACCTTCGTTCTAACTTCAACGTCATTCGTTGGCAGTTGGTTGGCTGCACTGTGTTCAGAAGTGGCACGTTGTCTTTCCAGAGAAATTCTGGCCCACGAAACCATCTTCTGTTGTCAAGTAACTGGCTAGCAGTGAGGGAACGAGATGCTTGCTCCGCAGGGTTGTTTTTTCCAGGAACATGGTGCCACTGTTCTGGACTGGTGTCATCGCGGACGTGTTACACTCTATTGCCCTCGTAAACGTGAAATCGACGAGCATCATTATGAATGTAGGCAATTACCACCTCGGAATCTGTGTAATAGACAGACTGTAAGCTTGTGTAGTCTAGTTCACGTTTCAGCATTGCGGTTACATTAACCGATACAACAGCGGCCGTTAGTTCCATACGGGGAGTTGACATAGGTTTGATGGGAGCTGCTCGAGCTTTGGACATCAGGAAGCTGACGTGGACATCTTTGTTTTCATTGACTATTCGCAGGTACGAGACTTGACCAATACCAGACTGGCTAGCATCCGAAAAGCTGTGGACAGATTGCACCACCCTTCCAATCCCGGGTGGTTTGAATCAACTTTAGATACTGACATCCTCTAACAATGGTAACTCGTTACGCCACCTTTCCTAACGAGGGAGGATCTCTTCTGGAACTGGATCGTCCCAGTCAACATTCTGGCGGCAAAGATCCTGTAATATCACTTTTCCGCATAAGATCACTGGTGAGACGATCCCAAGCGGGTCATATACAGAACTTATCGTCGAAAGGATTCCGCGACGCGACAGCGGATTATCCTTTAGTTCTATACGAAAGCCAAACGTGTCTTATTTTATACACCAAAAGGTACCCAGATTCCGTTGAATAGGTAATGCGTCATGAGGGAGGTCGAGGTCTTTAAGGTCCTTTGCTCAGTCATCCTTGGGAATTGCCACCAAGACATCCTTACGATTACTAGCGAACTTGTGAAGTCGTAGCTTTGCAGACGTACAGAGTGCTTGAATGTCCTCAATCAATTTAATAGCCTCCTAAACAGTAGGGACGGAAATGAGGCCGTCATCGACATAAAAGTTCCTACGGAGAAAATCTGCAGCCTTGTCACCAAACTGAGCACGACCATCCTCAGCTGCCTTATGCAGACAATAATTGGCTACTGTTGTAGATGAAATAGCTCCGAAAAGGTGGACTTTCATGCGGAACTCGACGATGGAGCCATTTAGATCATTGTTCTCAAACCATAAAAAGTGGAGGAAGTCTCTGCTCACTGGATTCACGTAGAAACTATGGAACATCTGTTCTACATCACAAGTAAGTGCAACGTCGTCTTTACGGAAACGTGTCAAGACTCCCACGAGAGAGTTTAACTGGTCTGGACCTTGTAGAAGGTTTCTGTTTAAGGACTTGTTGCAAAATACAAAACTACAATCAAAGACAACTCGAACTTGATTGGGTTTCTTCGGGTGGTCTTCCCAGCCAAATTTACAGACAAATGTATGGAAAATTATAAAAATTAACTGAACGTCTTCTAGTTAAACTACAACCTTCAAACTTGGTGAATACAATCTTCCACCTGATATTTTAACATTGCGATTCACAATTTGTGTAAAATTTGATTTTGGAAAAAGTTCTTTGCCATCGGATTCCCATACAAACACTGTAATTTCTGACCGCTTTGCCTACCCGTCAAAATGGCGTCGGAAACCGTGATAAGGCCTATTGTATTTATGTCCTCCGTGTCTGTAGCTAAGTTCAAACAATCCACGAATTCTTGCGACGTATTTTCTGGCGTCACGGCTTCTCGACTCGGAGATTAGGTTTTCAAACAGAAGAAGTTTGCGATTGAATTTTCTCTTGCCGTCCAAAGCTGCTTTCCTTCGACCCTCTAATGTGAATTGGCGACCCTTTTCGGTCATCTTTCGAAGACGTTTATCCAGCTTGAAGCTCGAAGAGGTAGTCGAGACATGACAAACAACAATTATCAAAACCAGGCTTTTGACTGTACCGTCGCGGGTGCATTATATTATTTAGAGACAACAAAGGGCCCATGTGGCTTGATGCCGTGAGTGGCAGAGAACAAAAGGCGGAAATAATACAATATATAAAACGACAGAAAACTTACTCCTTTCCGGGCTAAAAAGAGCACCGCGTGGTCGAACTAACTGAAAAACTCACTGTCGCGCATGCTCGAAAGTAATAACGTAAAATCGAATGCTACCTAAAACGTGCCAAGGAAATTTTAATAACTCAAAAGAAAAATACCCTCAACCCAAAAATTGCTAATAAGCTTATTGTTAATCGGTTTTGAACTTTGCATTAGGAATATTCCTGTTTGGTTAAGAAAAATAATCTTTGTAGTTAGTCTCATTTGATAAACGCAAAACGTTCTTCAACTTACAGACATTCTGAAGTTGCAACGGATCTTTTGAAAAACTGACGAAATGTCTGGGATGGTAAAATACCTCAAATAACAAAAGTGAGTCACGCAACACGTTCACGCCAAAGAAAGTGTAAATATTTTCACAATGAGAGCCCCGCCAAGGAAATTTGAATTACTCAAAAGAAAAAATACGCTTAAACCCAAAAATTGCTAATAAGCTTATTGTTAATTGGTTTTGTATTAGGAATATTTCTTTCTGTTACTTCTGTCCGCATCCACAATCTCGGCTCTCTTTTTTCATAAACTCTTGATACATCTCTTTGTTTTCAATGCCACTTAAGAAAACAAATTCTAACCTGCTGAAAATCGATCCTCTTGCATTCTGTTCCAGTTGTCCAAGAGTTTAAGGATGAAGTACCCATCTAAGATCCATAAGGCGTTGCGCTCAACGCGACCCAGCTCACCAGAACAGTTCACCAGAGTCTTATTGCTGCCTTGAGAGAATTCGAGAACACAAATAGTGAATTCGCTTCCTTTAACACCTTCAACCCAGACTGCAGCACCGTTCCGAGGTGTCTGGCTTTTCACGGTATGGCCAACTGAGGCGAGAACCGTTGCTGGCTGTCCGACATAAAATGGCGTTTGGAAGTAAATCTTCTTACAACCGAACAGCCCTGGTGAGCTTGTTGTTACGTTGTCTTTTCCAGCCTTGAATTCGAGTGCTGTGAAGGAATGCAAAGGAAAGTTTATTCTTTGAAATGATTACACGTATAAAGTTTAATATGAATGCACAGCCGATATACTATGAATTAGCCTGTTGAACAATTTGGAAAGAGATTGAATTCTCAATTTTCTTGATCTGTGCGCCCCACCCCCATCTTTCACTTCGCGTCATGTCTGATCAAGAAGAGATAAAAACGCCTTGGCTTGCCTTGAAAAGTTGAATTAAGGTTTACAGTCAGAGAACACAACTGAGAGTGGATTTCATACCTTCAGTGGCTGGAGCGCCCAGGCAAACGAACAGGAAAATGAGAAAGAAGTGCATCGCGAATTGATGTTCAGAAGACATCTCGCTTCAACTAAGAATAACAATAGCCTGATGCATATTATAATGATCGCAGGGGTAATGCGTGACTGGAATGAACCTGAAAGTGTAGAATGATCCTCGCAGTGAATTTTTCCAATTTAAGCAACTGGAAAGAAGAAGCCTGAAAAAATCAGGGCTTCAACGGGATTCGAACCCGTGACCTCCACGATACCGGTGCGATTCTCTACCAACTGAGCTATGAAGCTACACATTGGGAGCGAGGTCATTTTGTTGAGTTCATATCTTTCCGTGAGGAGTGATATGATGTAAGTATATATGAAATAATTCATATATTTGAACTGCGGTCATAGATGAAAGTGAAGAATGATCCTCGCAGTGAATTTTTCCAATTTAAGCAACTGGAAAGAAGAAGCCTGAAAAAATCAGGGCTTCAACGGGATTCGAACCCGTGACCTCCGCGATACCGGTGCGATGCTCTACCAACTGAGCTATGAAGCCACACATTGGGAGCGAGGTCATTTTGTTGAGTTCATATCTTCCCGTGAGGAGTGATATGATGCAAGTATATATGAAATAATTCATATATTTGAACTGCGGTCATAGATGAAAGTGAAGAATGATCCTCGCAGTGGATTTTTCCAATTTAAGCAACTGGAAAGAAGAAGCCTGAAAAAATCTCAAAAGCCTGAAAAAATCAGGGCCTCAACGGGATTCGAACTGGGTTCGAACTGGGTTCGAATCCCGTTGAATTCCCCAATCCTCCGCGGTGCACCCGTATTCTTCACGTGAAACCACAAATTTTACACATTTCAATTCTGATGGATTAATGTTCTGATTTCGCTTTTCCAATTTACTCTTTGCAGCAAATTTTCAGTTTATTTCCATTTTAAATTGATCTCATCCCAGTTATAAAGGAGATTATGTCGAATTTTAGCTCGTCTTTTCAAAGAGGAAAACTCAAAAAGTTACTAGATATTTGAAAGCGATGAAGGCATTCTGTACGATCGTTTTCTTCTATAGATGATAAAATCATCAGAAATGGGTCGCAAGGTATTTTCGCCAGAGTCGTCATTCATTTTTCTGTGTTAAGACTCGTCTCACGGTTGGTTTTCCAAGTCTTTGACATTCTTAATTTCTTCTGGAGTTCTTAAGCATTGTTTCAAAACACCAGGTCATTACATTAAAAGATAGATTTCAATCGATTGATGTTTTTCTTGGCTAATTTGATCATTTGTCAGTTTGTTTATTTGATGTGTGTTTCATTTCATTTTGACTGGTGTATCAGTTTCTTCTAATTTGGCTCGAAGCTGATGGCGGAATTTGCCATTGCCTTCCTGAAGGCATATCTTTTTGGAGGTCTTGAAAGCTTTCTGTGTAAGCTGCGTTTATAGGTTGCAGGGCTGTTTATATGTTCGTGACATATTTTCAGCGCTCGATGATAAGGTGAGAAGAATAATAGAAGATGGGGAGACGAAAGGAGTTTGTACGGGTACAGGAAACATACAAACAAACAACAGAAACGAACAAATAAAAACATCAAATGCATCTAGTTTCAACTCTGCTAGAAATTGCGTGGATATGCAATAGAACTTTCGGTAAGTGGTGACCTTCAGTGGTGCCACTAAACAATTGAGCTGTAAGAAGAGCTGTTAGCTTATGCAAGTTTAAAGATTCAGTGTTTGTACACATCTGAGACAATCACGAAGTATCCACATTCGGGTTGTTATCCGACTGTGTTATTCGACTGTGTTAAATTGTTGTTATCCCAGCTTGTTGTATTTTGGTGACGCACAACATAATCACGCACAACATAATTTTGCGGATGGAGGGTTGTTAGAGGGAGTGTTCGAGACGGTTATAACACAATGGTTTTCTATTTCCTTGTTTCTAGGCAGTTTTATAGTTTGTCAGTTCATGAATAATATAATTAAATTTATGCTCTAAGTTATGCTGTTTTACTTTCTTTGTAGAATCACTATCAATTTTGTACCAGTAACGGGAAGCGCGCCATGCGTGTTGGCCTCTTTAATCAGCTTGCTTTTCTGTTGTTTATATAACAACGCATTTTAACCCTTAACGTCCTAACCACGCATATATGCGTCTATAATTGGTCATGCTCTTTGTACCACTTGTGACGTCATCAATTTAACGCCACCAGATATTCTTGATAAGCAGATTATAGAGCTAGGATAGGTCTATCCGCACAACTGTCCGTTTTGGATATCGACCGCAATTGGAAGAAAACGTGATGAGTTTTTGGGGCAAAAATGGTGACAAAAAGGTCCATTATACCTACAATGGATCAAGAACCCATTTCCAAGGTTTACCCATTATAAATACCCAACTTTTTACGGGCGACAGAAAGGATATGAGTAGTAGAAGATAACGAGAATAAAAGGGCAAAGAGAAAGGAAAGGAGAAGGGCAAGAGGAACAA
>OZ026604.1:8301648-8306648 GCA_964020085.1 Micromussa lordhowensis
GAGATTAGCAAGGAGTGGTTAGAAGAAAAAGGGGGAGGTTAAGATTGGTAATTAAAGGTAGTAATTTAAGTTAGGAGGAGGAAAAAAGTAGAAGCTGTTCTGATTGACAAATTTGATGTGCATGTTTGAAACTCATCTAAGGCATAAAAATTATACTAAGAGACTCAAAAAAAGAAGTTAAAAACGTTAATGCAATAAAACCATTGCATACAATTAATTTTTTGAAACAACTGAATACCCTCTTGTTATTGTTATGGTAATTAGATATTTAAAATAAGTATTTTCTGCACAAAGAAAAAAATTTAACGTTTTTCGTTCTGAAAAACATAGGATCTATATGATTCAAAATTTACAGATCATTGGTATTTCTGAATTTTTCATTGAAACATAGGTAAGTGGCATGATGAATATCATAATAGAACCAAAATATAAGCTTCAGAGTCCAAGTTGCTATTAAGATCATTCCCCTGTTTTGCATTGCGCATCCTTACTGCGCATAATTTATGGCGTCATTAGCACGCGCTCGTGCACGCGCACACTGAAAACATGGAGGATTTTTCTTGATATTGAGCTCTGTCAGTTGAAAAATGGCTATAGCTCACCAATGAGCATGGGTACCCCACCTTTTTTCTAGTCATTTTAATCAACTTATCGTAAGCTTTGCGTGAGAAAAGACTCATCTGATTTCTATTGCTGAAAATTGAAAAAAATAAGGCAAATAGCGGATAAACTGTGGTCTTTTCTATTTGCAGTTTGGTAACCATGTCAAGAAATTTGGTGTAAATTTTAATCAAGGATTCAGCTCTCTGTCTAATTCAGACCTAAAATGTTTATTTTTGTCCGACACAATGTATTGACTGTAGATTAATGCATGTTCTCAAAAGTCTCGGTCACAAAAATTTACAATTATTACTAGGAATGCGTTCTTCTAATTAGCACTAAATAATCCTAAAATGGAGCATTTTCAATGCCTCGGTGCTCCTTAATGAGCATGGGCACCCCCCTTTTTTATTTCAAAATTGAAGTGCTCATATGATAAATATTCAGTGGACAAAGTTTGAACGAAAATCTATTGTCACTTTTATTTCAGAGGAATTACCTTAAAAAAGTTTATTTGTCTTGCTCTATTGATTCCTTTTTGGTCCAGTGTTGCTCTATTTTTTTCTTTTTACAATGTGGTCCAGTGTTGAGATGTGAGAATCCACTTTTTTATCAGCTGTTAGGGACAACCATTACCCAGGAAAAACAGCATCAACTTAAATGTGTCAGTATCTCCAATGGGTTTCTTCCAAAATAATCGTTGGATGGCTTGCGGTCACGTGGATAATGGGTAAAGAGCATCTCCATTCAGCAGAGTAAGTAAATTTCTTCTTTTTAGGATTAATATTGTCCTTGGTAGATTTCGTATAGATGTGTTTAAAATGTCAGTTGCAGAAAATTGATTCATAACCTTAGGGAACTGGGTCAAGCAAATTTTTGGTTATCCAAGTAACATGGGAGGAAAAAAATGTTTACCGAAAGAAAAGTAACAGTATAAAACTGACTTGAAAAGGATGTAATAAAAACAAACCTGTATACAGTGCAGAGAAATTCACTCATGATATCACATAAAATTCATCTGAAAAATTCAGATCGTCAGTTGATGGTCAAAACCTGTTGATCTAGAAAAGTTTTCGTAATAATTGAGTTGTGAAATGTATTCTTTTGTAAGAAAAACTCTCATTTCGTTTTTAGTCAAATGTTTCCTGTATTCAAATTAAATCCTAGAGATTATTTGTTGTAGTTGTTTGTTGTTAGTTATGTCTAAATGAATTAGAGACTGAAAAAATCAAAATAACTCGAAGCTGAAAAATACAAAAATCTTGTAATGAAAATATAGAGGAAAATTATAGAAAAATTCGGAAAAAAAAAATAAAAGGGGGTAACTTGAACCTTGAGCGGGGGAACCTAAAACGGGTACTAGACTTTTGGGTCAACAGCCACCTTGCAAAAGGCCAGGGGCAGACAAAGCCTTGCACAGTCTAAATATTTGAGATTGTGTGCTACACAAATCAAAAAGCAGCGCCTGAATGACTAATAGATTTGTAACTGAATTATGCATTAGGTGACCAAAGACATGGTATAGAAAATCAAGAGAAGAAATAGGAAAAAGATGTAACATCACCCGGGTGGAGAAAGACAGGAACATCGACACCAAGGCTCGTATGGTTGAGAATCTTCAGGGCCGGGGCAAAGCCCAACCGAACAGGGGTAATTCTATTCCGGTACCAGACCTTTGCCCGACTGTCGAGTCCGGCGGAAAAGAAAATGAAAAGATACTGAAGAACAGCTTCTGGCCCTCCGTAAAAACGAACTTTGTAGACTAAGAAAATTTTAAACAAATTTTCAGGTAAATAAAGGTTTGCAAAGGAAAGCGAAAAACTGTTTTTCAAAATGTATCCATTTAACGCTGGAAAGAAAATAATGTTGTTACCGAAGAGAAGAAAATGTTGAAGCGCAGTCCATGCAGATGGAAACAGTTCCCGTGGGGATAAGTAATTAAATAAGCCCTTTAAATGTTTTTAAAAACTGTGCGTATATGCGTATCAGCGTAAAAGACAATACTCACATTGAGAGGAATAAACACTTGAAAGGAAATTACACTTGAAACAGAATTCTGTAAAGGAAACCCTTTAAAATAAAACTGCACCTGAGGACCTTCGCCGTGAAAATAAACTGTTTTAAGATTGATGCCACGATTGCGTGATTAGTAATGACATATGAAGCGGGGCTCGAAAAGGACGATGGTATAGTCACGGAGAATTTCATTCAAAGAAATGGCGATGTGCGCCAGAAAACCGTTGGAAGGCAAGAATTTAGGCTGTGATAACAAATCCCTAATAGCGGATGGGATTTACATAATGTGCCAAGGATAAAACAAAAGCTTAGCACGAAGGAATTGTCAAGGTGGAGAGTAAAGTAATAATATTCGGAAGTAAAATCTTCGAATGCGATGGAACAACAACCGGTAAGCGAAAGACTTCAAATCAATGATTTATCGTTCTAAAACACGCAAGGATTTCGTGATTATTTTATTTGTTTTATTGTGTTCAATAAGCTTACTTGTAACGTACGAATTGATATTATGCTACGAAGCCCAAGTAAATGCTCTAAGAGCGTCTAGTTTAGCCAACGCTTTCCAGCAAAATTTTTCCCGCGTAATCAGCCGGTTTTTACCGATCATTTTTCAGTGAAATTTGCCCAGAAAATTCCCGCGAAGTTTGCCTTTTTTACCGGCAACCTACAAGAAGCCCTGAACCAGTTAATATTATGCAAATTAGGGAAAGAAACGAGGAGGGAATGGGGGAGAGGAAAAAAAATGCATTCTTTCTAACCTTTCTTTTTCCTTTTTTCCGCGCCCGCGCAATATCGAGGCTCGATAGCTCTAAGAAACGCAAGTAAAACGCCAGGAAAAGAAGGAGACCGTTAGTAGTCTATTTTGCGCGCGTCAATTTTAATGCGACGTCATCAATTTGCAGAATTAAAAATTTTCAATTATTTTCTAAATTCATCAGATATAAGAGCCTCTAAGAACGTGACGTTTTACAACGTTTAGGCTCGACAGGGTTCCTCGTTTTGTTATAGAGGACGTTTGAATGTTGCGTGACCGTAAAATGGCGGCCCAAATAGGCTCTCACGTATGTCAAAAGAGGAGTTATCGCTCAATGTTTTACTAACTGAACAGTTCTTGCACTAGAAGAATTATTACTTTCAATGTGTCGGAACTCTGGAGTAATAAACTCACTTTACGGCCGCCATGTTGGTGGCCCTCGGAAGGGCACCAACATGGCATCTCCATGCAAAGCTCTATAAAGCTCTATGACTTCTTATTTTGCGTCCCTGGAAAAAGCTGAATTTTTGCGCTCAAACAAGCTGCCCATACATTTTACTCTTTTATATTTTACGCGTCTAGTCACTTAACTTCTTGCTCGCTAATTAACGCTTGTTAAAAAATCCCACCGTGAGTGGTAATCCCGCGTTAGAGACTATCGATAGCGTCACCACTCTACCTAATAATGGTGTCACGGACATGCAGAGCTATAGTGGTTCCATAGAGAAATGAATCGACACTATCGAACCGCCTTGAGAACGTGAACGGCATCTTATTTTAGAGACACTAACTTGATGTGGAAATTATTTGACGTGTGCGGGGTACAAACATTAAGCCTTCAAGCATTTTCTTACCAAGTTTGGTTTCACAGTTTTTCCCAATCCAAGGCTCTTTGCACAAGCATGAAAATGTTTGTTTATTGTCGTCTGCTACACAAGAGCCATCGTTGAGGCAGCCAAGACTTGTGGGACTTTGGCAACCCTGGTCAGACATATTAAGTTGTTGAATTAGGAGATAAAGACAGTTTAAAGTTAAGGAAGTTTAAATATACTTCTTAAAACACTTCTCAGTCAGTTAGCAAAACGTTGGTTACAAGAACCCATTTTATTTGGTGCTTTAGTAGTTTTTTTTCCTGTGCACCTGCCTGTCACGAGCTTCACAGTTTGCTCTCACCAACATACTAAAATTGCCAATATAAGTGTTTTAAAAAAGGTTTATTTCGACGTTTAGGGCGTGTTGGACAATATTCCGGTGACCCAATTTTGCGGAGGAAACAACTTTTTCAGCGGTTCCCTGATGACAGCTCCAACCTTGGGAAATATTAGTGTGTTTTTCCGATATTACAGTGATCATAGATTTTCATCGTCATTTGGTCTGGGGCCAACAGTCAACTGAGTTTAGTCAAACAACAAATTGCTGATCGAGCCCGGGTCCTAAAAAAATTGGCGAGCGATTAAAACTAATGGCTAATTGCTAATTACCTTTAAGAGCACCGAGAAAGTAACTCCTTGTTGATCATGAAACTTGGTGTTTTCGTCAATGGCACCATGCTTGTTCAGTTCGCAAGTTCCTTTGGCGTTTTTCTCGGATGGCATCTTGAAATTGGTGGAAGTACACCAGGAATTTCTCA
>OZ026604.1:8319148-8334148 GCA_964020085.1 Micromussa lordhowensis
AATTTACACTCACTACTTGAGAGGACGAGCTATTAGCCACATTCACTGGTCCAAGCACAGCCCAACACAGTACCGTTCGAACAGCATACGACTCTTCTGATCTCCCTCTCCTACATTCTTCATGCACTTGGGCTTCAGGAACATTTGCACCTATCAACATTGTCACCTGATTGTCATCAACATCCGGGATTTTAAGGTCCTTCAAATGGGGCCATCGCGACAAGTCCTTTGCCCTTGTTATTGTGATGTTAAGTTTGTCTACGACTTTAACATTTGTAATAGTAACAGTACGATCATCGAGGCTATCAACAGCTTTCACTTGACCATTGGCTTCCCCGACTTTTACCAAAGACTCACCCGAAACTGTACATACAGCTAAAGTGTTAGAGTTGTTTACTTCCAACCCAAGTCTATCAGAGATTGTTTTTGAGAGGAATGTCTCTTCACTCCGAGTGTCAAGCAAAGCATATGTAGTGACAGAGTGTCCGTCATTGTTCATTATCTTGACCGGGACAACTTGCAACGCAACTTTGGTTCGTGATGTCGACATGGAATATGTGTGGCTGCTTGTTTAAATAGGTGCAATAGGTTTCTGTGGTGGTGGCATTCACATTAGCCTGCTCTTTTGGATCTGAGTTTCCCTGAAGATTCACACCTGCACCCTCTTTGTCTTCTGTTGTTTTGTGCAGCAAGGAATGGTGAGGTTGCTGACATTGTTTGCATCTAAATGGTGACTGGCATTGACTAGCAAAATGTCCCTTACGCGTAAACAGTTCAAACAAAGTCCCTTGTACCTTGCTAAGATCATTCTCTGCCTAACAGATTCGCCGATGAAATCAGGACAACGTTCTATCCTGTGTGCAGAGTCGCAACTGTAGCATTTCACACCAACACCTTTCTGCATTGTAGGGGTCTGATCCTTATTTGATGTAGGTGGATTCTCACTCCCACTGAGACCAACTTGTGTTGCCATTGTCATCACCTTAGAATCAACTGCTGCATTGGGGACAGGTGGCAATGTTTGACGGCCACTTCTTGGGTATTTTCGAGGTACAGACTTGCTCATCTCACCAACTCTTCCAAACACCGGGTCATTAGCTGCCTCAGCTCGCCGCTCACTGAACTCCACTAGATCCTTCAGATCTGGGGATTCTCTGCTTTCCCTTATTTGAAGAGCTTCATCTCTCCACTTAACTTGTAGTGCAATGGGCAGCTTTCCTGACATTTTTGCCAGATTTGTCATGTTCATTTCAGGGAGAGCATTCATTGACTTCAAAGTCTCATACAACACCCTTGACCGGCCAGCAAACCGTTGCAATCCTGGTTCATCCCTTCGATATGTTTGGTTCATCAACCAAGGCATCAACACACGCCTTCGCTACTATGTGCGGTTGTCTAAAACATTGCTGCAGTGTTTTTAGGGCCCTCGACAACCCACCAGGCACTCCTTCAAATCCTGCTACGAAACTTCTAGTTTGACCATCAAGAAATTGCAACAGACGTGACAATTTATGAGTTTCTAAAATGTTCTGGGTACCAACCATTTCATCAAAACGTGCTCTGAATAAGAAGTATTCACATGGATTGCCAGAGAACTTGACTACGTCCAAAGGTGGAAGGTTGGATTTAGTTACTATTCAGTCTATACTAGCTGTTAGGTTTGTTACCATAGTCTCAGTGGTATTAGCAAGAGATGATACACCATCAGGCTGATGACCTTGATTGGACGATAATGCTGCCTTTACAAACGGGGGGTGCAGCTGGATTCAAACTAGACCTTTTAACATGGAACTTTGGTATTGCTGCTTCACCTGGGGTAGAGCTAAATAATGGAGCTCCTCTAGGTGCTGGTGCTTCAGCCAATGGTGTCCATAATACAGACCTTTCATCCTTTAATGTTGGTTTATGATTCATAGTCTCCAGCGGCTTCATTGGATCCTCCAACTTCTCAGAGTTCAGATGTTCAGTTTTAACATCCTTGGGTTCTCTTCACATGCAATGTCCAGCACACTATTCGCCCTACTACAGAGACAAGGAATTATCTCCTTGATCCCAAAAAAAGAATAAAGATCCTCTTCTGTTAAAAAATTGGCGCCCTATCTCTCTTTTAAACACAGACTACAAATTAGCAACCAAATGTATTGCAAAACGTTTAGAGAAAGTACTTCCGTACTTGATAGACGGTGATCAAACTGGGTACATCAAAGGTAGATTTATTGGTGAAAATATTCGCCTAATTTCGGACATAATTGAACAACATGAAAACAAGGGCGGAATGATACTTTTCCTTGACTTTGAAAAAGCCTTTGACTCTTTAGAATGGGACTTTCTCTTTAAAGTACTTAACACTATGAATTTTGGTCCAAGTTTCCTCAACTGGATCAAATCGTTTTACACCAATATTTCTAGCTGTGTTGTAAATAATGGCTACTCGTCAGAATTTTTTTCTCTCCAAAGGGGTGTTAGACAGGGTTGTCCTCTTTCAGGCTTGCTCTTTGTTCTGGCTGTGGAGCCACTCGCCCACCAAATAAGAATCAATGAATCAATCAAGGGACTTGAAAACGGAAATAAGATCACCAAACTCAGCATGTACGCTGACGACACCACCGCTTTCATTCGTGACGATTCATCAGCTGTGTCCCTACTCACTCTTCTCGATCAGTTCGGTGACCTTTCCGGCTTGAAAATCAATAAGTCTAAAACCGAAGGTCTGTGGCTTGGCCCTTTGAAGAGTCGATTAGGCAAAGAAGAACCTTTTGGTATTTCGTGGCCGAAGCAATACGTCATTGCGCTTGGAATCGCTTTTCCTTATCATGTTCAGGTTGGGAATAAAATCAATTTCAACGAGAAGCTCGCCAAACTCAAAAAAGTTCTAAATGCTTGGTCAAGTAGACATCTAACGATCTTAGGCAGAATTGCCATCGTCAAAAGCTTAGCCCTCGCCAAACTTGTCTATAGTTGTTCCGTATTAAATGTTCCCGAAGAATTTGTAAAAGAGGTCAACAGCAATATCTTCTCTTTTATTTGGAACTTTAAGCCAGACAAAATCAAAAGAAAAACTCTGACCGGCCCAGTAAGCCACGGCGGTCTTAATATGCTCAATTTTGCTGACGTTGTTAAATCGCTCAAGATTTCGTGGGTTAATCGTTACTGTAGAGCAAATGACCGCCACTGGTGTGCCCTCCTCGATTCGCTTTTAAGTAAAGTTGGTGGAACGCTCTTATTTCAATGTAACTACGATCTTAAATTACTCGACCTCCAAAACCTCTCTGTTTTTTATAAAGATGTTTTAGCAGTATGGCAAGAGCTCAATTCTAAAGATCCACGTAATGCAAATGAATACAAACAAGAAATCATTTGGAACAATCGGTTCATAAAGATAGACGGAAAATCGTTTTATTATAGATCATGGGCTAATAAAGGCATATTGAAAATAAGTGACCTCCTAAACACCCATGGCCAGTTCCTTTCGTTCGAAAACTTCAAACGCAAATATGGCGTTCGCTCTACTTTTCTCGATTATGCTGGTGTTCTTGCGGCAATCCCTAAAATTTGGAAAAGCGAAATCGTAGGTAATTTCACAAATGGCAATAACGAACTTGTTCCATCCCTTGACATCTCCTCTACTAAAAAAGCCCGTGTGATGCTCGCAGAAAAATCATTTTCTCCCCCCATCGTTGAAATCAATCTTAGAAAACAAGTGTTGAATGTAAAGGCAGTATACGAGCTTCCTTTTAAAGTTACAGTCGAAAACAAACTGAGGAGCTTCCAATTTAAACTTATTCATAACATCATACCCACTAATCACTCTCTTTATAAAATGAATATAAAGGCTTCACCAGAATGCGAACGCTGCCTCTTTCCGAACGAAACGCTTATTCACATGCTTTGCGAATGCCCAGACGTTAAAATCTTTTGGAAAGACATAATGATGTGGTGGAATACTAAGTGCTCTGACAGCATCAGTCCTAGTAATACTGAAATCCTGTACGGTTACAAACCTGAAACTACCACCTTCTACGCGTTAAACCATTATCTTCTTATCGCTAAATATCATGTTTTTCTTGCAAGAAACCGGTCTGAGACCCCGAATTTAGAGGTCTTTCTTGCCTTACTAGACAGCAAAATCAAATGTGAAAGACAAATGGCCATTAAAAATTCGAATTACGAAAACTATAGAGCTTAGTGGACCACTCTCAGCAACTTCGATGCGTGAAGCACATTAAGTGTGAAAGTTTGAGTAAGGGAATCTTTTATTATCTCTTGTATGTGTGGGCGGGGTGCGCGTGTGTGTGTGTGTGTTGTGTTAGCTTTGCACCGTATGCAGTGTAACGTAGCACGTGTATTTATTTCGTAATTAATTTAAAAAAATAACAACAATGTAAGTACAATTTCTGTAAGTAGGTTTAGCAGTGTAATGTAATGTAGTAATAACAGCGCAGCTCAAATAGTCATGTAACGTAGTATTGTCTGCATGTGTCGTTGCAATGAATTAATAAAAAAAAATACTGTCAACAAAAAAAAAAAAAAAAAAAAAACTAATAGGACTTGGGACGGCATCTTCCAGCTCCTCATAAAACTGGACCTTGGTTTTAGCCAGCTCCACCACATCCTCTGCTTCTGCAATTTAATTGTCTAACCTTAACTGTTCTTCCTTTAATCTCCTGTCTTTAGCCCTTTTCAATTGCTCCAATTTCTTTTCACAAAGAATTCTCTGCAACTTTGCATCTTCTTGTGCTACTGCACTAGCTTTTGAGGCACTAGACCTTCGCGAACAACCAGATAAAACACTTCGCACATCATTGAGTTCAGATATTGGCACATAAGGTGAACAATTTGAGTGAGTTCCATAAAGTTATCATCTGCTACAGTGCCTTTGTCGTCTACAGCCTTAGTAACCTCTTCTTCAGAGCCAATCATGTATTGATTTATTGATCTGATGTAGCCATAATATGTTTTGTTGTGCTCAGCATGGCTATTCTCCTCATGCTTCTTCTCAACACCTTCATCAGGTAGTAGCTAGATTAAATCATAATAAACGTGTGCATATTGTTTCCACTGAACGTCTAAACGCCGTGAGCTTCGCTTCGAACTTCAGGTGAATACTTGTAATCCTTAAAGTACTCGTTAAGCCTACGATAAATCTTTGTTATTTCACTTAGATGCCCAGCTTTAGACCTCTTCAACGCCACAATCGTCTCAGAAATCACAGAATCATCAAAAATGGAACGCAGAGCTCTTTTTCCCGCTACTTCGACATTATCGATACCGTGCTGGCTTTCTGCCATCTTAATAATAATAATTGGAACTTATATAGCGCATTTTTCATGGTAGGCATGATCAAATGCGCTTTACAATTCTGAGTGAAATGATTAAAAATATATGAAATTTACAAGCAGTTAAAATTGAAAATAAATAAATGAATAATTAACTAGTAATAACCACAGGTTAGGAAGTGCGGGCGAGGGCTATGCATGATTTGTTTCACTGAGGTTAACGAATTCATTGTAAAACAGTGGCGTTGTGTTCTTTTTCCATTTTGGGCATTTATATTTGCAGGGCAATAAAGGGTTGCATAGTGTGGGTGATTGTTTTCCCTAAAACGAGACAAAGGGACCTAAGAGTGGTTTTACTGACCTTTTGAAACAGTAACACCAGTTTGATTATACACTAGTTCTATTTTGTGTTGGGTTTGACAAAATGGTTATTTTTTCACGTTGTAAATAAAAACACTGTTGATTATAAAATGGACATATTGATTTAGTCAAGGTCATTTGATGTAACCCGACAACAACAGACACGGACAGGAAACGTTCCGATCACAATCTCACACGCTCGATTTCGATTGGACGGCGCGCCAGCTATGCATGAGCTGCACGTGATTCTTCGACGAAATAGACGTCGTCCACGTGATAAAATTGTGTTGTGTGCATTCCAATTTATGGACCGCCACTTCTGCATGAACTGCACGTGATTCTTGACATTCTTAGCTTCAAGAAGGCGAAATTTACATATTATTTGACCCTTCAACTACATTAAAGATCATTGACTATGGAAGGTGAAACAGCTATGCTTTGGTAAGAATTGTCTTCTGCTTGGTGTTGGTTTCTAGCGGTCAGAACGCCTGTGCTCAAATTACTGCTGCTTCGTGTTTGTGCTGTGCTAAAATTACGTCCTTTCATTTCATTGGTTCTTAGTGTCCCTAAGGACGACTTTTTTTGCTAAATTCGAGTCACTGCAAGGCTATATAACTGCCGCGCATGCGTTTGAAACCAATTTACAAGCAGTTAAAATTGAAAATAAATAAATGAATAATTAATAATTAAAAGTAAACAAATTTCTAACGGATTAAAATATATACTATTTACAAACTAAAAGCTTGTTTAAAAAGATATGTCTTGAGATAGCACTTAAAACTTGAGAGTGAGTCAAGGCTAGTTATTTCACGGGGCAGATTGTTCCAGAGATTCGGGGCTGCATAACAAAATGCTCTTCCTCCAAGTGTTGAAAGGATCTTGCCACTGGGAATCTCAAGAGTAATTCTTTGGCTGGATCTGAGCGAATATCTGCCAGGTAATTTTCGACGGACCAATTTGCAGATGTAATCAGGTACCATGCCGTGAATAGCTTTAAAAGTAAAGAGCAGAATTTTGAATTCAATACGGTACTTAACTGGAAGCCAATGAAGCTGATGTAAGACCGGTGTGATATGGATGAACTTCGGTTGCTTGAATATTAGTCTCGCAGCTGCATTCTGAACTCTTTGTATCTTATCAATTTGTGCCTGTGGCAGTCCATAGAGTAAGCTGTTGCAGTAATCTAATCGGCTCGACACAAACGCATGAATTAAGGTTTCCGTGGAGTTACGCGCTAAATGTTTTCTTATTCGCTTAATATTATGAAGATAATAAAATGACGTATTACAAATTTTGTTTATGTGTGAGTTCATCGACAGCTTGTCATCAACAAAAACACCAAGATTCCTCACAACTGACGATCTCATTACATCAGAGTTGCCCACGGTAATCGATGAAATATTAACTTTAGATAACTGTTGTCGGGTTCCTATGATAAGAAATTCTGTCTTTTCATCATTGAGGAGGAGTTTGTCGTGTTCCATCCATAAGCGTATGTCTTTTATACAATTTTGCATAGCAATTATAGCGTCTTGTTGGCTAGATAACTCATCAGGCTCGAAGGAGAGATATAATTGTGAATCATCCGCATAGCAGTGAGAATCTGGAAGATGACGTTCAATGATTTTAAATAGTCTTGAAGAGTACATGATGTATAATAGAGGACCAAGACACGATCCTTGTGGAACACCCCAATCAAGAGAGAGACTGTCCGAGAAGGCGCCAGAAATAGAAACACGTTGTCTTCTGGCCGTCAAGTACGAGGTGAACCAATCTAATGGTGCTCCAGAAATTCCAAATGAAGTTTGAAGTCTACGCAGAAGTAAAGAGTGGTCAACTGTATCAAAAGCTGCGCTCAAGTCTAATAAAACAAGAAGAACAGCATGCTGAGAATTTATTTTCATCAGAATATCGTTAGTAACTTTCAAAAGTGCCGTTTCTGTACTGTGGTTCTTTCTGTAGGCAGATTGTAGCAGTGGGTAAAGATCGTGTTTCTTCATATGATTGTCAATCTGAATAAAAACAGCTCTTTCAGTTACCTTTGAAATGAAGGAAAGATTACTTACTGGCCGGTAATTCTTGAAAACAGTGTCCAGACCAGTCTTCTTAAGAATTGGTAGAACTAAGGCTTCTCTCCATGAGAAGTTCACATGGTCAAGTTCACAACAATAACAATGAAAATGTACCTCCAAATGGCGAATCTCTCCGCAATCTTAAATCCGCTTAAATTCACTTCCGGGTACATAGATTACTTAATAGAGCAAATCCATGTTCAATCCAGCTTATTCCAAGTTCGCTGTGCCCACAGCGTTGGCAATGTCAACATTAAACGCGCCAGATTGACGTCATTCCGCCATCTTGAATGCAATTACGATAACAACAATACAAATGTACTTCTAAACGATGGATATCTCCAAAGTCTTTCCACTAGGATACTATCACAAACGTAAAATCTCCAAGGCAACTCCGGGTCCAATCCAGAACACTGATCCAACTTCGTTTTCCTCACGAAATTTTAAGGAAAAATGTGATGTACTTGAAACGCGAGAACAGCCACAAACCTGTAGCTTTGTCGTTTTTTATTTCTCCATGGGCCCATTTATCGCCTCACAAAGCGGAATTATGCTATTCGATTTCAAAACAACCGTGCACCGCAGCAGTTGAGCTCGAAACAAACGACGAGAAAAGCAAAAGCAAAGCAAAGCTTAGAAATTCGTGAGTGAACCATACAATCTCAAAATCACGTGACGCGAGAAAACAAAGAAAATACATTAACATAATAACTCTTGGCGGGAAAAGACACGACAAATAGTTTAGCTCTGTCTCCTGTTGTCTTTTCTTACGCGAGGTTACAGGGAAAACCGCTACCTACAAGTCCTGGAGAACACTGTAACGCTGAGCTCGTACCCAAGCCCTTTCTCACTTTGAAAGTTACTTTGCAAGGGGCACAGCAATGAGCAAATTAGACCTTTATGAGCCTTTTTCAGACACAAGACCAGTCAACTGATCGCCCAATTCCGAATTTTGACTCTCCACCCAACACCAGATCCAGCAATTCACAATAGCTCCAAGTAGTTTTAACTCTTTCCAAGAATTAAACATATGCTGAAAATGTTTTAATGGCATTTTATTTATCTTCGAAACCAGTTTAGGCTTATATGTAGCAGATGGTCGAAGGAGGCCCGTATATTTAAAAAAAAATAAACCTAAAACTTCTTTATTGGCTCTCCTATGATTTATGAGTTTAAGGATTTATTTGTAAATATCAAAGTTCAAAGAGGTAAAGTTGTGTACCTTTAAAAAACCCCATCATTTTGCTGAAAGTTACAATGACATGCTTTTGTCAGGGCATACGTAGAATACTAGAACTAAGCTTTCTTTCTGTTTGCTCTCATGTAGGTGAAATGTAAGGAAATGCTTACTCTGTTTTCAATGCCCCAAATAATTTTAATTTTCTTAACCCTGAAAATAAAATGCTCTAGTATTGCCGTGTTCACCTCTAGACTAGCTCATCTTTCTTGGTATAAATATATTTTACTTCCTCTGGATGTAAGTGAGCTTATGGTTGCCTTTTTCGGTTTCCCCCCTCCTTTTTGTGCATTACGTGCGTGTTTAGTTCAGCCTATCACAAAAGAAGTACGTATTTGTATATTTGGAGAAATTGTCCTGCCGATTACAGTAATTTAATATAGTTGTTTAATCAAAAGCTGTGTTCATATTAAACCCGAAACATGATTAGAGTTGACATGTTTCAAGGAAACACGTTTCACCTAAACATGATTCTCATTGCTTTGTTCACATCAGATGTCAGTTTCAAACAAGTTTCATGCGTGGCTGTGAATTTTGGTTTTGCAGTGCGATGCCGTACGCTTGAAACCGTTGTCAAATATTCTGCTTCCTACCGATTGCCCATAATTGCTGTTGTACTTCTTCATGGGCCCATTTTTCAACTAGCGATCTGGCCTCATAATAGCCCCAATTTTGGTTATTTTCGGCACACGCCTCTTCTTAGCATCCGATCCATCCACCATTTTGAACGTGTTTGGTCTGATCATGATTGAAACTACCTCTCGAGGCTGTTTCAATCATGCTCAAAATAATCATGTTTCAAACATGATTCGCGCTATGCACTGTGTGATGTGAACACTTTTCATAATGAAACGTGTTGCATTTGTGATCACTAATCATGATTCGGCCTAGTGTGAACAATGCTTTAGGTAGCCCTTTACAAAAGCGTTGCTTCACTGGGTGTCCTTGTCTTGTAGATTTCATATTAAAAACATATTTATTGTGTGGTGAAAACTACAATGAACTAAAACTGAAACTACGCGAGTAGGTGGGAAATAGACTGCCGTCGTATAGAAATTTTCTGGTGTAATTGACACTGATTGTGATTATTTGTTGGTAGCTACTTACAAAACAACCAGTTAAAAAAATTACCTCAAAAAATTACTAAAAAATAATCCCCCCCCCCCCCCCCAATCTTACTCCAACATAATAGATGGCCAAGCCATAGGGGGTGGATTTAGAGAGTGTGCAACCCGAAGTAAACGTGGAGTATTTTGTTGACGCTCTTCAAGGGACAACTCGCCTAACCGGGACAAGAAAGAACACATCAGGAATGTGAAAACTTATGCTAATGGTTCAAAGATTGCGAAACATGCGTGGTCATTCGACCATCGCATAGACTTTGATAATTCTAGTGTCATTGACAAAGGCTCTTTTCGTGTTAGAAAAACCCTGGAGGCTTGGCACACCTCTGCTACCAAACATGCGGACAATAACTCTAAGCCGATTCCAAACCAGTATAGTATTCTTTTCAAACCGTAGTCACCTAATTTACACGTTTATATTTTTCTATTGTCATTCTTCATATTTTTATCTCGCCTTTTTTGTATATATTTCATCAACTTGTATTTTAATTTTTTATCCGTCGAAGGCTGTAGAATGATAGCCGAAAGCTCATGTTATTTTTTAAAAACTTTTTAGCCAGCGAACGTTTTTATCTTTCAATATGTCTTACCCTGGCTACGCTTCAATTTTTAATCGGGACAAAATTGTTGCTTTAAGATAATGCTGTTTAGGTAAGGCAAAGTTCGAAATTAAATACACGCAGGCCCTTTGTGCCCCTCCTGTTACGGGCTAAATAGATTGAGTAATAACAAAAGAGCGGTGAAAAAAAAGATGTTCCATTACTTGGGGAAAGAAAAGTACCCGTGAAAAACCAAAATAAAACGCGAAGCATTAAGTAAAAGAGATCAAGGTTATCTTGCTTTTTGTAACCCTATGTTCCTATGTACGTGAGGGAACCTTCAAGCATACATCTGACATTTTCATTGCTCTTTCAATTGACCATTTCCGATATATTAAAATTCTAACATGGCTCCGAGGCTTGGGGGAATAAAACAAAGGAAAATAATTATTCATCCCTCAATCTCGATGTGATTTCTTTTGTTTTGTTCCCCCAAGCCTTGGAGTGAAGTTAGAATTTTAATATATCGGAAATGGTTTATTGACACTGATTGTGATTATTTGTTGGCAGAAACTTGCAAAGCAACCAGTTATATGAATTACCTCAGGGTATGTTTAGGAAGAATATCAAGATCATGTTTCTGTGAGTAGATCTAGAAAACAATCCCCCATCTTACTCAGATATGATAGATGAATAAACAATATAGGGTGGATCTAGAGAGTGTGCATGCCGAAGTAAACCAGCCATAAGTTACGAGTGACATGTGCTATTAAAAAGCTTCATTTATTTTGATAAATACTATTCTCGGCCATGACCTTTAAGAAGATTACGACGTTTTTTAATCTAGACATGTTTCGATGTTACAAACATCATCGTCAGTAGAGACTATTGAAAAACCATTAGGACTATATATATAAGAACTAGGCAAAACATGCATAATTGACTATGATTTAAGAGACAAGACAAAACAAAAAATTGTTACATATACACTATTCTAAACGTTTTCAACGTGGAGTGCATTGTTCACGCTTTTCTATGGACAATTTGCCTAACCGTGACAAAATATATCAAATTTATCATTCCAAGCATGATAAATTACTGGCAGAACAAATCAATTGTGATTTGAGAAACTGCATATTTATTTACAACTTGTCTTAGGTTTGCTCTACATAGAAGAAAATTCGAATGATGGGTTTTTGAGACGACATTTTCGTAACAATGTTTGTCGCTACTATCTCTATGATGTTCCATTGCAAAATTGTTTAACTGATAACGAGGTTTTGGCAATATAATTATTGTCCGCTGCTTGTTATTTTACCAGGTTAACTAAATTGTGAGCGGTTAGAGTTGTCGCGGGTAGTAGGGTAATACTACCTGAAAAATTTTGCTTGCAAATGCGGGCTATCTTTTACCCTCTTGCATAGGTAACCATAGTTCTAAGATTAGTCGAGATTAGGCTACCTGTTTGTGAACAGGACATAAGATAACCAATTTGGGCGATGGTTGCCTTAATAATGTTGTTTAGGCAAGACTAGCTTGTAATAAAAAAAGAGCGGTGAAAAATAAAAGAGGTCCCATAACTTCGAAAAGGAAAGCTAGCCTGAAGAACCAGAAACGCGAAGCATCCGTAAAAGAGATCCACGTTTTCCTCTTTTGACTTTTTCTAATTTTTGGTGC
The DNA here is from genome assembly GCA_964020085.1 of Micromussa lordhowensis. Classification (NCBI taxonomy): domain Eukaryota; kingdom Metazoa; phylum Cnidaria; class Anthozoa; order Scleractinia; family Lobophylliidae; genus Micromussa; species Micromussa lordhowensis. Next base: position 8,331,434 of record OZ026604.1, read on the forward strand.
TTTTGTAACCCCGCTATATTCCTATCTGCGTAAGGGAACCTTCACTGCATACATCTGAAATTGTCCTTGCTCTTTTAATTGACACTGATTGTGATTATTTTTTGGTAGGGAATTAGCAAACAACCAGTTGAAAAAAATTACCTCAGGATATCTTTAGAAAGAATACTGAGCTGGTGAAACTGTGAGTAGATTCTTATGTCTCTCAGACATGATAGATGACTAGACAATAGGAGGTGGATCTAGAGAGTGTGCCTGCCGAAGTAAACCAGCTATAAGTTACCAGATTACTACGTTACATGTATATGCTATTGAAAAGCTTCATTTTTATTTTGATAAATACTATTCTAAACGTTTTAAACGAGGGGTGCATTGTTAACGCTCTTCTAGGGTCAAAATAGATCAAATTCATCAAAACATGATAAATTACTGGCAGAACAAATCAATTGTGATTTGAGACACTGCATATTTATCTGCAATTTGTCTTAGTGTTGCTTTACATAGAAGAAACCTCGAATAATGGGTTTTTGAGATGAAATGTTTCGTAACAATGTTTGTCGCTACTATCTCTGATTTCATTCGCATTACTGCAATTTCCAGTTTAAGTTTTATAATTTCCAGAAGTAAACAACACTTTTTAGGTGGGAAGTGCATTTAAGTGTACCACAAACGCGCCTTTTTTTTTTTTTTTTTTTTTTAACAAACAGCAACAACTATCTGTATCAACATACCTTCGAAAGTATACATTGTCCCTGGGCAGACAGCAGCCATAAAAAAAAAAATTATCAAAACAGTCGTCAAACGTTCTGTTTAAAGAAAATGCAAGTCCAGTCCATTATCCAGGCCTTGGAATTTTTTATTTCTAGCCAACCTTTTGTGGCGCGGCGTCGCAGTGAACAAAAAGCGCGCGAAAGTATAGCCTCGTTTTCGTTATCCCTCCAGGCCCTCTCCTCTGAAAAAAATCTTACACATCGATCCTCGCAAAAAGCAATTGAAATTAGAAGAAACTGACAACGCCATCATAAAGTGCATACTCTCAAGCCTATGGAAAAATTATCTTTTATTCCTACCTCAAATGGTCGTTAAGCAGGAAGCTGACAAACTTTTCAGTTAGATTTTCTACTGCCGCGCTTTTTTAGGAAAAAGTAATCATGGCCATTTTTTAAAACAATATTGATTAAACTACAACTTCGTTTAAAAATATTCTTGGAGAAAGGTTCTAGTAAACTTTTAGAGCGAATATTGAACTTCGGTCCGTTCTGGTCACGTGACCGATGACGTTACAGCATTAAAAATGAAAAAAAATGTATATGTCTTAAAAATATCTTCCAATATCCAAATTTTGTTTCCTCGCGTTTAATGCAACGCGAGATAGCACTCGTACCCAGACTTCCACTTTCTGAAAATCGTATATACCTCCCTTAATATTTATAATTTGTTCGGTACCCGGGCAGTCCGAAATGGCTCACACCATTGTGCTTCAAAACACGTTGACTGCTTTTTCAATACCAAAATAATTTCCTCACAGCGAGCAAAAACGCACTTGTGAACAACCTAACGTGACCAACAAGCTCGGTGACCCCCATTTTTTATTATCGAATTGTAATCAACATGATATAAGATGCAACTTTTTGCAAAGTTTAAAAAAAATTCTACGGAGGGGGTTCAGAGCCACCTTAAATTTTCGAAAACTGAAGGTGGCTCTCAACCCCCTCCGTAGAATGTTTTTAAAACTTTGCAAAAAGTTGCATCTTATCATGCTGATTACATTTCGATAATAAAAAATGGGGGTCACCGAGCTCGTTTTCGAGTTATAAACGTTTAAAGCTAAAATTAAGGGTGTTTTTAGCAGGTCATATTGTTGTTATGGTAACCTATTGTGCCATGAAATTGACAGCAGAAATTGATTGGGCAGTTTTTTGACACCATGATTTCGGTATCAACTGAAATAGAGTGGTTGTAATGACCCATCAAACTCTAAGACTTGGAAAGTATTGGAAACTGTTTCGAGCCATCTTAATTATTATTTTTCTAGTCGAGGATTTTTCCCTACTTCTTGAGTGCTCTACCGCTTCCTAAGTGTGCTCTGTTATGCTGTAAAGCACGCAGGAAGCAGTAGAGCACGAAAGAAGTGTAGGAGAAAACACGAGGCATAGTAATAATAATAATGACTATATTTATGTGTCTGTCAAAATCTAGCAGAGGGGATTCCACACTGCTAATAGGGGACACCTAACTATCTAAAATATGATCTAAAAGATACAAAACGAATCAATAAGAAATTAAGACTAGAATCTACTAAGACTAGGATTACTAACTACTATTGACCTCTAAATTCTAATTATAAAATTCCAAATAATCTTGTAGTTAAATAAAGTAATTAAGAAAGTTTAAAATTAAGAATTGCAAAGGTAGCAGCCACTACATCCCTCCAAGATGTCACTCAAATCAAGACTTCGTATCCGGGTCTTAAATTGCGTAAGACTGGAAGCCGATCTGTCTTTACTTGATATCTTACTCCAGAGTCTTAGACCTAAGTATCGAATTGAGTGTTTTCCATGCTTAACTGTATTAAAACTAGACTGATAAAAATCTTTCTGCCGTAAATTGTCGTAAAGTCGAGTGTTTTTCCCTACTTCTTGAGTGCTCTACCGCTTCCTAAGTGCTTTACAACAGAACAGAGCACAGTCAAGGCTTCTTTAATTGTTCTATGATAAA
>OZ026604.1:8341648-8344148 GCA_964020085.1 Micromussa lordhowensis
CCTTAGGTAGTTTTACTACTTCACCAATTAGGCTTCGTTTTTCTTTAGGTAGCTTCTTAACTTCCAGAGAACATCATCAAGCATTCCATCGCACCTTTATCCTTCAGAATCTGACGCAGGACTGTTCAAGGAATGTAGTTATTCTCGCCATCGAGGATTTCATTGATTTGAAAGGAGAAAGACAAAATATAAAACTTTGATCAACTCAAAACAACTAATCACCTTCGTTTGGCTTGAAAAAGCTAGTAATTTTCTTCATTACGTCTGATAAAACTGAAAAAACTCTGCTGGAGCTGAAAATACAAAACACGCTGCTGAAAGAGGCAAAGGGGTGGCCAAGGTATGGCGTTTGATCAAGGGGCAAGTCGGCCCCGGGGCACAATTACCACAAAACGCACAGGAGCCCCACAAAACGCCTGGCGTTTGAAATTAAAGAAAATACAGAGAATATAGCGGAATATAGACGCAAAAAAACTTGTTTCAAGTCTTTTTTTTTTATTTTAATTATGTATTTTTCCTTTTAGCCCCAAAAAAGGGGGCGGGGGCGCAAAAAAGTGGTGGGGCAGCGGCCCTACCAGCCCCTCCCCTTCCGCGGTCCCTGCTATTGTAAAAGAGCAATTTTTAAGTTGTCTACTCATATATCAGTTATTACAGTTAACTCACTTCCAAATGTAGTTAGGGGTAGCCTCAAAGGGTATGGCTTTTTAACACATTTAATTTTGGTCAGAAATAGAAGCGTTACCCTGATAACATCCATACTTACTATATCGATAAATCACTCCTGCTTCCATGGACTTAATATCGCATTGGTGGACAAATCGCGTGTTGTGGTGGTGTCTCTACCTCTAAAATATATTTCCTTCTCATTATCACTAGCCGATTAGAAGTCCAGTTCGTAGTTTATGCCTAATATAATAATGAGAAACGAGAGTTTGAATCGTAATTCCCCATTTTAGTACAAGGCAACAACTGAAATGTTGCGAATGCCACATTTCGTTCCGATGCACCGTATTTTGGGTCAGAACTTCATGCTAGCCCGCATATCCATATATGGATAGGACATAACCATATATGGATATATATGGATAAGACAATATGGGAGTGGGTTCTATATGTGGGCTAGCATGAAGTTCTTGCCGTATTTTGGAAGACATTTTGCCGCCGTATTTACATTAACATTTAAGAACTTTACTCTGATTGGATATTACCTCCAATGTGTAAATAGTTCACCCTTGAACTGAAAACAATACCGTTTCGTTTCTGAGGAAACGAAACAAAAACTGAAACTCGATCGGTAACCGACTAGATCTCTTACTGTGAGTCTAAAAGTGAGGAAAAAAGCCACATTACGCAATAGCGATAAAGATAAAAGCACGAAGGACTGCGAAGAGGAAGCAACTACAGTGGGCAATATTGCTCTCTTATTTGGCATTTTTCTGGCACTAGAAATTGTGATAAATTGGAGTCTTTGAACAAACGTATTTTACGATTTATTTTTAACGATCCATTGTCTGACTATGATGTACCGTTAAAGAAAGCAAAGACAGCATCCTTATACACTGGAAGACTTCAAAAAATTCTTATGATAGTTTTCAAGAGCTTGTTTGTTTCTACGTATCCTAGATATCTAAAAGAACTATTCGTTTTTCGTAACTCCAGTTATTTATTAAGAGGAAAGTATATTCTGACCTTACCTATACCAAGAACTACAAATTAGGGACTTGAGTGCATCCAATATCAAGCTGCTAAAATTTGGAATTCGCTCCCAGACAGTATGAGAACAATGACGTCATTTAAAGATTTTAAGAAAGCCATAAAGGAAATAAATTTTTAGTTATAGTTTTAGTTTTTGTATTGTAGTAGTTTTAATTATAATTTAACTGATTTATGTATTTTTCTTTCTCGAAGATATTAGCTCAATAGAGCTACTCTGATAATTCGAGTGGAAATAAAGTGTATGTATGTATGTATGGGCCATGTGCGTGAAAGCTTAGCCGAAATCGAAGTTCGGCACCAACCATTGCTGCGAAAAAAATCAAGATATCATCGGCCACATATCCAGTCAAAGCAGGTGCGCCTGAGGGTGTGTGTGTGCAAGGAGGAGGAATAGAGATTTCTTTCTTTCCATGACGTCACTGTAAAGAACGGAGTCAGAGAGCTCAGAAAAGAAGTCCGAAAGAAACTTGAACAACTGGTCCCTCCCCTCGTGTTGTAGTAACATAAATGGAATGAAAAATTTAATCTCGTTTTTAAACAATATTGTTTCGTTACGAATTTCCATTTCCATTTCGCAACAAAAGAGGTCCTTCACATAAACTTTATGCTTTGTTGGTAATGGACACAATGGTTGAGGAGTGTCCATCTTTATATCATCATCATCGTTAATTACCGTTTTTGCTCTCCGAAATAAACGAGCCCTGAAAGCTGCTAATTCCGAAAGTAACGAGATTCGCCACTTGAGGAAGGGTACGGTAGTCAAAGATTCTTTCTACAGAGTGAG
>OZ026604.1:8351648-8396648 GCA_964020085.1 Micromussa lordhowensis
CATGTCGAGTAGCGAGAAACCAGGAAATGTACTTTATTATTCTTTCTAGAAAGCAAATATTTATTCTTATTCTATTAAACAATACTCCTGATTAGAAAGTGTACCTCAAACTTTGAACATATGTTCCGACAGACTAATGAAAACGATTACGTTTTTTCCCTTCCTGCCACGCTTTGTCCAGCTACAGCTTATTTCGCACTCAGCAATTCAATAACTTCAATGAGTTCTATTGGGTGCAGCATTAGGTTATGAGTTGCAGAAATTAGCAGCAACTTTCTAACTAGAAATCATGACTTCCAAGTTTATCACTAGCTTGTATTTAATATCTTGACGTGTCATTATTATATGATTATAAACATATACATTCCTACTCCAACATACGCAACATCAATTTTTCGCCACGGATTTCTCGTCGGTGGAGTAGGAACCCTATTTTAGGAATTCGCCGTATATCAACACCTTGAATGCCACAAAGGCTGCTAGTTTTGCTACTGACAAATACATTAATAAAACAATATAATAGGAATTGTTATCAATAAAACAACGTTCAACATCACATTTCAGAGCCAGATGTTTGTTAAAATGCCGTTGTCCATTTTATCTTTTTTCAGGTGCTCTCATAGAAGGCTTCGACTTCGTCTGGTTGAAAGTTATAACTACCCGCCAGGAATGATTGAGTGAATGAGCTACCGTAGGTGTGACCAGTTGGTGGACTGTAGCTGTATCCAAGATTTGCGTATGAATGTGTGTTGGACGAGGCGTATGAGGCAATGTGAATATCGTGTCCACCTCCAAATGAAGGTCCACGATCAGAGCAACCAAATGAAGCATCTTGGTAAGAACTATGTCGCCCTGGTGGTTTAAATGTTACTGGTCCCCAGCCTGGCTTGTTCACCAGCGAGAAAATGAAGGCGGTCGAACTGTGCAGGTAGTTGCAACTGGTAGCTAATTGGTGAAAAAAAAAAGATGTAAGGTCTGTACGAGCCAGGTGGCTCATTAGGCCGGAGCTTATCCCGGTTTCAGTAGCATGAAGCGACTAGGAATATTTATACTCACCCCCTGGATGGAATGCTCATGATGTAAGAAAAGCTGGTAATTAAAACTTATCTATCATTGAATGAGGCTGAGTAGACGTCTACAGGTCGAGGAGGGTGTTAACCACCGAGGCCGAAGTCCGAGGTGGACAAGACCCTCCAAGATGTGCAGAATTCTTAGTGATATATCCTACGAAAGCCCAATTCAATAACTGCTTTATTAAATTACTCGCAGCCATTTCACTCATTGCTAATAACCCAACCTCGTCCCCAGGTTTTCTCGGTCAATAGTTCAATAATTTTGACGTCAAGACAAAATTATTTGCAAACTTGGTCAACAGCAGATGGTTATGGTGAATTGTCAATGTCAATCGTTTTGAACTTCTTAGTCCTAAACTACTGTAATGTTTCATATTCGAATATGAGAACATTGCTTTTAAAAACACTATCATCTATCAGAGAGAGTGAAAGTTTCGTCATCTACGTTACATACCTACGTTATATTTTCTCCACAATTATACTATTTATCTCTTTCTCTCTCGTGTCAGTCGAACAGAAAAAGAAATTGTATAAACATTGTCATCTAGATAAAAAGCGTAGAAGATCGAAATGCATTTTTAAAAGTATCCATCTTCGTATAAACGAAATATTTTCAAAATACTTTCGCCCACACAAACGTTTTCGATTTGTTTTCACCTCACCACACAATAGTTTTCGTATTAAAACGGACGCTTTTTGATATACGTTTTAGCGTATATCTTCCACATTAAGACGCCAGTAAACGCTGATGGAAACGACAGTATGTGGCGCTTTTCACCTATCAACACTAGAAACGAATCTACACATTTGAAACCGTTTTCGAAAGCGTCCGTTTTCATCAGTGTTTTCTGTTTGTGTCTACGATAGGCTGAGAAGCATAAAAAGGAAGCGTTTTTTTTTATAGGAAAACACGTAAGTGCGATCGGGACCTTAGTTACAAAAAACTGTTTCTTTCTGTTCTACGGGAGGGGTTGGTGGTGGGTCGCGCAGAAAATGCTGCCGATGAATTTTACCGTGTTAACCGATACGTTTTTTATGTATTTTTTAAGTTCTTTTTTAAATTTTTCAATTTAAATCTGTAATTTATAACTGCAAATAAATCTGATAACAAGCTATATATAGCACTCTGATCACCATTCCTTAGTTCTGGAATTTTATCATTATTGAAATTCAAAGGATAACATTTAATGTGTCTAAGCCATTTTGTTTCTTATAGAAATTAAACGGTTACGTATTTATGCTGAATGCTTTGACCATGAATTGAGAATTGGTTGCAGGTCGATTTATAATACTTACTCCATGAGGCGCTAGTATATCCACCAAAGATGTACCGTCCAACGCGAATTATAGTAACAGTTGGACCTTTATTGTCGCAAAGTGAATGGAAAGTTGTTGAAGCCCAGCCGTCCCGTGACGCGCGCCAACAGCGAGTCCAGTGAGAAGGTTTGCTTTGCACAACATGTACAGGCTTTAACCAATTACATAAAGTCCTCAAGTAATTATTATCACTCCCTATGATGGCTGAGTGTTCCAAACCTTAATGGGAGATTAAAAAAATAGGAATGTGTATTAATATTAATATACAGATTTATCAGTTTTATTTACTCAGCTATGATTGCATTTGAGCGAACACGGACAAAGCACTAAATCAACTTCCTGTAATTTAAATATGAGAGATTCCTCCTGCAATGTTTTCTATTGCAAGCCATTCCTCTTCAACCTTACTCTTAAAAACCCATATAATCAACAATCGTTGAAAAGTAGCTTATGTAAATGTAAAATGAGAACAAAACGAAATAAAAAGGTTACCTGCACAACTATCATAGCAGTCAAAGCCGTCTCCTACGTATCCATGGTTACAAGTGCAATCGTATGATCCGCGTCCATTGGTACAAGTAGCAAGTCGGTGGCAGTGATCATTTTTTCTCTCGCATTCATTTAAATCTGAGAAACAAGTAAGATGAGCTTTTGTGTACACGACAAGGCATATTCACATATTGTACAAGGTCCAACTGCAAGCCAAACTGCGGTTAGTATGACATTTCAAATGAAGCAGAAAAACGTATTTCCTATGACGGACAACACAATAGCTCCTTTAAAATTGTGTACCTGAGAAAACCAGGCAGAACTAGCTAGGCACGAGGTGATACAGCTCAAACCGCCAATGTCGCTGTTGGCTTTGGTGAGTGAATGATTGCATGTAGCAAAAAGGTAGGTCAAAATGTTTTATTCCCGTTAAGGTATGGGGACCCCCTGCAAAAATGGCCATTTGACACTAGCTACTTTATATATATTCAATTAGCTGTCTTTGGTTCAGTATTTCTAAAACAAGAAAAGCGATAGTTCCTGCGACTTAAGCGTCCAGGTGTAAAATACGATGGAAGCAAAAATAAAAAAAAAAAAATAAATAATAATAATAATAATAATAATAATAATAATAATACATACATACATACATACATACATACATACATACATACATACATACATACACGCATACATACATACATACATACATACATACATATCAGTTAGACGCAATTCTGCGCCAAGTTTGTGCCAAGTTTGAGCGAATCGGTGATTTGAGCTGTAGTACCTCAAGCCTGGTTTTCTCTAGGCTCGATTTCCGCCGCTCTCTCGTGTCGGGTCTACTCTCCACGGGGGAGGAGCGCGGGCTCCTTTCCCGAACAGTGGCTGGTAATCGAGCCTAGGTTTTCTCACGGAGACAATTTTAATTTTAGCATTCTAGGATAAATCCCCCTCTTAAAATTGCAAAGAAGCCTCAGTCTCGTGCCCTTGTACGTCATTATTAATGTAACTAATGTATCCAGGAAAACAACAAACCACATTTTTTTGTCTACATTAGCATGAGACACCGAAAGTACTTAAAAAAAACTCGGCCCGTAACGCATAAGCATTTTAAAACAAACATTATGTCGAAGAACTGACATCATAATGTCCTTTTAGTGCGAGGCATTTCCTATTGTTCTACAGTCTGCGGGTTCAGGTTTCCTGACCAATCAGGAGAATGCACGTGTCTGAAGAGTAGCTAAGAGTTATGTCATGTGTTACACGCGGCCCTTCCTGCGTTGATCGTCATCCTGTGAACAGCTACTCTAGAGTCGCTTAGTCGAAATTTTTTCAGGCAAGTTCTCTCTATCTATATTTTACTAGTTATTGAGCTTGCTCTCTGTTTCTCTAATATTCTGCTTTGACATAACTGCCTTCCTTATTTTATGTTATCGAGGATAGTCATGGCTACACATGGCACGCCTTCACCCCGCGTTTTAGTTCTGGGTCATTCCTTCATTCGGCGTTTACGTGATTTCATTGAACGCAACCCTGGGGATCTAGATTTAGCGTTTAAACTAAAGGAGCCAGCTGCCATCTTTTGGCATGGCGTGGGAGGGCGCACGGTGGCAAAGGCAATTCGTCATGACCTGCATGTTGTGCAATCTGTCCGCCCTAACATTGTTATCGTGCAACTTGGCACGAATGATTTATCGTCTCGCCCTCCTTTGCTAGTAGGTTCTGATCTCGAGGACTTCGTCCGCTTACTGCATGATTCTTGTGGCGTTCAGTTTGTTTGTGTATGCCAAACTATTCGTCGTCGCTCGGCAATGTCGTTCAACAAAAACGTTAACATTTTAACGCGTTACCTTCGGGTAGTATTGGAACCGATCCCATACGCCCTCTACTGGGGTCACAGAGGCTTTTGGAAGGCACGTTATAATTTCTTGGCTTCGGATGGCGTTCATTTAAACAGCAGGGGGCAATATAAACTTTATCGCAGCCTTAGAGGGGCAATACTTAGGTCGCTGCGGTCGTTGAATCCTTGAGAACTGTTTTGTTGTTTTGCCAGTTCCTTTGATTGTTGCCAAGCCCTATTTGTGTCAGCCTTTGATTTTATAATTTGATTTGCCTCTCGCTTTTGCGCGGGCCACTGGCTGTACACTGTTTTTATATTACAATGTGGCAGCCTTTGATTTTATACTTTGTGTTGTCTCTTGCCTTGTGCAGGACACTGGCTGTACACAGTTTTTATATGACCATTGGCTTTGGCATTATTTTGCATATTGTGCAGTCAGATGCCATTTGAGTGTACAACCCATATCCGGCCGCCTTTTCAGGTGCGCCCATTGCACTCGGCTTTCTGTACTTGCCTTGATCTGCTGGAACTTGGCCTATCCTATTTTTGTTACGGACCTCTGTATCCGTCCAAGCTGTATTTGCACAATATATATATACTATTGCTAGTGTTTTTCTGCCATCGCTCGACTCTGGTTGTTTTCCCTCTAAGGCATCACGATCTGGGAGCTGTCCATTGACAGGGATATCATTGATCTTGAGCATTTAACATTGTTGATTCGACAGCTCTCACTTAACAGGGAGATAATGGACTTAGAGTCGTTATTGTTTAATCAGTACCTGTCATTTGATAGAGGGTTAATTGACCTTGAGTATTGTTTTACCGACAAGTTATGCCGCCCAAGAAACGAACTCAAGCGAGCACGCGGAGACCATCCAAACGGCTACGTTCCACTGAACTCACAGAGACAGAGGCGGTATCTTCGTTACCTCTCCCAGCATCTGGTAACTCGCCAAACTCCAACACGATGATGGTCGATGTTCAAGCTTTATCGGCCACGATTTCCGTCGCTGTGTCTCAAGCGGTGCAGAAGGCGTTGGAGCAGGTCCCACAGTCAGTGCAGCCGACGGAGAAAGCACCAGAGCCCGAAGTAGAGGCAGCGGTTGAAGAGGACGTTTCGTCCTTAACTGTACAAGGTACAGCACAGGGGCTTGCAACAACACCGTTTCCCATGCCGTCCAGTAAGCAGCCATTTTCTAGCATAGCGATAGCTTTGGGCAGTAGAGTAAGCCCAAAAATTAAGGCCAAAATTTGGGCCAATGAATACATTGATCTAGGGGCCTTACTTTCATTATCCCCAAATCAGGATCGATATTCAATCTCTTTATCACAAACCCCTACCTCATCCACGCAACCGAAGTTAACCCTGGAGCCATGCCAACCCTCCAAAAAAATACACAGTTTCAATCAATGGCTGTCTGCCTTTAATACCTTTGTCGCCATTTACGCGGTGAAATCCCCCAACGAAACCCCTAAATTAATGAAATATTGTGAGACTATTCGGGACTTGTCAGTGAAACCGGGTGACTGGTATTTTTATGATGAACAATTTCGTTACATAAGACAGTCCGCCCCCGATCTGTATCCTTGGGATATTATTCACTGGGAACTATGGCTAAAGGCGGTCTTAAATTTTCGCGCCAAATCGCATTTACCCTCAGAGAAAGTCTCTGCGGGAGTCTTCTCCCGTAGCCGTTCTCGCCCCTCCTTCCCAAAAGGGACCTGCTGGACCTTTCATGCAGGCAGATACTGTTCCGGTTGTCGATTTGAACATGTGTGTTTCAAATGTGGTTCCAAGCACCCCGCCAGTCAGTGTTCGGCCAACCAACATCAACAGCGTTCTGCTCTCCCCAAAAATGGAGCTGTTACATCAAATTCTACGCAGCAAGCCGGTCACGCCCGTAAAGGTGGACAGGCTTGAGTCTCTTTTGTTTGGCTACCCTATTTCTATAGTTTCTGGTTTTTCTCAAGGTTTTCGTGTCAGTTTTATGGGAGAGCGGTGTGCTTTTGAGTCCCCTAATCTAAAAAGTGCACTCGCGCAACCGGATATTGTTACCTCAAAAATCAATAAAGAACGCGCTGCGGGTCGAATTGTTGGCCCCTTTAACTCTCCACCTTTTCCGCTCTTTCGTTGTTCCCCTTTAGGCATAGTTCCTAAGAAGGATCCCTCAGAATTTCGCCTTATACATCATTTATCATACCCCCGTGGCTCATCAGTAAATGATTGTATTCCCGCTGAATTCTCCTCGGTCCATTACGCGTCAATTAAAGACGCCATATCTATCATCAAAAAGACGGGGGCGGGTTGTTTTATGGCGAAAACAGATGTCAAATCAGCCTTTCGAATAATGCCAATTCATCCCAATGACTACTCATTGTTGGGCATGAAATGGCAAAATCTTTATTATTTTGATCGCTGTTTACCGATGGGCTGCTCTTCTTCATGCGCTATTTTTGAAGCCTTTAGTACTTCACTTGAATGGCTCGCCATGCATCGTTTCGGAGCTTCGGGCGTGCTACATATTTTAGATGACTTTTTGTTTATAGCTGACAGCAAAGAGACCTGTCAGTCCGACTTAGCTAATTTCCTTGCACTGTGCGAGTGCCTCGGGGTGCCCATAGCACAGGAAAAAACAGTCGGTCCTGCAACTGTTTTACAATTCGCGGGGATTACCCTGGACTCCGTGAAGCAGGAAGCCAGGCTGCCAGACGAAAAGCTTCAGAAATGCCGCATGTTATTGCACGCCTTCTCTAGACGGCGCAAAGTCTCTCTTAAAGAATTGCAGTCCTTATTAGGCCTTTTGAATTTCACTTGTGCTGTTGTTGTGCCAGGCCGGGCTTTTCTGCGCCGTATGATTGATCTTACCAGGGGAGTAAAGCGCCCGCACCACCGCATTCGGCTTACCAAAGAGGCTAAACAAGATATTAAAGTCTGGTTAAACTTCTTAGATGAGTTTAACGGGAGAGCGTTTTTCTTGGATGACAAATGGGAGACATCTTGTTCTATGCAATTGTTTACTGATGCGGCCGGTTCTAAGGGCTATGGCGCTATCTTTGGTAATCATTGGTTTTACGGTGCATGGCCCGAGTCGTGGAAATCCTTCAATATTGCGTTTTTAGAGCTATTCCCTATCGTTATCGCTTTGCATATCTGGGGACCCACCATGGCCAACAGATGTGTTGCCTTTTTTACCGATAACGCTGCCATTGTTGATATCATAAACAAACAGACGTCTAAACATCCGCTAGTCATGATTTTAGTCCGTGATTTGGTTCTCACTTCTCTTAAACATAATATTCTATTTCGCGCTCGGCATATTCCAGGCATTCATAATACCGGTGCCGACTACATTTCACGATTTCAGGTAGACCAGTTCAAGCAAATCTCGCCCTGCGCAGACGATCTGCCCACTTTAGTTCCCGAACATCTGCTACCGCAGAGTTGGTCTCTACGCTAAGAACTTTATTAAATTCCGCCCTGTCCTCAGGCTCCCGCAAACTCTATCAGAGGGCCTGGGCTGTTTTTAACGAGTTCTATTGTCAGTTTTACTGTTCAGGTGATCCCATATTGCCGTTAACAATACCTTCGTTAGCTCTTTTTATTTCTTATCTCCACGCGCGTAAGTTGGCGCCGTCCACAATTAAGTCTTATCTTTCGGCCATTGGTTATGTACACAAAATGAAGGGTTTGTGCGATCCTACAAAGGCTTTTCTGATCACTAAGTTGTTGACAGCCTTGAGTCGTCAGGGTTCAAGTGACATCAGATTACCAATTTCGCAACCTGTACTACACAAGCTTGTGGGATCGCTCTCTCATACCAACTCTTCGGCTTTTCATCGAACACTGTTCTCTGCAATGTTTTTGCTAGCCTTTTATGGCTTTTTTCGCATCGGGGAGCTAGCGGCCCAGAGCGCGACTTCCGGAGGTGCGGTAGTTCAATACCGTAATTTGCGCTTTCTCACACAACAGGGTAGTGTTTGTATGATTAAAATAACAATAACCAACTTCAAGCACAATACCGACCATTCTCCATTTGACATCTTAATAGCACGAGAGGATCACTTGCCAATATGCCCAGTTCAAGCCATGGTCGAATTTTGTAAGCTTAGGGGCGCTCACGCTGGCCCACTTTTTTGCCACAGTGACACAAGCCCAATCACAGTGGGTCAGTTTAACGCCGCACTTAAGAGCTGCTTGAGTTTTTGCGGTCTAGATACGAGCAGGTACAAAGGTCACAGTTTTCGGATTGGGGCGGCCTGTCATGCGGCCGACAGAGGTTTCTCTGATGCTCAAATCCGCGCGCTTGGCCGCTGGAAATCCGATGCCTTTAAACTTTACATTAGGCTTGACTCTTTGTCCGCAAATTGATACACCATATCAATAGGTCGACCGCGCTATTATCGTGGGTTACTTTACACTGTAATTACATAATAAGCATGTTCATGGGGTCAACGAGGAGGGTCAGTTACGGGACTGCTTCTTCGTTGATACTTTTATTTACTCAAATTTACTTTAATCAGTTCCTCAGAGTGGTGTAATGATTCTCATCTTTGAGACATTGTTCAGCCAGCCAATGCAGAAGGTCAGCAATTGGTCTGCTTCTTCATTGCCGGTCCTTCTTTGGTATTATTCTATTAGTCTAATTATGCATATACTTGTTATTGATAAGAAATTGTAGCATCGCGTTTTGAAGGACAATGTAGAGGGTCAGATATTGGACTGCTTCTTCATTGTTTGTCTCTATTTCGCTTTAGTCTAATTATGCATATACTTGTCATTGTTAGGAAACTGTAGCCTCACGTTTTGCAGGACAATGTAGAGGGTCAGATATTGGACTGCTTCTTCATTGTTTGTCTCATTGTTGGGGCTCTGTATGTTTCTACTGATTAATGTTAGTTTTAGACTTCATGCCATCGTTTCTTAGCTCTGTAGTGTGCTTGTCTACATTTTAGTAATAGCACCGCTAATGGCAATGCTGGAGGTCAGATTTTGGACTGCTCCTTCATTGTCATTTATTTCTTATTGTCGCTTAGGTACGTTGTTATGTTTGCTTCATTGACGTCGGTTAGACTTGGGCTACGTCGTCACTCTCACTTTACTTTTTCCTCCGAGCTCCACGGGCGTCTTGGTGGGGTTGCCACATTTCTGTGGCTTGTGGCGGATTTTTTATCCCCACCTTTCCTGAAGAGATTTCAGTTTTAAATGTTTTTAAAATAAAACCGTCACATTTGTGGCCATTTATCCCAAACAGCTGTTTATCGTTCATTGTCCTACTTTTCTCTTCAGCAAACTAGTGCGAAGCCTCGTGGAGCTCTGGATATATTAATTACGTTAAATGCCTCGCAGTAAAAACAAACATTATGTCGAAGAACTGACATCATAATGTCCTTTTAGTGCGAGGCATTTCCTATTGTTCTACAGTCTGCGGGTTCAGGTTTCCTGACCAATCAGGAGAATGCACGTGTCTGAAGAGTAGCTAAGAGTTATGTCATGTGTTACACGCGGCCCTTCCTGCGTTGATCGTCATCCTGTGAACAGCTACTCTAGAGTCGCTTAGTCGAAATTTTTTCCCACCGCCTCCCCTGTCACCTACCTGCTGACTGTCTAGGTATTAGGTTGTTTGTGTTTAAATATTTGTTGTTACTTGCTGTATATGGCGGATTTTTTATCCCCACCTTTCCTGAAGAGATTTCAGTTTTAAATGTTTTTAAAATAAAACCGTCACATTTGTGGCCATTTATCCCAAACAGCTGTTTATCGTTCATTGTCCTACTTTTCTCTTCAGCAAACTAATGCGAAGCCTCGTGGAGCTCTGGATATATTAATTACGTTAAATGCCTCGCAGTAAAAAAGCGTTTTTCATAAAGTAACGCTTACTTGTTTGTTTACGTGATTCTGACAAGTTATAGAAGTAGATGTAGAGCGTGCAAGTTTCGGCGGGAGGAGGAACAGAAATATGTGTAGGAACCCGAACCAAGAGAGACTGCATGTTTGCAAACCTCTTTAGCGTTCTCTCATTTAGGTGGCCATAGAGAAGGCGGTACGACTTTTAAAGTGCACTTCGTTACAAAGTTCTTTTCTAATAATAACCTTTAAAGTTGTGAATTCAAACAATTACAGCCATTTTGCACTAGAAATATCAATTGTTTAATTTATTTCATAAGTCTCCATTTGCCTAGGTTTCTGAAAATTATTATTTTATTAAAAAAAGGAAAACAATTAGACATTTTCACTTGATAATTAAACATATTTGTATTTACACATTTCAATCTGATTGTTTCTCTTTTTATCTCAGTAAATTGAGGTAAACAACACGAATTTTTCCGCGTTTTGAATAATTAGCGGAAAAATATGCTCTCGTCGTTATGAACTATCAAGGGATTTGGTTAGTGTATTTAAGAAGTGTTTTATGTAGATTAGTCATCTTGGTGTTCTCGCTGGAGGCACTTACTCTTACTTGAAATTTACTTTCTGTTTCTTCGCGACTTATGGGCGACGAGGATTCTTCATCATCTCCTTCTATTCCTTCCGACTTGCATGCCATTTTAGAGGCGCAGAAGAATGTTATCTTATCCGCAGTAAATACGCAGATTCAGGGCCTACAAAGCAATTTGCTTAAAGCGCAGTCGGATTTGGCGTCGCAAATAGCTTCAGAGGTACAACCAGAAACCTACGTCTTCAAGAAGAGAGGGAATGAGCAACAGTTCAACTTCAACCGCAAGGTGATCAAGAGGAGTTCTGCCGCGGTAAAAGCTTTGGAGAGTGGAAACATTGGCAAGGCGAAGGAGGAGTTGAATGAAGGTATTTCCTTGCTTAATAACAGACAGAAAATAGTTAAATTAGCGGATAAATCCGAATTTGGTTGGGCCACGGTTCAGGAATACGTATGTGATGATTTGGCCGAAGATGAAGCGGACGCCTCAAAAATTAAAAAGGCCGAGAAAAGAGCCGCAGTCAGGCTTAAAACTCTGCAAGAGAAAAAGAAGAAATCTGGCACCAAATTTTCCTTTTCCGCGCCTTCGCCGAATAGCGCTTCCAGATTTGGTGGAGCGTCCGGTTCTTTTCCTCCTGCTGGTAGTTATTTTCGTCCCCAAGGTCGATACTCCGGAAACATTTTCAGAGGCTCCGATTTGTGTTTTCGATGCGGAAAGAGAGGTCACTGGGCCAGTTCTTGCCCATCCAAAGATAAACTCTTGTTGTCAGGATCAAAATCATGACTTTTCGGTTTTGGGTCAGTGTGAATTTGACCAGTCGGAGCAGGGCGTCGAAGATCCTTCCTGCATTCAAGGAAAGTTGCGGGCAAATTTTCCCTTTTGGCGTGACGTAGTTAAAGCTTCAGAGTTTGTTCTTGACATTATTCAGAATGGTTACAAAATTCTTTTTCGGGAATCGCCCTTACCGTATTCGATTGAGAATCGATCTTCTGCTTTGCATCAGAGAAGTTTTGTTCAGGGAGCGATTTCAGAGTTGTTAACCCGTGGCTGTATAAGAGAGGCGCTGGTTTACCCTCAGTTTTGCAACCCATTACACGTCGCTGTGCAGTCGTCAGGCAAACTTAGACTTATTTTGGATTTATCTCACCTTAACAAATTTATCGTTAAGAAGTCTGTCAAGTACGAAGATTTGAGAACAGTTCTTCAAATGTTTCTTCCGGGGATGTTTGTTTTTTCGTTTGATCTCAAGTCGGCATATCACCACATCGATATTTGTGAGGAGCACAGGAAATTCTTGTCGTTCAAGTGGCCTTCTTCTGATGGAGTCATAAAATTTTACGAATTTAAGGTTTTGCCTTTTGGTTTGACTTCAGCTCCTTATGTCTTCACCAAAGTCGTTCGTCAATTGGTTAAATACTGGCGAGGTCGTGGTGATCTTATTTTAATGTATCTCGATGACGGTATTGGAGGCGATATGTCTGTAGAGCGGTCCAGAATTCTCAGCGATTCAGTTCGTCAAGATCTCGCTTCGTCTGGTTTCACAGCTAACGACGACAAATCAGTTTGGAAACCTACTCAGAAGTTAGTTTTCCTGGAATCCATTTTAGATTTTGGCGAAGCATTAATTCAAATTCCTGAGTTTCGCATCCTCAAGCTCAAATCTTCCCTCCTTTCTTGTCTACAAAATAACCAAGTTATAGCCAGAGATCTTGCTTCAGTTACAGGGCAAATTATTTCCATGGCTTGTGCAGTAGGCAATGTTACCAGGCTGTTTACGAGAAACTGCTATGCAGCGATTGAATGTAGATCCTCCTGGGACCAGCTCTTGCATGTTTCCCCTGAGGTTCGTTATGAACTTTCCTTTTGGCTGAACAATATTGACTCTATCAATGGTAAGGTCATGTCACCTAAATCAAGCGCAGTTGGTGTTGTTTACTCCGATGCTAGTGGCTCTGGTTTTGGTGGTTATCTCGTGCAGTGTGGCCTGGATTTAGTGTCAGGTGTTTGGTCCCACGAGGAAATGCGGTCTAGCTCTACTTTTAGAGAGACTTTGGCAGTTAAATTTGTTCTGCTTTCATTGGTAAACCAGCTATCAGGTTTAACCGTTAAGTGGTTTACGGACAATCAAAATGTACCTCGGATTATTTCGTCTGGAAGTAGTAAAGAACATTTGCAGTCCGAAGCTTTGTCCATATTTAATATCTGCTGTAGTCATGGCATTTCGATCGAAATGGAATGGATCCCAAGATCCCAGAACGACCAGGCTGATTTTCTCAGTCGTATTTTTGATTCAGATGATTGGGGCCTTTCACCACTTTCGTTTCATCACATTGACTTAGTTTGGGGTCCTCATTCTGTAGATCGTTTCGCAAATCACGTAAATGCCAAACTCCCTCGTTTTAATTCAATATTTTAGAATCCAGGTTCTGAAGGCATAGATGCTTTTGTTATGGATTGGCGCGGGGAAAATAATTATGCCCGTCCGCCTATCTGTCTTATTCTGCGTGTCTTACATCATATGCGTAACTGTAAAGCTTCTGGTTCTCTCGTTGTTCCTTTGTGGCGTTCCGCCCCCTTTTGGCCGATGATCTGTCCAGATGGAGAGCGTTTTGCATCTTTCATTGTCGATTGGATGGAACTTCCCACATTTGAAGAAGCCTACACTTCTGGCAATTGTAATAGCGTGTTTGGAAACGAAAACTTGAACTTCAGGATGATTGCTTTAAGAGTTCACTTCGATTGTTAGGTATTTTTCCTTTTTTTCTTTTGTGTGCTGTATTTTTAGTGGGCCGGTTTTTTCTTTCTTTGTACTCTTGGGGCCGTGCGGCCTCCAGTTAGCACACGATAGCAAATACTGTGTCATGTTTCCTGTTGTTGTTTCGCACGGGTTAGGTGGTGTTAGGGAATTTAGACGAGAGACGAATTTTTCCGCGTTTTGAATAATTAGCGGAAAAATATGCTCTCGTCGTTATGAACTATCAAGGGATTTGGTAAGTGTATGTAAGAAGTGTTTTATGTAGATTAGTCATCTTGGTGTTCTCACTGGAGGCACTTACTCTTACTTTGTTTTGCTAATTTGTCTGTTTTTCTTTCTTTCAGTCATGATGTTAGCGTTACTGAGAAGCAGCTGATTTGCGTTCTGTCGCATGTGCTGAATCTTTATGGAGTCTATTTAGGAAACGTTTCGCTTCTAGTTTTGTATTCATTTTTTTTCTGAATGCGTGCTTATGTTTCGCAATTGATTTGTCATTTTGGAAGAATATGGTGGTTCTCTTTTTCGCCATTTGCCCCTTTTGGCGTATTGGCCTTTTTTCGTGCCAGGAGAGTTTTGGGACTATCTGTGCCCAAGTATATGGGACCATCTGTGCCCAAGAACGTGGGACCATCTGTGCCCAGCTTTCATGGAATTGCGAGTTAATTTATGGTGCGAAATGGTTTGTTTTATTTAAAATGGCTTAAAAAAAAAATTGTGTCTAAGGGGTCAATCTCTGCCCTCTACCGAACTCGGGACTATCTGTGCCCAGCTTTTATGGAGTTGTGCGTTAATTTGAAGTGTTTATTAGCTTGTGTTTAGTTAACATGTTTTAAATTTGTGATTAAGGGGCCACCTGTGCCCTTTTCCGGACTTGGGACTATCTGTGCCCATGAGTGTGGTTTTATTTGTACTATCCTGTGTTAGATTTACTATTTACTCTTATTGCTGTTTATCATTTTCTAATCTCAATTTACTAAATAATATAAACGGATGGCCTATCTTTTTTGTCTTTCGTCTTTTGTCGGTTAGTTTTTGTTTTCTTTGCAGATGTGTTCCAGTCGGAAATGTGGTCGGAATTCTTCTCTTCAACACCCGAGCATCTCCAACTCACTGCTTCCCTGGTGAAGAGCACAGTTCTTGGATCCAAAGCGGATGGTACTGTACGCACCTACCTAGGAGGTTTTAGAAGATGGAAACGTTGGGCTTCATCTAATCATGTCTGCCTCTTCCCTGCCAATCCCTTTCAGGTCGCGATTTATTTGCAGTGCTTGTTTCAGGATGCTAATTCTCCTTCTCCCGTTCTTAACGCCGTTTATAGCATTGACTGGGCGCAGCAGATGGCTGGCTTGCCGAAAATCTCCAATCATCCTCTGGTTTCCCTAATGGTCAGCGCGTCTCAGAGGCTTCTGGGAAGGCCCAAGCTCAAAAAAGATCCTGTGACCCCTGAGATGTTAAAGGCCCTCGTGGAATCCAAGATTACAGATAAGGCTCCTTCTATTTCAGATCTCAGATCGGTTGCATTGTGTCTTCTAGGTTACGCGGGTTTTTTTTCCGTTTTAGCGAGTTAAGCCAGATTAAGGCCTGTGATGTTAGGTTTTTCCCCTCGTATGCTTCCATTTTTCTAGAATCGTCGAAAACTGATCAATTCCGTGACGGGGCGTGGATCGTTATCGCGAGGTCTGACCTACCGACTTGTCCTGTTAAGGCCTTGGAAGCATACGTCTCAGCTGCGCAGATCGACCTCTCCGAAGATTTACCTCTGTTCAGAGCCCTTGCTACTCCTCGATCAAAAGAGATGGTCCGAAGCCAAGGGATTAGCTATACGAGAGCTCGCAAACTTGTTAAGGATGCTTTTAGAGGTTTCACAGACGTTTCAAAGATCAGTGTTCATAGCCTTAGAGCTGGAGGAGCCACCTCAGCAGCTAATGCCGGAATTCCGGATAGACTATTCAAGCGTCATGGTCGTTGGGCGAGCGAAAACGCCAAGGATGGCTATCTTAAAGACGATTTTAATTCTCGTCTTTTAGTCTCACAATCTTAAGGGATGTAAATTATATGTATTGATTTTCTTTAAGACCGTGCCCGGCAGGTCGGGGGAGTTCTATCCATAGGGCCGGGGTTTTTCCTCAGTCTCCGCTGCAACGAGCGCGGTGAGGTTTTTTCATCCTATGGATGCTCGTTGGTTCTTCCCCAGGTTCTGTTTTTTTCTTTCTTAACTGTTTTTTGCCCTATGCACCTCTGTAATTGTTGCTTTGACGTGACTCAATAAACGTGCGGCCTCCAGTTAGCACACGATAGCAAATACTGTGTCATGTTTCCTGTTGTTGTTTCGCACGGGTTAGGTGGTGTTAGGGAATTTAGACGAGAGTTGTAACTTACCTTTCTTACAAGTATACTGTTGACAATCGCTACACTTCACATCATTCCATTCATAGCTGTATTCCACACCAAGTGCGTGGACACAATCTTGTTCTTTGAAGTTGTTCGGTTGATTCTTGGCCCAAGCTGTGAAGTTTCCAGGCCCGCGATCTGCCCAAATGAAATCACTCTCCGTTGATCTGTCATTGAGGCCAAGCCAAGATTTTTCGCCATTGTGTCGATTCTGTATAAATACGTTTTCTTCATTGTTGTTAACATCAACCAGGACTGAATTTTCTTGTCGGCATTTTGACAATGCAGTGGTCCAGTTTGTGCATTTTTGACTCGTGAAGTAACAGAAGCCGTTGAAATAGCACCACTCCGGAGCACAGATATCTAAGAAAATATCAAATATTGGTTCTTTTATTTCTTTTCTTTTATTTATCCCATGAAAGGAGGATAAGGAGTGAGATAATAAATTACCCCACCTCGACCTTTGTCTCCACCATTTTTCTGTATAGGATCTATGTCAAGTTATTTCACATGCCTTTACTTTAGAGAATCCCAGGAGGGTCTGCCAATCGATCCTGTGATTTTGCTCACGTGTAGAGCCAAGGTAGCTTTACACGGGTTTAGTTCTCCACTAAAGCATCTACGCACGTTATCAACTCGAGAGGGATAACCCGAAACGAGTCCTATATAGGAGATTACTTCTCTAACCCTTAGTCCTCACTGAAGCCTATACAACGCCGTATACTTATTGTAAATGCAGTCAATTCAACAAGTCTGTGACAGTGCGATAATGTATCACGTGTATATTCTCTATCCAGGCCTTTTGATCTTCACTGTCAGATTCCATTACCAACCTGTAAAGACCGCATAGCTCACTGATACTGGGTCATATCGGGTTTCATATAATTCCTTGACACAGGTTCTAAATCCAGTTGCATTCATGTTCTGCCGAGCAAACACACATCCATGTAAAGAAAACATATTGACCAGTTGACTTGGGTAATAACAGAGAGAGCTTGTATATTTTTCAAGGTTTAAATTTATATGAAATTTTGGTCTAAGAAATGGAAGCAATAATTCGTATGTTCGATCCTTAAATCCCTCCAATAAGACCCCCCCCCCCCCTTTTTGTGGTTACTGGCTTTTAGCCAGTCACCTATGCGTTAGTAAGTAAGTAATTCTGATTTTTAAGAACGTTACATGTTTTAATTTTAAAGGCATGTTTCGATGTTGCCAACATCATCTTCAGTTACATAATGTTTGAAAAACCCTTGGACTTTTTAACAACTAGGCGAAACATACATACCTAATTAAGATTAAGTGACAAAAATATTTTAGTGAGTGTGAAAGAGCATAAAGCCTAAAGCGTAAGTGTCAGGTTGACGTGATGAAGCCTTATTTAAACCAACAAGTTCATCACCTCAACCTTATGCTTTACGCTTTATGTTCTTTCACAGTTTGTAACTCACTCAAATATTTTTGCCACTTAATCCTCATTAATTATGTATGTTTCGCCTATTTGTTATAAAGTCCAGCGGTGTTTTAAACATTATGTAACTGAAGATGATGTTGGCAACATCGAAACATGTCTTTAAAATTAAAACATGTCGTAACGTTCTTAAAAATCACGATTTACTTTCTGCTGTCTCGGCCTTTAAGTAAGTAATGTAAGAAAGTAAGATAGTCCGTGACTTTTCGGAAGCTATCGGAAAGATGACTCTCACGAAGTGCGACCGAAAACACCTCGAGATTGAATAAACGCGAGTGTAAATGAAAATAACGGCTTTTTTAGAGCTTAGAATTATTATTCTTTCATTGAATATCAAAATTCGAGTAACCCAATATCGATTTTAGCATCGAGTTTAGCAGAAACATGGCGCAACGAGCTCGGCTACGAAACATCTTCGATCTCTACGATCTATCACCGCTGACTGCTACAAAGTCAAAGCCAAAGTCAAAGTCAAGTCAAACGTAGGACAGTGCAGGCTCATCGGCATGGCTTGACTCACATAATGTTGGTGAGAAGCCGCAATGTTATCTCAGTTTTCTATTTTCCTGTCTCACATAGCCAGGCACCGCTTTCATCTTTCGGACACTCTTCCGCCAATTCGCCTTATTTTCTGACTTTATAAAGTAAAAGTCAAATGCAATATTGCGCTTCCAAGATGGCGGACGCAATGACGCCCAACCTCGTTCCCAGGCTCTCTCTCCACTGCTTCCCTTTTTGTTGGGAGAAAGACCCTGGTTGCGGCTTGTGACACAATCTGGGTGGTAAAAAATCTGTTGGGCGGGAAGGTTGGCAGAGTGTTTTGATTGTTGCTGTGACAAACTTTATGGGTTTCAAAACCTCAAGCAGTCGGTAACAACTACCCACTCTATCGGGGTTTCGGGACGAATTTTGCCGATGAAGAATGCTTCATTATTTCTGCCTTCTCAAAAGTATAGAGGAGTTTCGTTCACAAAGAAATTTGGCAGCCGAATGGAACAGGAAATTTTTGACAGTTGCCACATGTTACACGTCACTTTCAGAAATTGAAGTGAAACTAGTGGATCAGTCTCTTAATTGAATCTTTGAATTTGGAGGTAACTTATTTTCTTCTTTTTACGGTAGTTTGGATGTTTAATAGTATTTCTGGCACACGGCCGATTAGCCAGGCTGACCTTCATTTGATTTACAGCAATGCAAAATGATTTACAGTTTTGTTGACCGAAGCCCGGGTTTATATTTCAGCTGCTATCAAGTTCATGCAAGTATGTTTAAACACGGTTCCTTGGCATAGTCAAGAATTATAGTGTGCAAAATAGTAAATAAAACATCGTTTTAAGTAGCGAACAATGTGCCGTGAGGTTAATTCAGGCAACATGAATCAAAACAGCGAAACAATTACCGGCTGGAATTGAAATCAGAGTGATACTTCAATACGCTGGATACATACAAATATATTTCGTTTGTCCTGTTTGAAGCTTAAAAGATTTAAGATAGGACTGAAGATTTTGAAAGGTATATTTTGCCAGTGTGTAGTTTAATATAGCGATGGCCACCGATCGCCTTTCTTTCCCTTCAGATCAGATCGACAAAAATTATTCGTTGACTCTACCCCGGTGGAAAAGTTTGTGCATAGGTGGTCATGTGACTAGCTGCAACCTGGGTCTTTCTCCAAACGACAAAGGGAGGCGGTGGAGAGAGAGCCTGGAAACGACGCTGAATGACGCCATGTGATTTATTATGACGTCGTGTCCAACGTAACATGTGTTATCTTGTAGAGAAGGCCGAAGGCTATCTATTAAGCGTTAAATAACTAACTAAATGGGCTACAACAATCGACAAACACTTGTAACGGACCCTGTTGTGATCAGCAGAGTCCTCTTGTCGTATCTTAACCATGTGAACTTGGTTCAATTACTCAGAGCAGTGTTAGCCTAGCGTTAAACCTTACAACGACGTTTACCTCGATCCATGTTGTTATGCCGTTATGAGCTGGTACCAAGCTTCCACTTATTGCTGTACTGTGATTGGCTGATATGAGAACTGATGGTGTTACGTTATAACTTCGGGCAAAGTTGACAAACTGTAGAAAGGAACAAAGAGCTGAACATTTAAACCCGTAATTCGTTTATCTCGATAGACATTCCTTTAAAGATTTGAATTGGACCCAAAAGCGCTTGGTTCAAATGTTTTTGTCACCCAGATATGTTTTCTATCTTAAAGTGCACTCGTCATCTTACCTCACAGTAAGCGTTGTTATTTTCATCTGTTGGTGGATTTGTATTCGGAAAGTTGACAGAGCCATGTTCAGTGAAGAGTGGCTTGTGCAGTTTAGAAAACGCCAACCAGCTCTGAAAGTAGCGAAGTGATAGTAATAAGCACTAATCCTAATTATATCTAATTGTGAACATATAATTTTGTCACTGCTTTCTTCCTCGTACTACAGTTCTACAGTTATCATAGGATTCCAGACTAAGAGCAGCACTTCTCCCATGACGAAGGTAAACAACCTAAGGATTCACATATACCGACATACCCTAGGATGTGCTAATCTTCTTCTTCTTTTAGGACGACGGCCAAGAAGAAACAAGAAAGGACCAAAGCTTTCCTAGCCGTTTTAAATTGCATTTAATTATTCACATCAAAGGGTTCTGAAAATAAATGAATTGTTCACATACCACATAAATATCTTCATGTTTTCCATCGAAGTTTTGCAGTTCTCGAAGACAGACTTTAAATGAGTCCTTGGTTACGTCCTCTATCCAGATCAGCGCAGCATCGTACTCCTTACCAGTCCTTAGATGTTCTGACGTCACCAACACTGCGGGTGCCTCCTTAAACTTGTCCTGCATTAGAAAAGAGAGAAAAGGATAATGAAATACCTGGTGAGTGTAATAGTGAGGTGAGTAAGGGCAAAAATAGTTACTGACCGGAAGAAAGCACCACATTTGACGGGCTCACAAACTCTCTACGATACTGCAGACAAATTTAGCCTGCGTGCCGCGTGATCTAATCATCCGGGGGGTGTCAGAGGGAATTCATTTTGCTACACTCTTTGCTAGTATGAAAAGGAGGTTTGAATATTTAAATGTTGTAAATTATGCTCATAATCAGTTAATATTTGCTTCAAAACATTAGGAATAACTCTTATGTACCCTGTTCGTTTCAGAAAGATTTGATAGTGCTTATGATGTAGTCTCGTGACAATCACATGGTCAGAATTCTGTTTTCCTGCACAGACTGAATACGTAGCAACAATGTCATCACAGAATGGACCAACGCAAAGGATAGATTTATTTCGTAAACTGCAAGTCGTACTACGAAAATATCATGGAAATCAACTCACGGAGATGTGTCCCGGGGGAGGGGCTTCAGAGATTACCAGTGATGAAAACAATTTTTAAAACTGGCTGACAATACAGAATCTGGACATATTCCATTAATATCAGGCTAATGTTCATTCTCCTAAACACTGACATAACCCTGTACAAGGGAGGTTGGCTTTTCTACATTTGCATTTGCCAAGGACATCCGTATCCATTGGCAGACAAAAACCTGCTTGCATCCTTATTGAACATGTACAGCAATTCTTGTGTCGGCTTCCCCGCGGTCGCATCTCATTTGCATATCGCTAAGCCTCTGCTTGTGACAACAGATTCGTCTGAGGTGATGTTTACTTCCTTGTTCTCAGGAAACGGAAAGTTTGAAACTCTGCTTGTCTGGAGGGCAAAGAGCTCTTTCTTCTTTTTATTTTCCTGCAGAAACGCTTTCCAGTTTGGAGAAATCTTTCACCTGTCACTTCTGCTCTGCCCTTACCTCTCTTCTCTCTGGTCGAATCCCTGATACTGTTTGCCTTGTATGTATCCCAAACGATGTCCACTCGTTTACTTGAATGGACAGGATTCAGAATGAATAAGATGAAGACGTTTTCAGCACAGCCTTCAAAAAGGTGGAGATAGTTGTGGATGGAAGAGTATGAACAACAGCTGCTCCTTCAAAGATCTTCCAATCATAAAATGGAGGTTTATTCGGCTGCTCTATGCTGGTAGGCTTAACACACGTCAAGAGGTCTGGCTTCTTCCCCAATCTTAGCTTTCCAAACTCAGACAGAGATGTTGGGTAGGGCTGGGTTTCGTGCATAAAAAATTCGTCAGGGTTTCCACTTTAATTCTGATGCGCAGTTGCCAGCCCCTATGTTCACAAGCTCTTCCACATCCCCTTGAAAAGGATCTCGTAATACTTTCATGGCATTTGCCAGTTTAAGCACCTGCGTCCAGAATGTGTTCTGTTTAGAATTTCCACTTTCATGGTGTTTCAACGACTTGCCAACATTTCCTAGAAAGCAAGCAAACTCTGGGCCAGGAACCATCCATCTTTTAAATGCCTTTGGGCTTTCGGTTGAGACCACTGCACAACCAGAACCTTTGACAATGGCGTTTTTCTGCTCGTGGGCTTGATCAATTGGTATCCAAGAAATGCGGAGGAGACTAAGAAAATGGCCTCTCCGTTGTCTTTGCGACAACCTAGTATTTCTGAAGGACGTCTTTTACAGCTGATAGCAAGGATCTCATGTCCCTAAGGTGCACTGGAAGCCATCGAGCATAATTAGTACGATCCAAGAAGTGAAACCAGGAAAAAAGGGCTTTAAGTGTTTCAAAATAAAGTTTCCTTCACGAAGGGATCTAATGAAAATGAGTATGAGGACTTCCAACATGCGGATCATGTCTCAAAAATGGAAAGTAGGGCCCTTCTCACTTTTTGAGGACTTCCGCTGTTCAAAAGAACCTTCGTCGTACACAGGGCCAGGATTCTGGAGCAATGCCTCCCTTTGGAGTGTGTGGAGTGCTAAAACAGTTAATTGGTGAGCATGGCTTGTTTTTCTTAAATGGATCACTTTTAAGAATGAATCTGCTATACCAGATGATGCAATCCCAGCTTTTGCCAATGATGCTGGCCATCCTGAATCTTCCAGCAAGTCACTGCATACACTCCAATAATCCATCACTACCTACCTGCTCTCTCCATGAAGCAAGGGCCAATTCCATTGAACATATTTTTCAATTGCAAACAAAAGCTGGTCAAATACCGTGACAGGAATTTGCCCTGCGACTCCATTCCATTGTCAGTGAAGCTAGGACAGCAGTCCAGAAATAACTCACCTAATAGGTGGTGGTCTGGTCATGGATCCGTGTGAGCTTGACCAAGTAATGACGTCAGTACTTCGAACTTCCTTTTCTACAGTAGAAAGTGCATGCTAAGCCCAAAAATCTTCCTGTGTCATTGCTCTTTTTAAGTTTCCGGAAAAGCTTCTGTATACGCTGTTTGTTTTAACGCTAACTGCAGGAACGGCTGTGTAACTCTCTTGAAGGTATATATTGCTGAGTGGTCTCCTGGAGGAGGTGTAATTGGAGGCCTCGACTGAGCGCCATCTACAGAGCTGCTTGGTAACTGAAAGAGACTGATCACCTGTACCGTGAAAGGATCCATGCGCTGTAGTTGAGGAAGGATTGTAATTTATATTGTCAAGGGCTCCAACAGTAAAAAGGCCACTGTGCAAGTTTGGAGAAACTAACCACTCCATCCTTTTGAAAGCGCTTTCAAACATCAGTGCCCAAACCATTCATCAAATCATCTACTTTGTCGAAAGAGACGCTTATCACCAGTTGAAAGAGCTCGTTTATGATCTTCTGGCTTCTGGTATATGCGTGTTAACTCAGGCCAACGTAAAGTGGTAATGAGGGTCCCTTTTCAGCGAATGTCAGTTGCTTCAACAGGATTTCTTCTTGGAGTTGAAAACAATCAGTTGTGATATTGTGAGTGTTGATTGTGACTCTGATGCGCTTCCATGTGCTATATTTGACCCATTCAAAACATTGATATTAACACCCTTAAACAAGAGGGAACTGACGTATTTTGGCGATTACTGGGAAACTCCCATCAAAGTGAAATCTAGGCTCGTTAAAAATTTCGCGTCTCACAATTCTTGCTGCTTTCGCCAAAGTTAGAGCGTCGGATTCATAATCATGTGTTCATAACTCTTCCCTAAGTAAGGATGCCATTACTTCATTAAAAACTAGGAGAACAGTCTTTCCATCACTTTGTTCCTGAAATTTGTCAGAGAAATGATTTAGGATGTGTGATTTTAGACGGGTCCTGTTAACTTCTTTCTCAATGCCAAAATCTTGAAGACGGTTTATGTACAGTTGATGTAGCTCTGTCAGAGTCAATACGTACTTTCCGTCGTCCACGCAACTCTCCATGAATGAAATTAGCTTTTCATCAACTTCTAGAGTCATAACCTCGTTAAGAGACACCCGTTTCTCCACAAAATAGACACATCGCCTTGCTCGATAAAAAAAAAAAACTGCCTTTTAACTCTGGTCGAAGCTCCGTCTTTATAATCATCACTTTCCTTTTGTTTCTTGTACGTTCATGTTTTGAGTTAGAAAACTTGAAGTGGCAAGATTCATGCCATGATGCACGAGATTTTGCTCACAATTCAGAACCAACTTCTGGTCCAAACTTCAAATTTACTGGCAATGCATCAAGTTCCTTAAATTATTCTACGTTCTAGAGAAAAGCCGCGTACAAAAGCCGTGTTGAAAGTCTGCAACAAATAGTGCATGAACTCCAATCCAATGCCTCTAGGCAATGAAATTTAGATACAGACATAAAAAAGCACCTGTCTTAGTAGAGAATAATTATTTGCTTGAATTATTATTATCTAGAGTTGTGCGAACGTGTATTCAAAAAGTGAGCTTTTAGAACATAAAAACGATGCAAATGGCACTGTGGCACTTTCTAAGGTTTGTTGCAAGGTTGGGGAAAAGTTTCATTTAATTGTTTTACAGTGTAATTACAATGTGTGGACATAAATTTATTATCATAGCTCCCAGATCAGATGAAAGCTGAAAGATGAAAGGACCCTTTTTCGCCTGCTACAGAAAACGTAACCGAAAAGTTGTGCTGTTGTTTAGTGAACGCACTTTTCAATTCTTGGTTGTTGTTGTAACTTAAAGCTCAGGTGAAGCTTCATGGTCGCTTGGCAGTCAGGCTGTGAACTTCGTTGAAATTACCGATCGAAAATGCTTTTGTCCCGTAATGAGCAGTGAACAGGGCCTCAAAATATCTGAATTCAATAAAATATCGATCAATTCAAACTATCTTGAAGAAACCAAGCATTCCATTCAGTATGAATAGAAAATTGGCCTCTTAAAGTTAATCTTTTTCGCTGACCATCCCAAGCTTATGCATCGTGAGGTCATAAGTTTCTGTGTTTGGCTTACCTTGTGTGTCGTGAATGAAGTTAGCTCATGATTAATTGAAGTTAACAGTAATGTGCAGCACGAAAATGTTGTTTACAGATCACACTTTGGAACTCTCGATATAAAACCAAAAATAAACCTCTACTGAATCCGTGGACCCACATTTACAGCGTTTGCCGCCTTCCGCACATTTTCCCGCGCTTGGCACCGGTTGTATTAGCCTTTGCATAAATGAATATTTTTATATTACGTCAGTTTCTCATTCCACGAATAAAAAAACAAAAGAAAAACTAAAAAAGAAAAAAAAAAGAACGATCTCAGCTGTATTCTCTGAAATTAGATTACACAGCATCACTGAAACTCAGCTGCATGCTCTGAGTCAGTTAATTCAACATGTAGAACGTGGCACAAACGCTTGAAGTTTATTTAATAAGCTGCTTATGTATTTTAGTTCAATTTCCTGATCAAAAGCATTATAAAAGTCATATTTTATTTAGCAGCCTCGTTTTTATGCTGATGAAGGTTATCAGGAATTGAAATGACGTACCTTACCCCCCGGATCATCAAATAACGTGGCACCCAGGCTAAATTTGCTAAATGCCTTCTTCCACTACATGTATGTAAACATCACGCGTCTTAGCCATTTCACTATAACTTATCAAAGCGAATTTAAATGCATTGTATGTACCAGGTAATTTATTTTATACGGATGACATTATATTTATTTAAAGCTTCTTTTTTTCCAATCAGACTACCCTAAATTGTACTGCCGGAGTAAAAAAAAGAGTTTGTGCACGAGATACCAGCTCTCTTCTCTTTTTAAGATAATGTTTTTTTATCAACTGAGTTGATAATATGATCACCGAAAAGAGATTCGAAAGCCGACGTTTCGAGCCCTGATTCGCTCCGACGAAGGGCAAAAGCTCAAAACGTCAGCTTTCGAATATCTTTACGGTGGCCAATTCACGTTATCAACTCAGTTGATGAAACCAAATTATCTTGTAATACTCCCCACTGACACAGCACCACAGTTTCTTAAAGTGCTACTGCGACCAAAAATGCCTCAGATGTTGAAAGTACTTACCCTAAGTAACAAATTTGCCAAATCTTAAGGCAAAATTCCAACGAGAAGTATTATAGTTTACCCTGTGTAGAGGTCTTAAAGGAAAATTTTGAACTGACTGACATTTGGCGTGTTCTCAACCCAGATGCCACGCGTTTTACGTGGAGAAGGAAAAAAAACAGAAATTCAATGCTGTTTAGACTTTTTCCTTATTAGGAACACCCTCTGCCCAGCTACTAGCAATGCTGAGATTCTCCCTGGTTACCGAACTGACCATTCAATGATTAGAGGACCAGGTTTTTGGAAACTTAATACGCACCTTCAAACCGAAAGCGAATATATAAACCTAATCAGGAAAACAATTACTGACGTCTCAAAGGAGTATGAAGGTCGGAACGAAGTTGACGAAATTCTTTTGTGGGACGTTATCAAGATGCAAATTAGAGCGACCTCAATCCAGTATGCCAAAGAGAAAAAGTCACGTACGCCTCAAACAAAAAGAATATTTTTTGGAGAAAGAAGTCCTTGCACTCGAAATAAAACTTGAGGAAAACAACCCCTCAGAACCACATAAAGAAATTGTGCACACTGAATTGCGAATAAAGAAACAGCAATTAGAAGAGTTCATTGGCTATAAAACTCAAGGGGCAATAATAAGATCAAAAGTAAAATGGTACAATGAGGGAGAAAGGAATACAAAATATTTCCACAGTCTAGAAAAGCGACATTTCAATAGTAAAACTATCAGAAACCTTGTTACTGACGATGGTAAAAGGATCTCTACGGATCTAAAAATCTTGCAGGAGGCCAAACAATTTTACAAATCCCTTTACTCTTCTATTACAGACAAGAAACTTTCAAATGAATATGACGACATTTTCTTTCCCGAAAATAGCGAGGCAAAACTAACTGATGATCAAAAATTACCTTGCGAAGGAGAGCTCTCATCAGCGGAATGTTTTGAAAGCCTCAAGACAATGGAGATGGGTAAGTCCCCTGGGACAGATGACCTCCCAGCAGAATTCTATAAAGTTTTTTGGAACGACGTGTCAACTCATTTAGTTGCATCTCTGATTTCGTCCTTTTCCAAAGGCCATCTGTCCATTTCACAACGAAGAGGTTTAATAACTTTGATTCCGAAGAAAAACAAACCTGAGCAGTTTTTAAAAAACTGGAGACCTACAAGTCTATTGAACTGTGATTACAAGATTGCAGCCAAAGCAGTTGCGACGAGAATGAAAAGGGTTTTACCTGATATAATAAACAATGATCAAACAGGTTTTCTCAAAGGCAGATCGATTGGTGAAAATGTCAGGCTACTAAATAGTGTAATAAGTTACGCAGAGCAGCAGAACGTTCCGGGTATGTTACTGTTTATTGATTTTGAAAAGGCATTTGATACCTTGGTATGGAAAGTTAAAAAAAAACTTGAACAAAAATACATTCTCAGAACAAATGCATCATAGTTTCCGGGTGTTCTTGGCAGAAACTGCATAGATTATCAGATGTAATACCAACTTTGAATAAGTAGCTGTTTGTAGCTATTCTTCTATGGAGGAATTTAAACTGGAAGGTTCGCAATTTGGATTCGCGGGTGCACAAGAAAGCTAAACATAAAACAAAAAAGCTAAAGCTAAACATGAAATGGGATCACATCAACTAATTACAGTCCCTGATTATAATTGGATTACAATTACTTCAAACAACCCAAAGGGGGTTGTTTCAAGTAATTACAGTGCGTGATTGAAGAAAATGGCGGACACGTGGTGGTTTGTCTCATCCGTTGTTGCTGTTTGAGACGGCGTATTTTTTTTGTTCTAGCCTTCAAAGTTTCCTTTGCCTTTCTCCTGGCCTCCAAATCAAGTATTGCGGTGAATATCATGGCAGCTCTTCGATAGGGCGCCATTTTGTTTTCAACTTTGGATCGCGAGGTTACCCTGCCTAGTTTATTTGAATTTTCGCAGATGTGAACAGAACCATAATTGAACAAAATCGAATGGAGTATGATACGTTGAATAGTAATTCAGTTGAATATAATTAACATTTAGTGTGAACACAGCTTAAGTCAATACGCAGATGATACTACATTAATCTTAGACGGTTCAGAGAAATCGATGCAAAAGTCTTTCAGTTTGCTAGATGCCTTCGCATCCATTTCCGGCATTAGAATTAATTATGAGAAAACAGAGGCACTTTGGATTGGTGCCATGCAAAGAAGTAAAATAGCAGCCTACCAGAACATTTCGTGGCCTTCCCACAAAGTTAAAGCTCTGGGAGTCTGGTTCTCTAAGAAGAATCTATAACATTGAATTATGAAGAAAAGAGATCATTTCCATTTTCCAAAACAATTGAAAATTGGCAGTTTAAGAGACTAACGCTTCTCGGGAAAATAGTGGTCATTAAGAGCCTACTAGCTTCGCAGTTAGTTTATACTATGTCTCCACTCCCTACGTCGAGTGGACACCTGAAAGACATAAATAATCTCCCGTACCAATTTTTATGGGATGGCAAACGGGACAAAATTAAACGAGTAGAAATGGTCAATGATTACGCATCTGGCGGACTTAAAATGTTGGACATTCAAATTTTCAACCGCGCCCTGAAAGCGAAATGGATTCAAAAGTACTTAGACTCAAGTAACAAAGGGAAATGGAAACTCTTTCTGGATTTCTTTCTCGCAAAGTATAATGCTAACCTGTTTATTTCTGGTAACTTAAATGTCAACGATGCTGCGTCGCTGGAAATAGATGACCCTTTTACCAAAGAACTGATTGAAATTTGGTCGTGTCTGAATTTCAAAAAGCAGCCTTCTGATTTTTCTAATATCCCAGACTGGTATAACTCTTTCGTGCGAATTGATAGCAAGCCTATTTACTATAAAAACTGGTATAAGGCGGGTATTAATTTTCAAAACGATCTACTTGATGAAAACTTTCATTTTTTAAATTTTGATGCTTTTAAGGAATAATTTTCTGTTAAAACTAATTTCCTCCAGTACCAAAGCGTTGTAAGCGCAGTCTCCAAAATGAACTTGGTCAATTTGTGCCTGCACTCAGGCAGTGACAAGCACTGTAAAAGACTTAGATAATCTGCTGGCTTCAACAGAGTTTTGCAAGTTAGCCTGTAAAATGCTTATCAAGCAAATTGCGTCTATTCCATTTAAAAGTCAAAGTAAATAGCTCTCAGATTGCAACTCTCAATCTGTGGACTATATAGACTGGCGTAGCACATACGGTATAGCTTTGTTGTGCACCCGCGAATCCAAATTGCAAACCTTCCAGTTTAAATGCCTTCATAGAAGAATAGCTACAAACAGCTATTTATTCAAAGTTGCTATTACATCTGATAATCTATGCAGTTTCACCCGGAACACCCGGAAACTATGATGCATTTGTTCTGGGAATGTATTAGTTGTTCAAGCCTTTTGGAATGGAATAAAAAAGTGGATGAGCAAAAGGCCATGTTTTCCAAATTATGTTTTATGCTTTCAATCCTGCTTAGGTTTTGTCGACAACGCTTCTAATATTTTGTCCCACCACTTTCTCCTTATCTGCAGATATCACATTCACTGGTCCAAATTAATGCGAACTTTCCCATCACCAGCTCTTTGTATACAGAACTTTCTGACCTGCTTAGAAGTGGAGAGACGCTATGCTCTTCAAAATGGAAATTTAGAGAAATTTAATGCAAAATGGGGAGCCTTAAGCGTGAAAACGATCTCTGATTTTTTTTTCTTTCTTCATTCCTCTTTAAGGTGTGGAGAGAAATACATTGGCAAAATTAAAATAACTTTCTTCAATCTCTTTGGAAAATTCATCTCAACTAGTCTTAGGAAAGAACTACTTAAATGTAAGGCCTCTAAAGGTAAATGTGTGTATTTTACGGGTACATGTATGTAAGTGTGTGCGTGCCTAAAAAGAGAGAAAATTTAAGTGATGTAAGAACTGAAACTGACACTGAAAACTATAAAAATAGCAGTATAATAAATATATAATATTTTAAAACAAAACAAAATCTATAAATCCTTTTTTTTCAAGAGTAGTGTTAGGCACTGTAATGTAACATAATGTAAGTAAGTATCTTTATTAATGTATGTAATGTAGGTAATGTAAGTATATGTACTGTAGGAAATGTAAGTGCCGCATTGTAAGTGGTTTAAGTAAAGTAATAGCACTAAAAAAAAAAAAATTACCCTATATATTCGCGATCGAAACGCCCAACATTATTTGAACTACAGAACTCGGCGCGAAGAAGAAGAAACTGGGTCGAGAACGGAAGTGATGCCAATGACTCAACAAAATCTAAACAAACGTGGCTAATTTGGTATGCCGAGAGAGAGTTGTTATTCTGGTTCCGCAGGAAAGAAGGAATAAAATTCGAAAGAATTGTTCCCCAGCTTTCTTTTGCTTGTTGCCTTCGCGACGTTGTGTTGTGCAAGGATGCCGTATTGGCCGGAATTTCCGTCCATAAGTCACTGATCGACAAGACTCTTTGTGTGAAATAGAAAGCTCTCGTTGACACACATCGTGCATATTTCAAACCAGATGGTCGTTTCGCTGTTCAGTTGTTCTGACCATTTTTCGCAAGATTTGTTTGAGAGGTCAGTCCATGTGGATGGCGCTGTTAGAAGGCTAAAGAAGGATTCCTTTCCAACAATTTAGAAAACACCTGGGAAAACAGTGATCGAGGAACTTCTTTCGAATAGAGGACGAGGATTTTTTACGTTTTCGTAGCGCCGTTTTCAAAAAATAACGTTGTCAAATTTGAGAAACCTACGCTCATTCTTATAGTTTAGGGTCTAAATGTGAAGTTAACACCAGAAAAGTGGGAAAATAAAAAGCAAAAATTCGTCGCAATAGCACTTTAAGAAACTTACCCGCTTTATTCACTTATCTTTTTGTCAAGGCGATTACCCGGTAAAAGGCTTTCAATCTTCCACTAAAATTGCTTGTGTTTTATATATCCTAAGATAAATGCAGCCCACCAGATTTGTTTTAATTGCTCCAAAACGCCGAATTGTGAATTTTTTTATAAATTGGGAACCATGGTTAAAGGCTGATAAGTACCAAATTGCGTATCTTTTACTTAAAGTATCATCTATCACTGTAAGCAATAAGCAGACTGAAGAAATAAGTTGCATTAAACTACGTAGCAAGGTTTACCAAGACCTACCTTTGGAAAATTCACATCCGCGCAATTTGTTCCAGACCACCATTTCTGCATCATGATCATTCCAGTCAGTCCTTCAGGCGGTGCTCCCTGATACGCAATCCAATCCAAAGTCGCAAATGGGTTGAAGTTATTTCCATTCCTCCCGGATTGCATGGCACAGACAGTGAAATTCTGAACATTGACATTCTCCGTCCATGATGTTATTGCATGGTGAACTGTCACGGAGTCATTCAAGTTCATGTGATTCAGAGTTATTTGTACATGAACTTGTTTATCCGGATAAAACCTGTATGCTGGGAACACCACTGTCTTGCAGCTTGAATCAGACCATTTGGGAACACGAAGAAGTTTTTCACGGCCATGCACGATGGGAAAACCTGTTAAGATTATCAAAAATAGAGTAGCAGTTTAGAATTCCAAAATGATGAAAGCTTACCACCATACTATTACAGTAACTAATCCAATGGACCAGAGACATTTAGAAGACCTGCTAAGGTCGACGGGCTAATTTTAACACTTTGACCTCTAAGTGAAAACTTTTATATATATTGGAAGGTGCAGCAGCTTTCCTATGATCATTTGTTCATCTAACCTCGGCCTAAGTATTTTGTGGAACGTTTGGCTTGTGGAAAAAAGGGAAAAGCCCCCATTCATGCCTGCAAGCTATTGTTACATGGTCCTTCACCTACCCTCACAGCTCCCTGGGTGATAAACAGTATTGTTGTCTAGTCCCCTGCAGTAGCTCAACTCGTACAGACATTTGTTGTCGTATGTTGTTCCGTTACTGGTACACACTGGATCTTGATAAGAAGGGCAGTTTTCGTAACACACGCATCGAGCTTCATGGGCACTGAACGTTTTGCAAACTCCAAATGATGGGCAATGTACGTTAAGGCATGGATTCAGATCTGTAAATGCATAAAGAGACAATTATTTTAATAAATAGGTCTTTATATTTTTGCGGCTAATGTAATAAGACAGCTACTACGTTTTTCCTATTAAACAAGACTTATTTAATACCAACCTCCAATCACAACATAGCTCACTGACAGAGGATCGTGATCCCTTCCTGATCCAGTCAGGTCTTTAACGCAAATCCTCATGGATGTCAGACCAACTTCCTTCAAAGAAAAACAAAACAAACACAGCCTTAAAGTTGCAACTGACATTATATACTGAAAACAAGCAATTTCACTTGGATTTACACACGTTATGGCTTTTACTCGTGCTGAGTTCTTTAGGCGGGTTTTTTACTCAGTTATCAGTACTACATCAGTGGCTATCTATGTCAAGGAAGTATCTTACCTCGACCCAGGCTGAAATAATGTTGTTTTCAGGTAGAGCAAGGCTGTTCAGCTGTCGGTCGTAATAATGATGAACAGAAACAAGGACAGCTGGAGACGCATAAAACGTGGTGTTGTACTGGACTTCCTGATAAGAAAGAAAAATAAATCTTTAAGCTAGGTTTAGATAATTATCCTATACAGAAGCGAATAAATGGTATTTGTTTCTCGTTCCCAAATAAACTGACACAGAATATAGGGTTAGAATACTGATTAATATTCATTCTTGTCTTATTCGGCTTAAAGTATATTTTTGTATCATTCTTCTCGCTCTTCTCAGCCGCTGTGTTAATAGAGACCTTAAAAGAGCTCAGTCACGGCATTTTTACGTCATTATCGCCACGTGTAAACTCCTGAATTACCGTTAAATCATCGGAAGGAAACCTGAAAATAGCTGTTTACTAAGATTGAAAAAACATTAAGGAAATAACAATAGACAATAAAGGAACAAGGATGGCTAAGGATAAAGAAGATTAACACGGATTGTCAACGACAATTTTTGAGATGTGCAAACCGTGAGGTAGTTGCTTTTCAGAAATTCCGAGTTGTAGTCTAAGAACTAACGTAGAAACAGAGCGAAGCAGTATTTGTTTCTCTCCCAGGTAGCCTGACGGTTTCCGATAAGTGTCAAATACTCTTACTTGACAAAAGCCGTAGTTGTCCTCAGCTGTGGGAGCCTTGTTGTTGGGAAAACGAGCTTCTCCTGACAGGGTAAAATTAAATTCTGAACCATTGCCAATGAATGCAAACCATTCCTGAAAAGATGAATAGTAAAGAACTGTTGTTAAGCTAAAAACACTATTTCTCAGATAATAGTGTTTTTTTGTAGGCATAACTTTTAAAATTTCGACACTTTGACTGCCATATATTTAAAAGTTTTAAGTCATTTGGGTCATTTTTGGTGATTTCGAAAAATCAGGAGAAGCTTGAAATCGCCTTCGGCCTCATCAACCATCACCTCATAGAAATATCGAGCTCATAATCTAATTGCTAATTAGTAGAATTCTACTGGTGTACTAATGCAAATGCTGCAATCTGATTGGCCCAGCTACTCCTACACTGTCAACCATTAGAGTTCAGTGGAAGGAAAATCCAGATGCAAATGGAAAGTTAATAACGGTGTTTTGCCTTGAAATTATTGAAAAAACGAGTGCGTGCGCATGAACAACTGCAAATTTTCTTTTCATTCCGTGCGACTTTGCTAAGGCGTGAAGCTAATCATAGGTAGAAATATAATTGGAAACCGTCATTTGCATTTATATCAGTTAGAATTCTACTAAGATAATTAGATTATTCGCTCTCGATATTCTATGAGGCTATAGTTGTTTTGGCCTTCGGCCTTGTCAACTATCACTTTATAGAAGTCTCGAGTTTAAATAATCTAATCGTTAAATAGAAACACAATTTTAAACAATCAGCGGGCGTATTACCGCTGGGCTATTTTCTAATACTATAAAAAGTTGATTACTCTATTAAGTTAATATCTTTTGGTAACACATGGGGAGGGAGCAAAAAGCCCACCCCTCTCCCCAAAAACCATAGCCAGGCTTGACGGGGAGAAGGAACTTAAAATGAAAAAGAAAAGAAGAAGACATGCTACCTACCACAATTGTGTCTTGGTGTTTCCCGTCGAATGGTAGGAATTCCCGGATGCAAACCTCGAAGCTTCCAGAATTCACGTTCTCCAACCAAATATACATGGCGTCCTTAGACTTTGTATGACGAGTGTACTTTGCTGTGACAAACACAGAAGGCCTTCCACCAAAGCTCTGAATTGTTTGAATATATTTTTTATAAAGTTAGTAGCAGAGAGTCTTACACCCTTTGTATGTTTTCTTAGTACTTAATGAGGCACAGCACGGTCTACAATTGTTGAAGTTGTTGCTCAACATTTTTCAACTTCATGAAAGAGCTGATTCGAATTAAGTGGGCGAATCACGAAGCGAGAAATTACCCCTGGTTATAAAGTGATTAAATTAAAAGTGCGGCGAGTTTTACGAATAAAAGTTGGAACTGAAATGGTAGGAATAATGCTGGGTCAAACTATTAACATTTGGACTTTTCTCCCAGTATCTGCCACTGGTTCAACAAGCTTTCGATTTCCAGATTTCTGAAGAATATGATTCTATTTTTAATGTTAAATTGGTCGTGGCGTAGACACTTTGCCAACGATTAAAACATCTTAACAATGGCTCTGGCCTCCCTTATAAGCCTGGTGACGTTTTTCATTTTTTCTTTTTCTTTTCTGTTCTCTTTTTTCAGGTGAGGGAAACAGGGGCATTAGGGGTGGTGGGGATTCGGGGTGGTGGGGATTCGGGGTGGTGGTGTCCCCCTTCTTTTTCGCCCTGTCTGATGATGTAGTCAATATACAGTGAAACCTTCGGTTGCGACAACCTCACGTAAGTTGCCACTTCTCCTCAGTAACCAGTTTCCAAGTCAAATCACTAAATTTGGAACCTCTTGTAAGCGACCACCTCTCGTAAGCGACCACGACCCCTTTTAAGCTGAAAGGTTGAAATTTTGTTTTGTTTTTAACCTCCCGTAAGCGACCACTTGACAGATAATGGAACGAAATTTGACAAAGAAGGTGTTGTAGTACCGGGTACTGGGTAGTACCGGAAAATTGACTTTTTACACGAAAAAAAAAAACCATTTAAAATTTAAAGAAAAAAATGCACATAAAATTAGACTATCAGTCTAAAAATAAAACGACGACTTTAACTGTCTTAAAACTTGTTATATGCTTATAAGGCAACATTTTGATTCAATATGGTATAAGCTCTCGTAATCGCTCACCTAAGGATGGTCGCTTACGGGAGGTTCGACTTTAATGGTAAATGACGGACAATGCTGAGGATACTGGGAACGTTATACAGCTTGGTACTGAACTCTGAGACAAATCCATCATATAAGTTATACGTAGTACTGAAGATGAAATTGAAATCAAACAAACCGTACATCACAAAACGTACTAGCAAAGTCAAACCTTCCACCGAAAAGGGGGAAATGGAACCATTCCCTTGTATATATTCGTTTAGTTAAGGCACAGGAAAATAAATTGAAATTGAATAGATAGCCCCTTGCCCCTTCACACCATTTTTGTTGCTTATGACTCATATGACGACAATGACGTCATTTGACCCACAATCTTGGGTCCGCCAACTTAGATTTGACTTGACACAGACCAAGAAAAAATGTTTTTGGAATGCAATTCAATGAAGATGTCAAAAAGAAAACAAGTGAACAATGTGACAGTCGACATACCAAAATTCCCGCGAAGGATGAATGAACAGCTACTGAACATTTTAGCATCTTAAAGTAAATCGTCTTTTCAACACTTTGCAAAAACCCTTGTGGGGGTGGCATTCATGCAGATTTGAAATAATTCGACTATAAAC
The DNA here is from genome assembly GCA_964020085.1 of Micromussa lordhowensis. Taxonomy (NCBI): domain Eukaryota; kingdom Metazoa; phylum Cnidaria; class Anthozoa; order Scleractinia; family Lobophylliidae; genus Micromussa; species Micromussa lordhowensis. The sequence goes on from OZ026604.1 coordinate 8,387,658, forward strand.
TTCTTCGTGGTCATCCCGCCAAGAAAAGCCCGTTGAATGTAAACATAGAAAATATGTTCATTAAAAACACAATCAGTGATAAACGAAGCTCTAAACCTCGTCACAATTTTAGTGTCTAGTCGGAAAATATATAAATATTTTTTTTTATTCCGAAATGATAACAGCTTAATAGTTCTTGGCATCATCTGCTTGACAACGTGCAGGAAATGAAAACAAAGATTGTTTGTTTATGTTAAGTTAGGAAACTGCAGCATTGTTTTTTACACTTAAAAAAGAGATATCATCTGGTAAGAAAAATTCACCGAGCTTGTGTTTTAACCCATTAGTTATCACAGGTTCAACTAGCTAGAAACACGTCAGGATTTATGTGCAAATGTGTTCCTCACACCGACCTAAATTCGTCAAATATTTTAAAGACAAATAAAGTGAATAGGATATGTCTTAGCGAGAAGAACTCTTGAAAGGAAATCAATTTCGGTCAAGTTTGTTATTTTAATCTCTAGAAGGTTTTTAAGACCTTCCCTTCCTACATTCTAGCGAACAATGTCGCCAATCGAGTCGAGGACAGGGTGAATCGATCGAACAGGACACTACACCTCTACTTTCTAATGTTTTAACTACTAAAATGAAATGTAGAAGGGTCTATTTACCAGTTAAACGCAAAATGTAACCTAGGAAAAAAGGTATTTAAACACGGAGCGAGCCTATAAAAGGTCAGCGGTCTGCACTTTGTTTGCTAAAACAAGGCATTTACGTTGGGTAAACAACTCGAAAACAATCGATATGCTTTCACAAGTGAAACAACAAAAATAAGAAGTTAAAATGCATGTTTATGAAGTACGATACCTGTCTAAATTCTTCTTCTGTAGATGCCATTCTTGCTGTTTTCGCTAACCTTTTTACAAAGAAAGCAAACAATCGAAAAATCTTCCCTTGTGCTGTCGCCAGAAATATTACTTCGTGCGAATTTCGCGGGAGTACGACACGCCTGGGTGAATAATAAGCCAATCAAAGCAGAGTATTCCAATTTGTGATGGACGGGCTGAGCCACTCAGCCTCCATTTATAGGCTCGCTCCGTGTTTAACTGTGCAGCTTAAGTGATGCTAATTACTCACATGACGGAATTTTGTCAAAGCTACCAATTTAGAAAATGAATATGACAGGAGTAGAACATATGGGTCAGCGAACAAAACAATTTATCAATCTTTGTGCATATGTTAAACTTGTACGACGGACAAGGTCAATACAAACCCATGTTAGCCTCAAAGCTACTTACTATCCACTTTAAGTATAGACCTGCTAGCTTTCTATCACGAAACCTTAACGGGCTACTAGTCATTTACCCACAGCGTAATTGATTATTTGATCTCACCTGTGAGAAAGAGACTTTCTCGCATCTGGTTTCTGTTGTCCAATATCCATTGAAACTAACACTTCCATGTGTGATACCGGGTAGATCTTCAAAGGCCAGCCAGTTGATAACACTACTGTCATTTGATGGCTTTCCCGACTCGCGGATGCACACCTCAAATCCGCGTGTAGTGACAGATTGAACCCACAAAGCTGATGGCGAGTGAACAAATGAAAACTGCTCCCCGTGACTCAATGTAACGTGAACGTGAATCTGGAAGTTTAAGTCAAAACGGGACTCTGTCACAACAGAACAATTCGTGATATTGTTACTGGTGATTGACAAATAGTGACTTTCTTTTTGTGAGTTTCGCCGAGGGAAAGAAAATCCTCGAAACTCGAAACAAAAAAAATAAAATTAAACACACTGAACGAGGGAATTTCATCCATGCTCATATCTCGCACACCCGAGAGTTAAATCCACTTGAGGTATCTTTTAAGTCTTTAAATTACAGCTAGTGGCGCCCACCACACCAGAAGAGGGGCAAATCGTCTGGACTGATCAGTCGTCTCACGATTTGTTGGTAAAAAAGGCACTCGATATTTTCCCCAAAGCCCATCACTTAATTTGCTAGAGTCCATTCCCCTTAGAGAGTACAGCGATCGAGATGCAGCCATTGGTTCGTCTGGTGTGAATTTAAGTCGGACTTTCGACGACAGTTTCGAAACATATTCAATCGTAACAAAGACCCGTTAAACATTTCTAGGAAGCAATTTAGCAATGCGGAGGGTCAGGTCTTTATCTCTGGGGTCAAGTTATGCGTTAAATACCTTGAGGGTGTAAATCATGTGGGACGACTTAGGGCACGTACCTTTCGTGAGCCGCTGAAAGCAACAGGGAACGCAATGTTTGAACAAGTTCTTAATCTACAGTCTTCAGGAAGAGAGCATCCACTGTTACAACTCCATTCTGGCAAAGTCTGTGACATGTTGAGCTTTCCAGCTTGCATGGAAACTCCTAAAGGGCAAAAAAAAAAAATACAATTAATTTAGACTAAGGAAACTGGAATAGGGGCGGGATTATGCTGAGGTGATGTTAAGTATAGTTTGTTATTCTGAAATAGTTTTCCCTTTCCTAAGAGCCGATCATGGAAATACTCCAAACGAAACGTGAATCAAACTGTTATCTTAAAATAGAAATATTTTAGAAATTTTATCGCGCCTTGTTTTCGGTCGACCTAAATGGCAATATTGATACTATACTGTATAAACATATATACACACACCCACACACACACACGAAACAGTCTGAGGACGGTGTTAAATGCGTGATCGAATTTAAATGCAAGAAATGACCCTTTCCTCTAAGATGGTTTTGTGTTATTCTTTGCGATATTATGAAACATATAAAACATTACGAAAAAACAGCAAAACACAATCAATTGTTAATTAATGTTTACAGTGTTAATGATTTCGTTGAAGAATTTGTCTTTCTATTCCAAAATGGAAGAGTGTGAGTTGCAAAACATGCTAAACGTGAATTGAAACAATTATTGATCCCTTGATGTGATTTACAGTGTCAGCTGCGAATTTTCAATTGCAATAAAAAAGTGAAAGATAATTACAATGGTGCTTTCTTAGGGATTAGCTTTATAACATGGAGAAGCTCGACCAAATTAATGTACGAATGGTGGATGTTTGCTTTTTTCGTATTTCAAGCAATTTTTTGCTACAGAGTGGAATAACTAAAATAAAATCACAAAAGATAGCGAACTTAAGCAGATTTTAAGTCAGTATTATGAATATAATGAGTATCAAGAACACCTAATTCCTTCATCTCAGTGAGACGAGATAGTCAGAAATTCCAAGCATATTTTTACATTCAACAAAGAAAGCGATGCAAAAGCTTGATATAAGGTTTCTCGTATTTTACTAAAACTTTCCAAATCTCCAAATCATGTTCACAAAGAAAACCCCGAGCTTACCTTCCACCAGCAGAGAGGGATTTCCGACTTGGAATATAAAAACCAGCAAAGCTGGCATCGAAAGCACAACATTTATCATGCCCATCTTTTCTTCTATATAAAAATATGGGCTGTTCTCTGAGAAAGTCGGGCTCTTGTAATGATAAAACTGAGTTCTGATTGGCTTAAGCTGGCACCTACGTCATTAACCGTATCCTGTTCACCAGAGAATAAAACGATGGGATGTTTTTAGAGAAGCAGGCGCTTGAACTTGATACAGATCAAACAGATAACAAGTCTCTGCTATGACGGTAGCAAGATGAGAAATGACGAGATGGCGACGACATTCGTTTACTTAGGCATTTTTTTATTATTGTTTCTACCGTTAGTGTAGTGACATCGAAAGGACGAAATGTCAAATTTTGCGGGAAGAGTGAAGGCTTGCTAAAGAAGTTTATGATTCAGGAACGTCGAGCTTCATCTGTGCCGAATCTAATGCCTACATTTACTTTAGGGGTTCCATAATGGAAGTGAAGTGCTGCCCTATGTAGAAAGATGCTGGGATGATATCACATGGATACGAGCGCTACTCTGCCTGAGGGGTCTTAATAAACAGATAACCAGAAACCAGATATCAGGAGACAAGTGGGTATGCAATTATATACTTACAATTCTACACGTTCAAAGAAGGTGACACGTGCAAAAGGAATTCTTTGAAAAAAAGGCCCTTTTCGTCTCCACACCCTCTGTTTCTTTTTAAAACGAGTAGTTCTGAACGGGAATGGAAGAAAAGGAGAGCTTCTTCGTCGTGCGTAAAAAAACCCTAAATATGCTATTTTAATGTATATTGTGTACATAATCGAGGAAAAGACGTAATCTTATCTTGTTGGGTTGAAACTTGCAACAGGGTAGTTTGCATGTAGTGCTATTTGCACGTTTTTCTTTACTAGAATATCTTTCTATTTTTGTGGATGTGGGTAGCGAAGAAAACAAGCTCCGAATGATCCTTTCTCGCCATAATATGAAGTTCCCGAACAAGAACCGTTCACCTCAAAGATTTTTTGTCAAATTCGCAAATAATTTCGAAGCCATTAGGTTAGACGTTTGAATCAGCTGTGGAAAATAATTATTTGAGCCGATTCAAGTGGATATTAAACCTGGCCTTAACTTACTTCAGATCAAAGTCTTCGCCGGATGTTCCCTTCCTTTTTTTTTGACGGAACCCTCAAATCATTGGAGCCCATAGAAGGACATACCCCTACTCGGGTCCGTTTGCCCAGCTGAAAGATGCGTAACCCGTAAGCAGCTCTAGATTAATAATTGAATCAAGAGATCTTTACTATCTTTATTTGAAAGAGTTCGAATTCCCACTGTATCAAACATAATCATAAAAATTACAATTTTCTCTATTGTGATTGGTTTGAAGAACTCCTTTTTTCCACTAATTCACTTGCCAAGTTGTTACCGAACAGTTTGTTATTGGACAATTCAATAAGCCAATCACATTTAAAGTTGTAGTTTAAATCAAACAATCTCAATTTCATAGTGATATGAAACTATTTACTTCTCATTTGTCAGTATTTTAATGCAAAATTTTCCCATTCTTTCATAACTTGGCTATTCTTCTTTTCTCGGAAATTGAAATTTTTATGATTAATTGGTAATAAGACTTCGTGTCGTCCAATTCGGTCTGAAATCATACTCGTGATAACAAAATCTTTTTAAATTTTAATCATGAACACAGACCGCTCAAATATAAGATAAACAAGTATTGCTAACGAATTGCAAAAACAAAGGAAAGCTATACCATAAACGTACGAAAGTAACGACCCCCCCCCCCCCCCCGCCGAACGTATCCTTAAAATCATGGCCCCTTACTGAATCCCAAACTCGCAATCCTTCCGGAGGTGGCAAGGTAACACTGTAAAGAAAGGAGTCAAAAGAACTCCGAGAGATATTTGAACAACTCGTTTCGTGTGCCTACAGCTGATAACACGGTGTAGACATCAAAGTGTCCGCTCTTGTGGAAGTAACATTAAACTGCAGTGACGAATTTTAGCTCGTCTTTGGACAAATGGTTTACTGCGAATTCCATCTTTTCTTTTCGGAAGAAAAGAGCTCATTCACATCAACTTTGCTCTCCGAAAGTAACCAACTCCCGAAAGTAACGAGCTCCAAAGGCTGTCAATTTCGAAAGCCTTTCGGAATTGGCAGTAACGAGGATCCTTACTTTCGGAAGTTTACGCACGGCGCAGAATGGCTATTGTTTTAAGGACATATACTTACTTGCTGGCATAAAAAAATTTTCTCTCTCTAGAGCTCCCATGTGTATTCTCGATGAACACTGATTGGTTGCGGTTTATCTCTTACAAATGCAAATTTAACCATGATTTCTTGCAGTTGCAAATACCCGAGGGACTGAACCGTCCATCAAATGTACAAGCAGTCAACAGACAATAGAGTTCCGAGCAACCCCGAAGCTTTACTTGGTACGATCATATGATAATTTGGTAGTTAACCCTGTATCTCATTGGCGCCGGGTAGCTGCGCTAAATCTTGATTGTAGGGGGTTTTAAAACTAATGTTATCAACCGTTTCAAGAAAATTGTAAGCCTTCTGTGGCCTGTGGGACCCAATCTTGTCCGCTCTCAAGACTCCGATGACCAGAAGCGGCTAGTTTTAGCTGTTTTCGAATTTCACACACAATTTCTGCTTTTGTGCCATTCTTTGTTTCATTCTGTTTTATCCAGAACTGATCAATCATTCGCACGTTACTCGCAGTTAAATGCGCTCGCGAACCGAAGACTTAAGCGAGTTCTCCCGCTCACGTTTGGAAGTTGTTTAAAATCGTAATTACTAATTAAGAATAGCTCGCAGATCAAACAATATCTTTGTCATCTGAGACAGTCCAAGATTCTTTCTAGAGAGCAAATAAATGTACCAGTCCTACGGACGAAAAAAGGATAAAACATGTCCATTCCATCTTTGATCATATATAACGGCAGCCGAAGAAAGATCGATGAAATTGCATGCGAAGCTGGAGTGAAGCTCACGATGTCTCACTTACGTTTAGAGCGTATAAAAAAGTCTGGATACGAGCCAAGTGGCTCATCAGGGCGGAGCGTACCCGGTTTCAGTAGCATGAAGCTCTAGGAGTATTTTTACTCTCCTCCTGGATAAGATGCTAGTCCATCACATTAAATTGGCCAGTACCCATTTATACACATCGTCTTTGTGTCTTGCCGAAGAACACAACACAATCTCCCCGGCCAGGGCTCAATACTTTTGGTGGCCTCACCATGCCTCACGCCACCCACGTATAAAGCATATAAACAAATTCATTGATTTTAATTGTAATATATAGATAGGACCCTGCGCGCTCATGTTTAATCAGAGTTTATAATAAAGTTTCCATATAGCGTGCGATCTGATTGGCTGAAGCAGCTGCTTTATCGGCTTCTTCAAATTTTTGCTTCGGAATTTTGACAAATTTGACCCAAATTAAACATGCCTTGTGGCTCAGACAAATGCAGTGGAAACGAGCTATTTATCTGCAGTAAATATAGCTGCATTTAGACCATTGTTAACAACAGAAGTGCTAAAACTGAACTAAAATAACAAGTTTAGGTAGATTCCGACAAAACACGGAACGAAATAAACCACTTCTCATTCTCAACCTAGCGAATGCTTCGATTAAAGACATTACAAAGGCAGAAATTAAACTTAAGAAGTAAAATAACGACAGAAAATACCAACTGAGCTGTCTGTTTACGATGAGAAGCTTTATTTGGAAAAATAAAGTTCGGCTTGAAAATTCAGCGTGAAGAATTTCTTGGATTCTTTATCATAAAACAATTAAAGAAGCCTCGACTGTGCTTTGTTCCGTTGTAAAGCACGCAGGAAGCGGTAGAGCACGAAAGAAGTGAAGGGGAAAACACGAGACCTAGTCGAGTGTTTTTCCCTACTTCTTGAGTGCTCTACCGCTTCCTAATTGCCTTACAACAGAACACAGCACAGTCGAGACTTCTTTAATTGTTTTATGATAAAGAATCCAACAAATTCTCTACGCATTCGGCTGAATTTTCAAGCCAAACATTATTTTTCCAAACGTTGAAAATTGGCGTCAGCCGTTCTCTATTTTCTCTGATAAAGCACGCTAAAACAAGCCAATCACAGTCCTTGGTAGAACTGTTCAAAAACTTTGATTGGCTAACGACACGACAGCTTTCAATTACAAACTGAACGTCTGCTAAGCTTTCAGTATCAAGTTGGTATCCAGGAGAAGAACGATGCCTTTAAGATCGTTTTTTAGTTTAATACTTAAATAAGGATCTAAAGTTTTCTACTACAAAAGAATCCGGCCGCATTGTGGCTCATAAAAACGTGCACCGTTTCAAATGGAAATTAAGAAACAAGGAGCTCAAAACTAGCGAATGCTGAGTTGTATTTGAAAGGAGCTGCCAAGGAGCGCAGTACAGTTGTTTACGTCTTGCAGCCGCTTGCAGCAAGATTGCACGAACTGGGGTCAAAGTTGGAAAGACTAGACTGCTTCCACTGGTTCTACTCCGAGTAAAGGAGAATATCAGAACCACTGATCACTCGTGGAGTGAGCGATGACACAAAATTGTTGAGGTTCACTTTACCGAGATGACCGGAGATCGAAAGTCAGCAAACGAGCGTTACTACACTGCATGTAAGTGTTGTTTGAACGTTTTTACAAAAATAAAGCTTCTCATCGTAAACAGACGGCTCAATTGGTGTTTTCTGTCGTTATTGTACTTCTTAAGCTTAATTTCTGCCTTTGTAACGTCTTTAATGGAAGCATTCGCTACGTTGAGAATGAGAAGTTGTTTATTTCGTTGCGTGTTTTGTCGGAATCTAGCAAAACTTGTTATTTCAGTACAGTTTTAGCACTTCTGTTGTTAACAATGGTCTAAATGCAGCTATATTTACTGCAGACAAATAGCTCGTTTCCGCTGCATTTGTCTGAGCCACAAGGCATGTATAATTTGGGTCAAATTTGTCAAAATTCCGATGCCAAAAGAAGCCAGCTTACCGTCAAACCCGTGCTCTGTTCTCTGATAAAGCACGATGTTTCAGCCAATCAGAGCGCGCGTTATATGGAAATTTTATTATAAATTATTTTATAACATAGCGCGCGCTAGTTCTACCTAGGATAATTCCTATTGAGCCATCGTGAACGAAATCTCTTTACAAAATAACTGAGCCGCTACGCGCGCTCTCGCTGGTTGATGGGTGTGTTTAGATGAGAGTATGTAAACACTGTTGGGCGTTTTAGATTCGCGCGTGTTTTTGAGAATCATTTTATAAAAGCAATAGAGCACTTTACGATGTTTACATAGCCTCATCTAAACACTCGGAGGGTTGGGAGAATTCTCGAAAGTTATGCAAACCCTCGACTTCGTGTCGGGTTTGCATAACTGTCTCGAATTCTCACAACCCCCCTCGTGTTCTCCTCGTGTTAAGATAAGGCTATTTAAACACGGAAAAAGTGTGGCCGCGCGTATATAAGATGACTTGTGCAGTTTCAATTTAGCTGCAGAATTTCCGTCGATCGAGTTTAGTGCAAATTTCTTTTGTTTCGGAAATGTGAAGATTATTCTGAAAAACTTGTCCAAAGTCCTTGGAACATGTAATGTAACAAATCATCTGTGT
>OZ026604.1:8401648-8419148 GCA_964020085.1 Micromussa lordhowensis
ACGGTCCTAAACCTGAGCTTTACCGTCGCTACATTGACGATTGTGTCGGCGCCACTTCCTCTACCAGAGAGGAACTCAATCAATTTATAACTGCTGTTAATTCGTTTCATCCGGCTCTTAAGTATACCTGGGAAATTTCCAATACTTCTTTAGCATTTCTAGATATCAAAGTTTCTGTCGAAGGCAACGGTTTATGCACCAGTGTGCACTACAAACCCACAGATTCTCATAGTTATTTGTTGTATTCATCTTCACATCCATCACACGTCAAGAATTCCATTCCTTATTCTCAGTTTCTTAGACTTCGTCGCCTTTGTAGTGAGGACTCTGATTTTTCCTCTAAATCAGAGGAAATGTGCAATTTTTTCGACAAACGTGGATATCCTGCCTCTGTTGTTCAAGCAGGCCATCATCGCGCCCAACAAATTGATCGGCAGTCAGCACTACAAACGTCTCAGAAGGAGAATAATAATAGAATTCCATTCACCCTCACATTTCACCCTCACAATCACGCAGTAAAATCCATCATTCTCAAAAACTTTAAATTACTTCAAAATGATCCCGATACTGGTAGAATCTTTTCGCAACCGCCATTAATTTCATTCAAACGCGACAAAAACATAGGTAACTTTTTAGTTAGCAGTGCATTCAAAACGAGTGAACAACCTGGAACTTTTAAATGCGCACGCGCGCGATGTAAAACATGTCCTTTCATTTACAACGTTGAGAAATTGTCGGGACCCAAGCGATCCATTAAGATCACAGATCATTTTACCTGTACCTCAGCCAATGTCATCTACTGTATAACTTGCACTCTTTGCAAAAAGTTATATATCGGCGAAACAGGTAGACGACTAGGCGACCGTTTCCGAGAAAACCTTCGCGACGTAGAGAAAGACGATAAAGACGCGTCTAAACCGGTTGCTAGACACTTTAATCTGCCGAATCATTCTAAGCAACGTATGGCAGTCTGCGGCCTCTCCCTACATCAAGGAAGCACAGATAGCCGTAAAACTCTTGAACAAAGATTTATTTTTCAAATCGGCACTCTTAATCCTCACGGTATCAACGAACGCTTTTCATTCAACTAATTCATTCTGTTGTTTTTCACGTTGCCAGGCACCAACCAATAGCGTAGCTCCATATTTCTGTATATAAACCACACACAACCCACAATTCCTTGATTCGCTCCGACGAAGGGCTAACGCTCGAAACGTCAGCTTCCGAATCTCTTTACGGTGGACAATTCACATTATCAACCCAGTTGATAAAACCAAATTATCTTAGATTTCACCGTGTTAACCTATAAGTTTTTTATGTATTTTTTAAGTTTTTTTCTAATTTTTCAATTTAAATCTGTAATTTATAACTGCAAATAAATCTGATAACAACCTATATATTGCCACTCTGATCACCATTCCTCAGTTCTGGAATTTAGTCACTATTGAAATTCAAAGGATAACATTTAATTTGTCTCAGCCATTTTGTCTCTTCTAGAAATTAAACGTTTACGTATTCATGCTGAATGCTTTGACCATGAATTGAGTATTGGTTGCGAGTCGATTTATAATACTTACTCCATGAGGCGCTAGTATATCCACCAAAGATGTACCGTCCAACGCGAATTATGGTAACAGTTGGACCTTTATTGTTGCAAAGTGAATGGAAAGTTGTTGAAGCCCAGCCGTCCCGTGACGCGCGCCAACAGCGAGTCCAGTGAGAAGGTTTGCTTTGCAAAACATGTACAGGCTTTAACCAATTACATAAAGTCCTCAAGTAATTATTATCATTCCCTATGATGGCTGAGTGTTCCAAACCTTAATGAGAGATTAAAAAAAATAGGAATGCATATTAATATACAGATTTATCAGATTTATTTATTCAGCTATGATTGCATTTGAGCGAACACCGGAGAAAGCACTAAAACAACTTCCTGTTATTTAAATATGAGATATTCCATCTGCAATGTTTTCTATTGCAAGCCATAATCAATCGTTGAAAAGTAGCGTATGTAAATGTAAAATGAAAACAAAAAGAGCTCAAAATGTTACCTGCACAGCTGTCATAGCAGTCAAAGCCGTCTCCTACGTATCCATGGTTACAAGTGCAATCGTATGATCCGCGTCCATTGGTACAAGTAGCAAGTCGGTGGCAGTGATCATTTTTTCTCTCGCATTCATTTAAATCTGAGGAACAAGGAAGATGAATTTTTGTGTACACGACAAGGCATATTCACATATTGTACAGGGTCAAACTGCAAGCCAAACTGCGGTTGGTATGGCATTTCAAATGAAGCAGAGAAACGTAGTTCCTATGACAGACAACACAATAGCTCATTTAAAAGTGTGTACATGAGAAAACCAGGCAGAACTAGCTAGGCAAGAGGTGATACAGCTCAAACCGCCAATTTCGATGTTGGCTTTGGTGAGTGAATGATTGCATGTGGCAAAAAGGTAGGTCAAAATGTTTTATTCTCGTTAAGTTATGGGGACCCCCTGCAAAAATGGCCATTTGACACTACTTTATATATATATTCAATTAGCTGTCTTTGGTTCAGTATTTTTAAAACAAGAAAGGCGATAGTTTCCGCAACTTACGCGTTCAGGTGCAAAATACGATGGAAGCAAAAAAAAAATTAATAATAATAATAACCACTACATACATATCAGTTAGACGCAATTCTGCGCCAAGTTTGTGCCAAGTTTGAGCGAATCGGTGATTTGAGCTGTAGCACCTCAAGACTGGTTTAGTCATGGACACATTTGTAAATTTTAGCATTGTAGCTAGGATAAATCCCCTTCTTAAAATTGCAAACAAGCCTCAATTCCACGTAATCCTTGTACGTCATTATTAAGACCACATTTTTTGTCTACATTAGCATGAGACACCGAAAGTATTTACAAAACTCGGCCCTCAACGCGCAAGCATTTTAAAAAGCATTTTTCATAAAGTAACGCTTACTTGTTTGTTTATTTGATTCTGAAAAGTTATAGAAGTAGATGTAGAGCGTGCAAGTTTCGGCGGGAGGAGGAACGGAAATATGTGTAGGAACCCGAACCCAGACAGACTGCATGTTTGCAAACCTCTTTAGCGTTCTCTCATTCAGGTAGTCAAAGAGAAGGCGGTACGACTTTTAAAGTGCACTTCGTTGCAAAATTCTTTTCCAATAACCTTTAAAGTTGTGAATTCAAACAATTACAGCCATTTTGCACTTGAAATTTCAATTGTTTAATTTATTTCCTAAGTCTCGATTTGCATAGGTTTCTGTTATTATTATTATTATTATGTTATTATAATTATTATTTTATTAAAAAAGGTGAAACAATTAGACATTTTTACTTGATAATTAAACATATTTGTATTTATACATTTTCAATCTGATTGTTTCTCTTTTTATCTCAGTAAATTGAGGCAAATAACTTGTAACTTACCATTCTTACAAGTATACTGGTGACAATCGCTACACTTCACATCATTCCATTCATAGCTGTATTCCACACCAAGTGCGTGCACACAATCTTCTTCTTTGAAATTGTTTGGTTGATTCTTGGCCCAAGCTGTGAAGTTTCCAGGCCCGCGATCTGCCCAAATGAAATCACTCTCCGTTGATCTGTCATTGAGGCCAAGCCAAGATTTTTCGCCATTGTGTCGATTCTGTATAAAAACGTTTTCTTCATTGTTGTTAACATAAACCAGGACTGAATTTTCTTGTCGGCATTTTGACAATGCAGTGGTCCAGTTTGTGCATTTTTGACTCGTGAAGTAACAGAAGCCGTTGAAATAGCTCCACTCCGGATCACAGATATCTATAAGAAAATATCAAATATTGGTTCTTTTATTTCTTTTCTTTCATTTATCACATGAAAGGAGGATAAAGAGTGAGATAATAAATTACCACACCTCGACCTTTACCACACCTAGACCAATACCAATACCAATATGGTTCTTTTATTGTTGTTTTTTTATTTATCCAATGAAAAGCCGGATAAAGAAGAGTAAGATAATAAACTACCCCACTCGACCTTTGCAATTGTCTTCACCATTTTTCTATATGGGGTCTGTGTCAAGTTATTGTCATGTTATTGCCTTTACTTCAGGGAATTCCAGGAGGGTCTACAACTAGCCAATCGATACTGTGATTTTGCTCACGTGCAGAGCCAAGGTAGCTTTACAAGGGTTTAGTTCTCCACTAAAGCATCTACGCACATTATAAACTCAAGAGGGATAAACCGAAACGAGTCCTATATAGGAGATTACCTCTCTAACCCTTAGTACTCACAAAGCACTGAAGCCTATACAATGCCGTATACTTATTGTAAATTCAATCAATTCAACAAGTCTGTGACAGTGCCATAATGTATCACGTGTATATTCTCTATCCAGGCCTTTTCAACTTCAATATCAGATATCTATTTTCGATTCCATTACCAACCTGTAAAGACCGCATAGCTCACTGACACTGGGTCATATCGGGTTTCGTATAATTCCTTGACACAGGTTCTAAATCCAGTTGCATTCATATTCTGCCGAGCAAACATACATCCATGTAAAGAAAACATATTGACCAGTTGACTTGGGTAATAACGGAGAGAGCTTGTCTGATATTTTTCAAGGTTTAAAGTTATTCGCTACTTGCACATAACCATAATCCTTTGCGTTTTGGGGGCGTAACTAGTAGAAGAAATGTATAGTATCATGACAAAAATTAGTTCGGTGAGCTCGCAAAACCAGCTACTAATGCTTAAAAATGCGCCAGAATTTACCAAAATCATGATAGGAAAAATTTGTACTAGTTTATAACTAAATGTAGAGAATTTTTATTTAGTCCATACATCGTCATCCCCCCATTTGATTTACAGCAATGCAAAATGATTTACAGTTTTGATGACTGAAGCCCGGCTTTATATCTCATGTGCTATCAGGTTCAAGCAAATTTGTATTTAGGCAGATGTTTAAACACGGTTCCTTGGCATAGTCGAGAATTATATTTTGCAAAACAGTAAACAAAACATCGTATTATGTAGCGAACAATATGCCGTGAGACTAATTCAGGCAACATGAATCAAAACAGCGAAACATTTACCGGCTGGAATTGAAATCAAAGTGATACTTCAATACGCTGGATTCATACAAATATATTTCGTTTGTCCTGTTTGAAGCTTAAGGTGGCTCTCTTTAGTGTTTTTGGCGCGCGAAGCATGGGTACAAATGGCATGAGCGCGCGAGTATTTAAAGAAATGAAAGACAACAAAAACAAACATGGCGGCGAGACTTTTATCGCGATTCGCGTTTCACTTTACCGTTATCATTGCTGTCCCGAACAACTGTTAATCAAAAAACGGCTAGAAATGTGTTAAAAATACACTTCTTTCCTTACGTGGCTAAACTGAGAAGCCAAGTTGCAGTACTTATCGCGCCGACATCAGAGAGAGAAGATCGTGGTCGTAAGAGGTGGAAGTCGCAGAGTTGTCACGGTGCACTTTTTATGGTCGGAGGCTTTGCTTTGAGTTCCCTGAGCGATGAAACACCGGAAGCAGCTGGAGTGTCTGCAGAGAGGCAACTGACACCGCAAATGAAACCACCATTGCGTGACGAAAAGGGTCGGTTCTCACGAAAGAAACGATGTCGAGTGGAAAACCGGAAGAGAGTACTCGTGGGATAAAGGAGTGGAGGGCAAAGAGGAAATTAGACTTTCAAGGAATGGCCGAGGATTGGTCCTTACCAAAGAAACCCGTTTAAGTCAGGTGTGGTTTAAATCTTGTTTTCACTACACATGCGCAGAGCAACACCATAAAAGTCTTTTTTTATCAAGACTCTCTCTGCTCTAAAATAGTTCTCAATTTGAACTTTTGAAGTACACCCCGGGTTGTTCATAGCACATTATTTCGTCAACATGAGAAATTTCAATTTCTTAAATTCCTACAAATGTTTTGTTGCCATTACAACCCAATAATAAACGTCTTGAATTTTTATCAGAAACAAACAAAGAAGGAAAATTGCATTCCACATGGATGCAGAATTATGGACTTGGATGTTTTGAGAAGTTCATTGAAATGTTGTCAGCACTGTAAAGCAGGTGAGAAGGGACATTTTTCTGACCAAAGAAAATACACGAAAGAAAAGTCAAAATGAATTCTCAGTTCCATGGTGAGTACACTCAACTTTAAGGCTATAAAATTAACAGATAATTTGGTTTTATCAACTGGGTTGATAATGTGAATTGTCCACCGTAAAGAGATTCGGAAGCTGACGTTGCGAGCGTTAGCCCTTCGTCGGAGAGAATCGGGGTCTGTGATTCGCTCCGACGAAGGGCTAACGCTCGCAACGTCAGCTTCCGAATCTCTTTACGGTGGACAATTCACATTATCAACCCAGTTGATGAAACCAAATTATCTTGTAATACTCCCGCCGACGCAGCACCACAGTTTCTTTAGAAACTTGCCCCCTTTATAAAATTAACTGGTTTCCAGAAAACAGCTATAAGGTTGATTGTACATGTTTATCTTCAATACATTTCAAAACATCATATGCAGTCAGCCATAAAATTTAGCCTGGGGTTGGTCCTTAAATTTTTGGAGAAGTTGTGAAACCCTTACCCTCGTAATTTAATACCTTTAAACAAGAGTCACACAACTGTTTGTCTATTACTATACTAGTAATAAATATGTTATTAGTAAATTTGGAACAAACAAGCAGTTGTAAACTCTCACAGACCCCGAATTACATTTACTGCTTTTGTGAAATGTTGTAAGTTTTTGCAAAAATTTACTTGCAAGTGTTCATTTATTCCAAGACATGCTGCAAGTACAAAGCATCAGATTTTCCTGAGTATCAAAATATTCCCATTTGTTTTCAGCTGATTTGTCATTGTGGACCATAACAGCTAAAAAAAATGTGGGTTAGCTTCCGAATTCTCAGTTACTTGTGCAGTGTGTGGTGCAGAGAATGTTGTGAAGACGTCAAGTGAACACAGGAGCGGTCAAAGAGGTCCACCCACACAGGATGTTAATTTAAGAGCTGTTCTTGGGTGTCTTCATACTGGGATCGGTGAAACCCACCTAAATAATTTACTGTGTACATTAAATATTCCGCCTATGAATCCAGTAAATTTCAAGAGTAGAGAAAATGAGATTGGACATGCAGTAGAGCAAGTAACAAGAAGAGGTTGCAAAACTGCAATGTCGGAAGAAAGAAATTCTGCTATCAAAAAGGGTATAAAAGCAGATGAACAAGGCTGTATCAATATCCCTGCTCATATGACATGGGTTGGCAAAAACGGGGAAAGGGGCATAACTCGTCAACCGGTCATGCTGCAGTCATGGGTTTAACTTATGGGAAGGCTATGGATTATACTACTAGAACACAAATCCTGCAGGGTTTGCACAAATGCTAAAAAAACTGAAAAAGCAACACAATTGTCGAGTCAACCACACAGCATCATCAAAAGCAATGGAGCCTATGGCAGCAGTCCATTTGTTTACTGAAAGCCTAAATTCTAATGTCAAACTATTTTTCTATGTCGCGGATGAAGACTCCACAACAGCTGCACATATAAAAGAGAAGGTCCCTTATCCTGTAGAAAAGTGGACAGACATTGTGCATGCCAAAAGATCCCTTACTACAAGGTTGTATAACTTAAGCCAAAGAGGGAAATTTGTAAATTCATCAACTCTCTAACAGAAGATTTTCAACTACTTGGTCAAATGTTTTGCTTATAGCGTGTCTCAAAATAAGAGAAATCCATCAGCCCTTCAAAAATCCCTAAAATGCATTCTATCACATTCATTTGGAAATCATGAAAATTGCAATGAATCATGGTGTGGTGCCAAGAACGACCCTATTAACTATAAACACTCGGACTTACCCTATGGTAAAGATCTCTACGGCGATGACTTACGGAAAGCTTTGGAGAGAATTTTTGATGAATATTCTACTGACATAGTAGTTGCAAAGTTATCACCTGGGTCAAATTAGCAGAGAAATGAGGCCCTAAACAGTGTTATAGGCTCGAAAAATCCCAAAATTAGATACTATGGTGGGAGTCAAAGTAATGACTTTCGGGTGGCCAGTGGCATCTCCCAAGTAAACCTTGGATATAGGTACATTAACCAAATACTCGAGAGCCTCAGCATTGAACCTGGTACACACTGTATCAGGTACATTGAAAGGATGGATCAAAAAATTAAATCAGCAATCCGTTTATCAGACACTTTTCCATGAACTTTTCCCAGCACACGATGCAATGGAGGATGTTAAAGCTTTAAGAAGAATAGTCTTTGACTCTCGTTTGAACATTTCAGAGGACATGTTAACAGAGAACATGTCAACAACACAGTACGCAGAAAACGACATTAAATACCTTGATCGTCGCTACGAACTCCTGCAGACATTCCGTGGAACTCTTTATCATCCAACAAACGCGGAATTTCCCATGAAACAACAGATTGCTGAAAAAATAGCCGTATCATCCAACAAACACGGAATTTCCCATGAAACAAATAGCCGGAAGTGGTATTTCATATCAAGATCTGAAGAATGTTTTCAAGAAGTTTGGAGCAAAAGGGCTTGTTGGCGTATTGTCTCTCTGCCTCCATCTTCAGCAACTAGCAAGGCTCCGCGAGTGACAAAAACAACCCGTATTCTGGCCAAGATCGTTGAGCACTTCAAGGCAGTGGAGGAAACCACAAGTTAAAACGCATTTCCATAAGCATGACAACACTTAGGTATAGTTTTCGCCGTAGTGGGGAAAAATACACTTCTACTTCTCGTCTAATTTAACCAGCACGTGCGAAGAAATCGAAACGTGAGCATGCGCAGTACCGTAACTTGAAGAATTTCTATTTTGATGACGTCACCAAAAACCGAAGGTTTTTGAGTGATCGAAAACGCATATTATGCGCGTTCCAGACGGTGAATTTTTTTGAAAATTGGCACATGGATAGGATTTTTGTTTTTCTCGCCGCTAGCACAAAATCATCAAATTGGATACATACGTTTATGTAATACGCGTCAAAAACGAAAATTGCGAATTCCTCCGAAAATTATGTACAGATTTTCTTGTACCTTTGCCAGTTGAAACTCCTTGGATATTAACTCTGCTTCCCCCAAAACAAAGAAAATTCACCTTGTTGAAACCGAGAAACACCGTCTTGAAGTCTTGTAGGTTCAAAAACAAGCTAAGCATTTCTATCAGTAGTTGCCATAGCAGCGACATTTAGGTTCTGAAAGATTTTTCCAGAAGTAGTCTAAGGCTGTAGGTTTATCTTTTTTGACCTTCCAGCTAGTGCTATGTGATAACCATTTGCCAAGGGAGAAATTGTTTATGCATATGTAATATGCTAAGCTTTGTAAAATACTATATAGAGCGACCTTAAAAGACTTACAATAGGACTGAAGAATTTCAAAGGTGTATTTTGCCAGTGTGTTGTTTAATATAGCGATGGCCACCGATCGCCTTTCTTTCCCTTCAGTTCAGATCGACAAAAATTATTCGTTGACCCTACCCCGGTGGAAAAGTTTGTGCATAGCTGGTCATGTGAGTAACTGCAACCAGGGTCTTTCTCCCAACGACAAATTGCGGCGGCGAAGAGAAAGAGCCTGGGAACGAGGTTGAATGACGCCATGTGATTTAATATGAGGTCATGACCAACGTAACATATGTTATCTTCTAGAGAAGGCCGAAGGCTATCTATTAAGCGTTAAATAACTAACTAAATGTGTTACAACAATCGACAAACATTTGTAACGGACCCTGTTGTGATCAGCAGAGTCCTCTTGTCGTATCTTAACCATGTGAACTTGGTTCAATTTATCAGAGTAGTGTTAGCCTAGCGTACGTTAAATCTTGCAACAACGTTTACCTCGATCCATGTTGTTATGCCGTTATGAGCTGGTGCCAAACTTCCACTTATTACTGTACTGTGATTGGCTGATAGGAGAACTGATGGTGTTACGTTATAACTTCGTGCAAAGTTGACAAACTAGAGAAAGGAACAAAGAGCTGAACATTTAAACGCGTAAAACACTGCAAAATGTTCTTATTAATTTTCGTTTATCTCGATAGACATTCTTTTAAAGATTTGAATTTGACCCAAAAGCGCTTGGTTTAAATGCTTTTGTCACTCACACATGTTTCTACATCATAAAGTGCACTCGTCATCTTACCTCACAGTAGGCGTTGTTATTTTCATCTGTTGGTGGATTTGTATTCGGAAAGTTGACAGAGCCATGTTCAGTGAAGAGTGGCTTGTGCAGTTTAGAAAACGCCAACCAGCTCTGAAAGTAGCGAAGTGATAGTAATAAGCGCTAATCCTATAACTAAATATAAACATATAATTTCTTCACTGTTTTCTCTTTCTTACTACAGTTCTACAGTTACCATGGGATTCCAGACTAAGAGAGGCACTTCTCCCATGACCAAGGTAAACAAACTAAGGATTCACGTATACTCACATACGCTAAGTTGTGCAAATCTTCTTGTTGTTTCTTTTTAATAGGAAACCTTTAGGACGGCCAAGAAACAAGAAAGGACTAAAGCTTTCCTAGCCGTTTTGAATTACATTTAATTTTTAACATCAAAGGGTTCTGAAAATAAATGAATTGTTCACATACCACATAAATATCTTCATGTTTTCCATCAAAGTTTTGCAGTTCTCGAAGACAGACTTTAAATGTGTCCTTGCTTATGTCCTCTATCCAGATCAGCGCGGCATCATACTCCTTACCAGTCCTTAGATGTTCTGACGTCACGAACACTGCGGGTGCCTCCTTAAACTTGCCCTGTATTAGAAAAGAGAGAAAAGGATAATGAAATACCTGGTGAGTGTAATAGTGAGGTGAGTAAGGGCAAAAATAGGTACTGACCGGAAGAAAGCACCAAATTTGACGGCCACACAAACTCTCTACGATACTGCAGACAAATTTAGCCTGGGTGCCACGTGATCCGATCATCCGGGGGTTGTCAGAGGGAATTCATTTTGCTACACTCTTTGCTAGTATGAAAAGGAGGTTTGAATATTTAAATGTTGTAAATTATGCTTATAATCAGTTTATATTTGCTTTAAAACATTAGTAATAGCTATTATGTACTCTGTTCGTTCCAGAAAGATTTAATAGTGCTTATGATGTAGTCTCGTGACAATCACATGGTCAACCGAATCTTCGAAAAAATGATGTATACTCGCCTGAAATCATTTCTTGATAAGTTCAGTATTCTCTATGATTCACAGTATGGATTTCGCGAAAAGCGGTCCACTGAACATGCTATTTTGGAAATCACCAATCAAATCCAAACTAATATGGACAGAAAGTTATACACCTGCGGAATATTTATTGATCTTCAAAAGCTTTTGACACAGTCGACCACTCAATACTTCTAAAGAAACTTGACCATTATGGTATACGCGGGATTGTTAATGATTGGTTTACCTCCTACCTTACTAGTCGTAAGAAAATAACTGGAATTACCCCCTCGAAGATATCTAAGAAAGCGACAGTATTATCAGGGGTTCCCCAAGGATCAGTCTTAGGGCCTTTGCTCTTCCTTGTTTACATAAATGATATTTGTAACAGTTGCAACCAAATGAAGTTTTATCTATTCGCAGACGACACGAATCTTTTATATGCAGATAAAAACTTAAAATCGCTGGAATCTACAGTTAACGATGAGCTCTGTAAGCTTTACGACTGGCTAATAGCAAACAAATTATCTCTAAACATCAAAAAATCTAATTACGTTATTTTTCGACCAAGACAAAAAAAAGTCAAATATGAAGTTAATTTAAAAATATTCAATCATCATACTAACTCTTACACATCTTTGGAACGTAAAAGTTATGTTAAATACTTAGGCGTGCTTATTGATGAGAATCTCTCCTGGAAACATCATATTTTACATATAGCCTCTAAAATAAGCACATCGATTGGTATTATCGCTAGGTTAAGACATTTCGTACCACTTGATACTTTGCAACATATATACAGATCGCTGATTCAACCCTGTTTATTATATGGTATAACTGCGTGGGGTCGAGCAGATAAAACTCACAGAAACAAAATCCTACGTCTACAGAAACGTGCCCTTCGCCTCATGTTTTTTTGTGATTATAAAACTCATGCAATACCCTGCTTCATTTCATCCAGTTTACTACCTCCAGATCTTTTTTACTTTAAGTCAGTTGCCATCTTAATGCATGATGTCTCAAATAACATATCGCAACCTCAAATAAGTAATTTATTTACTTACCAACATAATATTCATTCACATAACTACAAGATCATCAATAAGAGGCAACTTCTTTCTCGAATACTCTAGACTAGATAAGTTGAACATGTCCTTTTCAAGAAACGGTGTCAGAATCTGGAATAACTTATCTAATGAAACTCGCCAAATGTCTAAAGTGAATTTTAAACGTAACATTCACAATATGCTTCTTCAGAAACTCACGGAGGCCAATGAATATATTGATCTACTAGATTTAAATATGCCATAAACTGAACTCAACTACTCATTTTATCCGCGTTATCCTTCTGTATTGTATTCAATGTATTTTAATGTACTATATGACAATTAGTTAATTAATTAATTAATTTTACTTTGTATTGGTAATTGTAATTGTAACTGTATTGTAATTGTAAATATTTTTCTACAGTATCGTATGTCAAAGCTTTAATGTTATGCGTCAAACCACTGCTCGCCTCGAATAGCTGTAGCTACCTGCGAGCAGTGGTAAATCATATTCTATAATTATAAATTTTCTGAATAAACTTGAAACTTGAATAAACTTGAAATTCTGTTTTCCTACACATACTGAATACGTAGCAACAATGTCATCACAGAATGGACCAACGGAAAGGATTAATTTATTTCGTAAACTGCAAGTCGTACTAGGAAAAGATCATGGAAATCAACTCACGGAGATGTGTCCCGCGGGAGGGGCTTCAGAGGCCACCAGTGGTGAAAACAACTTTGAAAACTGGCTGGCAATACAGAATCTGGAACATATTCCATTATATCAAGTTAATGTTCATTCTCCTGAACACTGACATAACCCTGTACAAGGGAGGTTGGCTTTTCTACATTTGCATTTGCCAAAGACATCCGTATCCACTGGCAGACAAAAACCTGCTTGCATCCTTTTTGAACATGTACAGCAATTCTTGTGTCGGCTTCCTCGCGGTCGCATCTTATTTGCATATCGCTAACCCTCTGCTTGTGACAACACATTCGTCTGAGGTGAGGTTTACTTCCTTGTCCTCAGGAGACGGAGAGTTTGAAACTCTGCTTGTCTGGAGGGCAAAGAGCTCTTTCTTCTTTTAATTTTCCTGCAGAAACTCTTTCCAGTTTGGAGAAATCTTTCACGTGTCACTTTTCTGCTCTGCCCTTACCTCTCTTCTGCCTGGTCGAATCCTTGATACTGTTTTCCTTGTATGTATCCCAAACAGTCTCCACTCGTTTACTTGGTTGGAAAGGATTCAGAATAAATGGGATGAAGACGTTTTCAGAATAGCCATCAAAGGTGGAGATAGTTGTGGATGGAAGAGCATGAACAACAGCTGCTCCTTCAAAGATCTTAGAATCATAGAATGGAGGTTTATTCGGCTGCTCTGTACTGGCAAGCTTAACACACGTCTAGAGGTCTGACTTCTTCATGAATCTTAGCTTTCCAAACTTAGACAGAGTTGTTGGTTAGGGTTGGTTTTCGTGCATATAACATTCGTCTAGATCTCCACTTCGATGCTGGATGGCCATTTACAGTAGGCTAAACAGGCTGCAATCGTTTCTCATAGCACTTACTTGCTTTTTTGACTTTAGTTTAGATTTGGGGTTTTGTCTTTCAAACAGCAGAAAAGTATTCTTCTTGATGGTATCATGAATTCGAATCGACACAGTTCTATCATGGTAGTGTTTCGTCACGCTTCGCGGGGGGTTACGACTCGGAATTTCTGGCTATGCTTTCACAGCAAGCACTGGGTCGCTGGGTTGACCGCCAACAGCTTAGGGATGGACCATTAGAAAAGTGATGGGGGGGAGGGGGTGGGGTGGGGTGGGGAAAAAACAAAAACATTTCGTGCAAGCTGAAAATTCCCCACCCCCCTGCCCCATCACTTTTCTAATGGTCCATCCCTTAGGTAGTTTTACTTCTTCACCAATTCTCTATTTTCCAATTGTCCATAATGCACTCTGTTTGCCCCCCAAATTTTGCATAAACTTTTGTTGCAGAATGCTCTAGGGAATATGCAGACCTCCCAAGAGTATTTCACAACAATAGTTTATGCAAAATTTGGGGGGCAAACAGAGTGCATTATGGACAATTGGAAAATAGTCAATTAGGCTTCGTTGTTCTTGAGGTAGCTTCTTAACTTCCAGAGAACATCATCAAAGTATTCCATCGCACCTTTATCCTTCAGAATCTGACCCAGGACTTGAAGACTCAATGCAAGAAAAGACGCGATTACAATTTTAGTATAGAAAATATTACATTGAAGTGATCTCAAAAATTTCTAACTATGGCCGTTCACTGTTCAAGGAACGTAATTCTTCTTGCCATCTAATATTTCATGATTTGAAAGGAGAAAGCTAAGACAAAATATAAAGCTTTTATCAACTCAAAACTACTAATCACCTTCGTTTGGCTTGAAAAAGCTAGCAATTTTCTTCATTTCGTCTGATAAAACTGAAAAAACTCTGCTGGAGCTGAAAATACAAAACACGCTGCTGAAAGAGGCAAAGGGGTGGCCAAGGCATGGCGTTTGATCAAGGGGCAAGTCGGCCCCAGGGCACAATTACCGCAAAACGCGCAGGAGCCCCACAAAACGCCTGGCGTTTGAAATTAAAGAAAATACAGAGAATATAGCGGAATATAGAGGGAATGAAGGTTGTTGTTGTTGTTTTTTTTTTTTAATTATGTATTTTTCCTTTTAGCCCAAAAAAAGGGGGCGGGGGCGCAAAAAAGTGGTGGGGCAGCGGCCCTACCAGCCCCTCCCCTTCCGCGGTCCCTGCTATTGTAAAAGAGCAATTTTTAAGTTGTCTACTCATATATCAGTTATTACAGTTAACTCACTTCCAAATGTAGTTAGGGGTAGCCTCGAAGGGTATGGCTTTTTAACACATTTAATTTTGGTCAGAAATAGAAGCGTTACCCGTAACATCCATACTTACTATATCGATAAATCACTCCTGCTTCCATGGACTTAATATCGCATTGGTGGAAAAATTGCGTGTTGTGGTGGTGTCTCTACTTCTAAAATATATTTCCTTTTCATTATCACTAGCCGATTAGAAGTCCAGTTCGTAGTTTATGCCTAATATAATAACGAGGAACGAGAGTTTCAATCGTAATTCCCCATTTTAGTACAAGGCAACAACTGAAATGTTGCAAATGCCACATTTCGTTCCGATGCACCGTATTTTGGGTCAGAACTTCATGCTAGCCCACATATCCATATATGGATAGGACATAACCATATATGGATATATATGGATAAGACAATATGGGAGTGTGCTCTATATGTGGGCTAGCATGAAGTTCTTGCCGTATTTTGGAAGACATTTTGCCGCCGTATTTACATTAACATTTAAGAACTTTACTCTGATTGGATATTACCTCCAATGTGTAAATAGTTCACCCTTGAACTGAAAACAATACCGTTTCGTTTCTGAGGAAACGAAACAAAAAATGAAACTCGATCGATAACCGACTAGATCTCTTACTGTGAGTCTAAAAGTGAGGAAAAAAGCCACATTACGCAATAGCGATAAAGATAAAAGCACGAAGGACTGCGAAGAGGAAGCAACTACAGTGGGCAATATTGCTCTCTTATTTGGCATTTTTCTGGCACTAGAAATTGTGATAAATTGGAGTCTTTGAACAAACGTATTTTACGATTTATTTTTAACGATCCATTGTCTGGCTATGATGAACTGTTAAAGAAAGCAAAGACAGCATCCTTATACACTGGAAGACTTCAAAAAATTCTTATGATAGTTTTCAAGAGCTTGTTTGTTTCTACGTATCCTAGATATCTAAAAGAACTATTCGTTTTTCGTAACTCCAGTTATTTATTAAGAGGAAAGTATATTCTGACCTTACCTATACCAAGAACTACAAATTAGGGACTTGAGTGCATCCAATATCAAGCTGCTAAAATTTGGAATTCGCTCCCAGACAGTATGAGAACAATGACGTCATTTAAAGATTTTAAGAAAGCCATAAGGGAAATAAATTTTTAGTTATAGTTTTAGTTTTTGTATTGTAGTAGTTTTAATTATAATTTAGCTGATTTATGTATTTTTCTTTCTCGAAGATATTAGCTCAATAGAGCTACTCTGATAATTCGAGTGGAAATAAAGTGTATGTATGTATGTATGTATGTATGGGCCATGTGCGTGAAAGCTTAGCCGAAATCGAAGTTCGGCACCAACCATTGCTGCGAAAAAAATCAAGATATCATCGGCCACATATCCAGTCAAAGCAGGTGCGCCTGAGGGTGTGTGTGTGCAAGGAGGAGGAATAGAGGTTTCTTTCTTTCCATGACGTCACTGTAAAGAACGGAGTCAAAGAGCTCAGAAAAGAAGTCCGAAAGAAACTTGAACAACTGGTCCCTCCCCTCGTGTTGTAGTAACATAAATGGAATGAAAAATTTAATCTCGTTTTTAAACAATATTGTTTCGTTACGAATTTCCATTTCCATTTCGCAACAAAAGAGGTCCTTCACATAAACTTTATGCTTTGTTGGTAATGGACACAATGGTTGAGGAGTGTCCATCTTTATATCATCATCATCGTTAATTACCGTTTTTGCTCTCCGAAATAAACGAGCCCTGAAAGCTGCTAATTCCGAAAGTAACGAGATTCGCCACTTGAGGAAGGGTACGGTAGTCCAAGATTCTTTCTACAGAGTGAGTTAATACATTTTCCAATTGTACTAAATAAACCAACATTAGCTGAGCAGCGAGCCTTCAACATCGCTGCCTCAATTTTTAGAACGATCAACGATCCTAGCCTTCTTGCGTGCCTTAATACAGCTTAGTAATTCGTCTTATAACTTGACAGGTAATTATAATGACATTCTTAATTTTAGCGTACTAAGTACACCACTAAGTACTGCCTTAAATCATGGCAATTCTTTAGACCTTATGGAGCAGCTTCTCGGACTCAATCAGATCCTCAGACAACTATAAAGCATCTAGAAGTGCACTAAGTGGCGTGGACATCAGCTGTTATATGTTAACTTATCTTACCAGTTTATAGCTTTTCATATCTTAAGTATACATATAGTTTTTATCTGTTTAATTTTTATACACTTTTTACTTAAGAAATAGAAAACATGTGCGTTCCAACTTTCACGAGTGTTTCTATAACTCGATAGGAATAAGGAGAACATGTTTTCTATTTCGTTTAGAAAATACCGCGACGAAGAAAAAGAAAAACCGCTTGTTTACTTCGATCATCAAAATGTAAATTCTCTTTGTTCGCGCCATCATTACGTCAACAGCTCG
>OZ026604.1:8426648-8446648 GCA_964020085.1 Micromussa lordhowensis
GAAAGTTATAACTACCCGCCAGGAATGATTTAGTGAATGAGCTATGGTAGATGTGACCAGTTGGTGGACTGTAGCTGTGTCCAAGATTTGCGTATGAATTTGTGTTGGACGAGGCGTATGAGGCAATGTGAATATCGTGTCCACCTCCAAATGAAGGTCCACGACGAGAGCAACCATATGAAGCATGTTGGTAAGAACTATGTCGCCCTGGTGGTTTAAATGTTACTGGTCCCCAGCCAGGCTTGTTCACCAGCGAGAAAATGAAGGCGGTCGAACTGTACAGGTACTTGCAACTGGAAGCTAATTGGTAAAAAAATAATGATGTAAGGTAAAGTCTGTACGAGCCAAGTGGCTCATTAGGCCAGAGCTTATCCCGGTTTCAGTAGCACGAAGCGACTAGGAATATTTCTACTCCCTCCTGGATGGAATGTTCATTATGTAAGAAACGCTGGTTATTAAATACTTAGAAATTATTGAATGAGGCTGAGTAGGATATCAAGAATTCAAGGTCGAGGAGGGTGTTATCCACCGAGGCGGAAGGCCGAGGTGGATAATACCCTCCGAGATGAGCAGAATTATATCCTGTAATTGCTTCAGTTGTTATTCATTCAAAATTTTTTTTTAATGTGAATAGTTTTGAATTTCTTAGTCCTAAACTACTGTAATGTTTCATATTCGAATATAAGAATATTGCTTTTAAAAACACTATCATCTATCAGAAAGAGTGAAAGTTTCGTCATCTACTTTACTTACCTACGTTATATTTTCTCCACAATTATACTATTTATCTCTCTCTCTCTCTCTCTCTCTCTCTCTCTCGTGTCAGTCGATCAGAAAAAGAAATTGTATAAACATTGTTATCTAGATAAAAAGCGTAGAAGATCAAAATACATTTTTAAAAGTATCCATCTTCGTCTCACAGAAATATTTTCAAAATATTTTCGCTTACACAAGCGTTTTCGATTTGTTTTCACCTCACCACACAATAGTTTTCGTATGAAAACGGACAATTTTTAAACCGCGCAGCCGTAGGCTGGGCGGTTTCTTGCTCTGCCTTCGGTTTTTTTAAACCACGCAGCCGTAGCCTGGGCGGTTTCTTGCTCTGCCTTCGGTTTTTTTTTTGTCGGTGAGCAGACCCAAACTCCCACGGCCAATTGTCTTCACCGGATGATGTCATCATCAGCCAATTACAGGCCATTTCTAAGCTCTTTTCGTCATATCTCCCCCTCAGGAGGGTTTTGTCAAGTTAGCGAATTAACTGTTTACAAAAAAATGGCGGCCTTCGGCGATGGGCGTCAGGACATTTGCATGGATAAAGCATCTAATTTGGGACCAGCTGCTGGCTACTAAGGCTGAAATTATCCAGAGTTAAGCTGTATTTTCGTTTTGCGTGCAAAACAGAACATTTTGTAATCTGGAATGTTTGCATTGTTTCTGTTCACTTTCAAAGGGAATATTCAATGCGCTAAAATGGTATTACGTCTGGCCATGGAATACGCTGACAGTGATAAATGTAAGATCGTGTATAGTTCGCCAGAAGCAATGGTGGAATTTTCTGGGGAAAAAAGTTAAAACTTAGCCTTAGCGCTCGTCAAAAACCCATATGTCAAATTTATATTGAAAGGTCAAGGTATTTCTTCATTAGACCTAAACAAAATTCTCCGATTGCAAGTCACGCTAAACTCGCGCTATGCAAAGAATGTAACGCACGTTTCGCAGACAGTGTAAGTAACCTCGTTTTTTTTAAAGCGCGGTTTACAACCGCACCGCGGTTCTTGTTTTTTTTTTTGTCGGTGAGCAGACCCAAACTCCCACGGCCAATTGTCTTCACCGGATGATGTCATCGTCAGCCAATTACAGGCCATTTCTCAGCTCTTTTCGTCATATCTCCCCCTCAGGAGGGTTTTGTCAAGTTAGCGAATTAACTGTTTACACAAAAAAATGGCGGCCTTCGGCGATGGGCGTCAGGACATTTGCAAGGATAAAGCATCTAATTTGGGACCAGCTGCTGGCTAGTGAGGCTGAGATTATCCAGAGTTAAGCTGTATTTTCGTTTTGCGTGCAAAACAGAACATTTTGTAATCTGGAATGTTTGCATTGTTTCTGTTCACTTTCAAAGGGAATATTCAATGCCCTAAAAAGGTATTACGTCTGGTCATGGAATACGCTGACGGTGATAAATGTAAGATCGTGTATAGTTCACCAGAAGCAATGGTGGAATTTTCTGGGGAAAAAAAGTTAAAACTTAGCCTTTAAGCGCTCGTCAAAAACCCATATCATTGTAAAACTTATATTGAAAGGTCAAGGTATTTTTTCATTAGACGCAAACAAAATTCTCCGATTACAAGTCACGCTAAACTCGCGCTATACAAAGAATGCAATCAGATACTCCTTTTTTCGTATATTTGATGAAGGGCAGGAGATTCACGTTTCGCAGACAGTGTAAGTTACCGCGTTTTTTTAAAGCGCGGTTTACAACCGCACCGCGGTTCTTGTTGATATAAGTTTTAGAGTATATCTTCCACATTAAGACGCCGGTAAACGCTGATGGAAACGACGGTATGTGGCGTTTTCTTCGACGTTGTTTTCAAAAACCTCTATTTTCACCTATTAACACTAGAAACGAATCTACACATTTGAAACCGTTTTCCAAAGCCTCCGTTTTCATCAGTGTTTTCAGTCATTTTAGTGTGTACGGTAGGCTGAAACGCATAAAAAAGTATGCGTTTTTTTTTTTTATAGGAAAACACGTCTGTGCGATCGGGACCTTAGTTACAAAAGCTGTTTCTGTCTGTTCTATGTGAGAGGTTGGTGGCGGGTCGCGCAAAAAATGCTGCCAGTGAATTTTACCGTGTTAACCTATAAGTTTTTTATGTATTTTTTAAGTTCTTTTTAACTTTTCAATTTAAATCTTTAATTTATAACTGCAGATAAATCTGATAACAAGCTATATATTGCCACTCTGATCACCATTCCTCAGTTTCGGAATTTAATCATTATTGAAATTCAAAGGATAACATTTAATGTGTCAAAGCCATTTTGTCTCTTCTTGAAATTAAACCTTTATGTATTCATGCTGAATGCTTTGACCATGAATTGAGAATTGGTTGCGAGTCGATTTATAATACTTACTCCATGAGGCGCTAGTATATCCACCAAAGATGTACCGTCCAACGCGAATTATAGTAACAGTTGGACCTTTATTGTCGCAAAGTGAATGGAAAGTTGTTGAAGCCCAGCCGTCCCGTGACGCGCGCCAACAGCGAGTCCAGTGAGAAGGTTTGCTTTGCAAAACATGTACAGGCTTTAACCAATTACATAAAGTCCTCAAGTAATTATTATCATTCCCTATGATGGCTGAGTGTTCCAAACCTTAATGAGAGATTAAAAAAAATAGGAATGCATATTAATATACAGATTTATCAGATTTATTTATTCAGCTATGATTGCATTTGAGCGAACACCGGAGAAAGCACTAAAACAACTTCCTGTTATTTAAATATGAGATATTCCATCTGCAATGTTTTCTATTGCAAGCCATTCCTCTTCAACCTTACCTTAAAAAACCATATAATAATCAATCGTTGAAAAGTAGCGTATGTAAATGTAAAATGAAAACAAAAAGAGCTCAAAATGTTACCTGCACAGCTGTCATAGCAGTAAAAGCCGTCTCCTACGTATCCATGGTTACAAGTGCAATCGTATGATCCGCGTCCATTGGTACAAGTAGCAAGTCGGTGGCAGTGATCATTTTTTCTCTCGCATTCATTTAAATCTGAGGAACAAGTAAGATGAGCTTTTGAGTACACGACAAGGCATATTCACATATTGTACAAGGTCAAACTGCAAGCTAAACTGCGGTTGGTATGGCATTTCAAATGAAGCAGAAAAACGTATTTCCCATGATGGACAACACAATATCTCCTTTAAAAGTGTGTACATGAGAAAACCAGGCTGAACTAGGTAAGAGGTGATACGGCTCAAATCACCAATTTCGATGTTGGCTTTGGTGAGTGAATGATTGCATGTGGCAAAAAGGCAGGTCAAAATGTTTTATTCCCGTTAAGTTATGGGGACCCCCTGCAAATATGGCCATTTGACACCACTTTATATATATTTAATTAGCTGTCTTTGGTTCAGTATTTCTAAAACAAGAAAGGCGATAGTTTCTGCAACTTACGCGTTCAGGTGTAAAATACGACGGAAGCAAAAAAAATTAATAATAACAAGTACATGCATATCAGTTAGACGCAATTCTACGCCAAGTTTGTGCCAAGTTTGAGCGAATCGGTGATTTGAGCTGTAGCACCTCAAGCCTGGTTTTCTCACGGAGACAATTTTAAATTTTAGCATTCGAGGATAAATCCCCCTCTTAAAATTGCAAAGAAGCCTCAATCCCATGCCCTTGTACGTCATTATTAATGTAAGTAATGTATCTGGGAAAACAACAAAATAAGACCACATTTTTTTGTCTACATTAGCATGAGACACCGAAAGTATTTACAAAACTCGGCCCGTAACGCATAAGCATTTTAAAAAGCGTTTTCCTAAAGTAACGCTTACTTGTTTGTTTACGTGATTCTGACAAGTTATAGAAGTAGATGTAGAGCGTGCAAGTTTCGGCGGGAGGAGGAACGGAAATATGCGTAGGAACCTGAACCCAGACAGACTGCATGTTTGCAAACCTCTTTAGCGTTCTCTCATTCAGGTTGCCATGGAGAAGGCGGTACGACTTTTAAAGTGCACTTCGTTCTTTTCCAATAACCTTTAAAGTTGTGAATTGAGACAATTACAGCCATTTTGCACTAGAAATATCAATTGTTTAATTTATTTCCTAAGTCTCCATTTGCCTGGGTTTCTGAAAATTATTATTTTATTAAAAAAAGGAAAACAATTAGACATTTTCACTTGATAATTAAACATATTTGTATTTACACATTTTCAATCTGATTGTTTCTCTTCTTATCTCAGTAAATTGAGGTAAATAACTTGTAACTTACCTTTCTTACAAGTATACTGTTGACAATCGCTACACTTCACATCATTCCATTCATAGCTGTATTCCACACCAAGTGCGTGCACACAATCTTCTTCTTTGAAGTTGTTTGGTTGATTCTTGGCCCAAGCTGTGAAGTTTCCAGGCCCGCGATCTGCCCAAATGAAATCACTCTCCGTTGATCTGTCATTGAGGCCAAGCCAAGATTTTTCGCCATTGTGTCGATTCTGTATAAATACGTTTTCTTCATTGTTGTTAACATCAACCAGGACTGAATGTTCTTGTCGGCATTTTGACAATGCAGTGGTCCAGTTTTTGCATTTTTGACTCGTGAAGTAACAGAAGCCGTTGAAATAGCTCCACTCCGGATCACAGATATCTAAGAAAATATCAAACATTGGTTCTTTTATTTGTTTTCTTTTATTTATCCCATGAAAGGAGGATAAAGAGTGAGATAATAAATTACCCCACCTTGACCTTTGTCTCCACCATTTTTCTGTATGGGATCTCTGTCAAGTTATTTCACATGCCTTTACTTTCGAGAATCCCAGGAGGGTCTGCCAATCGATCCTGTGATTTTGCTCACGTGGAGAGCCAAGGTAGCTTTACACGGGTTTAGTTCTCCACTAAAGCATCTACGCACGTTATCAACTCGAGAGGGATAACCCGAAACGAGTCCTATATAGGAGATTACCTCTCTAACCCTTAGTCCTGACTGAAGCCTATACAACGCCGTATACTTATTGTAAATTCAATCAAGTCTGTGTATATTCTCTATCCAGGCCTTTTGGACTTCACTGTCAGATTCCATTACCAACCTGTAAAGACCGCATAGCTCACTGACACTGGGTCATATCGGGTTTCGTATAATTCCTTGACACAGGTTCTAAATCCAGTTGCATTCACGTTCTGCCGAGCAAACACACATCCATTTAAAGAAAACATATTGACCAGTTGACTTGGGTAATAACACAGAGAGCTTGTATATTTTTCAAGGTTTAAAGTTATATGAAATTTTGGTCTAAGAAATGGAAGCAATAATTCGTATGTTCGATCCTTAAATCCCTCCGATAAGACCCCCCCCCCCCCTTTTTTGTGGTTACTGGCTTTTAGCCAGTCACCAATGTGTTAGTAAGTAGGTAATTCTGATTTTTAAGAACGTTACATGTTTTAATTTTAAAGGCATGCTTCGATATTGCCAACATCATCTTCAGTTACATAATGTTTGAAAAACCCTTGGACTTTTTAACAACTAGGCGAAACATACATACTTAATTAAGATTAAGTGACAAAAATATTTTAGTGAGTTACAAAGAGTGAAAGAGCATAAAGCCTAAAGCGTAAGTGCCTTACTTAAACCAACAAGTTCATCACCTCAACCTGACACTTATGCTTTACGCTTTATGTTCTTTCACAGTTTGTAACTCACTCAAATATTTTTGCCACTTAATCTTAATTAATTATGTATGTTTCGCCCAGTTGTTATAAAGTCCAGCGGTGTTTCAAACATTATGTAACTGAAGATGATGTTGGCAACATGGAAACATGTCTTTAAAATTAAAACATGTAACGTTCTTAAAAGTCACGATTTACTTTCTGCTATCTCGACCTTTAAGTAAGTAAT
The DNA here is from genome assembly GCA_964020085.1 of Micromussa lordhowensis. Classification (NCBI taxonomy): domain Eukaryota; kingdom Metazoa; phylum Cnidaria; class Anthozoa; order Scleractinia; family Lobophylliidae; genus Micromussa; species Micromussa lordhowensis. The sequence goes on from OZ026604.1 coordinate 8,433,269, forward strand.
GTAAGAAAGTAAGATAGTCCGTGACTTTTCGGAAGCTATCGGAAAGATGACTCTCACGAAGTGCGACCGAAAACACCTCGAGATTGAATAAACGCGAGTGTAAATGAAAATAAATGCTTTTTTTAGAGCTTAGAATTATTATTCTTTCATTGAATATCAAAATTCGAGTAACCCAACATCTATTTTAGCATCGAGTTTAGCAGAAACATGGCGCAACGAGCTCGGCTACGAAACATCTTCGATCTCTACGATCTATCACCGCTGACTGCTACAAAGTCAAAGCCAAAGTCAAAGTCAAGTCAAACGTAGGACAGTGCAGGCTCATCGGCATGGCTTGACTCACATAATGTTGGTGAGAAGCCGCAATGTTTTCTCAGTTTTCTATTTTTCTGTCTCACATAGCCAGGCACCGCTTTCATCTTTCGGACACTCTTCCGCCAATTCGCCTTATTTTCTGACTTAATAAAGTAAAAGTCAAACGCAATATTGCGCTTCCAAGATGGCGGACGCAATGACGCCCAACCTCGTTCCCAGGCTCTCTCTCCACTGCCTCCCTTTTTGTTGGGAGAAAGACCCTGGTTGCGGCTTGTGACACAATGTGGGTGGTAAAAAATCTGTTGGGCGGGAAGGTTGGCAGAGTGTTTTGATTGTTGCTGTGACAAACTTTATGGGTTTCAAAACCTCAAGCAGTCGGTAACAACTACCCATTCTATCGGGGTTTCGAGACGAATTTTGCCGATGAAGAATGCTTCATTATTTCTGCCTTCTCAAAAGTATAGAAGAGTTTCGTTCACAAAGAAATTTGGCAGCCGAATGGAGCAGGAAATTTTTGACAGTTGCCACATGTTAAACGTCACTTACAGAAATTGAAGTGAAACTAGTGGATCAGTCTCTAAATTGAATCTTAGAATTTGGAGGTAATTTATTTTCTTCTTTTTACGGTAGTTTGGATGTTAAATAGTATTTCTGGCACACGGCGGATTAGCCAAGCTGACCTTCATTTGATTTACAGCAATGCAAAATGATTTACAGTTTTGTTGACCGAAGCCCGGGTTTATATTTCAGCTGCTATCAAGTTCATGCAAGTGTGTTTAAACACGGTTCCTTGGCATAGTCAAGAATTATAGTGTGCAAAATAGTAAATAAAACATCGTTTTAACTGAGTAGCGAACAATGTGCCGTGAGGTTAATTCAGGCAACATGAAACAAAACAGCGAAACAATTACCGGCTGGAATTGAAATCAGAGTGATACTTCAATACGCCGGATACATACAAATATATTTCGTTTGTCCTGTTTGAAGCTTAAAAGATTTAAAATAGGACTGAAGATTTTCAAAGGTACATTTTGCCAATGTGTAGTTTAATATAGCGATGGCCACCGATCGCCTTTCTTTCCCTTCACTGAGATCAGATCGACAAAAATTATTCGTTGACTCTACCCCGGTGGAAAAGTTTGTGCATAGGTAGTCATGTGACTAGCTGCAACCAGGGTCTTTCTCGAAACGACAAAGGGAGGCGGTGGAGAGAGAGCCTGGAAACGAGGCTGAATGACGCCATGTGATTTATTATGACGTCGTGTCCAACGTAACATGTGTTATCTTGTAGAGAAGGCCGAAGGCTATCTATTAAGCGTTAAATAACTAACTAAATGGGCTACAACAATCGACAAACACTTGTAACGGACCCTGTTGTGATCAGCAGAGTCCTCTTGTCGTATTTTAACCATGTGAACTTGGTTCAATTACTCAGAGCAGTGTTAGCCTAGCGTTAAACCTTGCAACGACGTTTACCTCGATCCATGTTGTTATGCCGTTATGAGCTGGTACCAAACTTCCACTTATTGCTGTACTGTGATTGGCTGATATGAGAACTGATGGTGTTACGTTATAACTTTGGGCAAAGTTGACAAACTGTAGAAAGGAACAAAGAGCTGAACATTTAAACCCGTAATTCGGTTATCTCGATAGACATTCCTTTAAAGATTTGAATTGGACCCAAAAGCGCTTGGTTTAAATGTTTTTGTCACCCAGATATGTTTTCTATCTTAAAGTGCACTCGTCATCTTACCTCACAGTAAGCGTTGTTATTTTCATCTGTTGGTGGATTTGTATTCGGAAAGTTGACAGAGCCATGTTCAGTGAAGAGTGGCTTGTGCAGTTTAGAAAACGCAAACCAGCTCTGAAAGTAGCGAAGTGATAGTAATAAGCACTAATCCTAATTATTTCTAATTCTTGGTTTTCACGTGACGTCATCAATATTTTAAAATGTAAAATCACTGAGCCCCTGAGTTTTCAGCTTTCTTTGGTCATTAAACATGCTAAATATATTTACTTATGAAGGTTTTCAGTTCAATAGCAACCTTCGTTTTTATAGTAGGGTATTTTGAAATTCGGTGTTTTCACGCCACAGGATATCAAAGATGGCCTAGAATGTGTCACGTATGCCTGAAAAAAACTACTCATTCAGTGATTTTTAGCAATCTAAACTGTTGTGGTATTGTGAAAAGTGTTAATGTGAATATCTGCTAGCTCAAAATGGCGAACGGGTCGATTTTTATAGCAGAATTCAATTCCAGACGTTTTCATTGATTTCCGGCCGCCATTACTGTGTCCCTCTCCAGGACACAACTATGGCGTTTCCATACTTAGCTCTATAAATTTGTGTAAAACATTTTGACGGCTAACTCAAGTACGAAGCATCGCAAAGATCTGAGACTTGGCAAAGTAGATAAGCTATTAATCTCCTACAATATCACCAATTCTTGACTTTTTTATGCAATAGTTTTGATTTTATTTTTTCGTTGCATGACAGTGAAAACCAGCAATTGTGAACATATAATTTTGTCACTGCTTTCTTCCTGGTACTACAGTTCTACAGTTATCATAGGATTCCAGACTAAGAGCAGCACTTCTCCCATGACTAAGGATTCACATATACCGACATACCCTAGGATGTGCAAATCTTCTTCTTCTTTTAGGACGGCCAAGAAGAAACAAGAAAGGACCAAAGCTTTCCTAGCCGTTTTAAATTGCATTTAATTATTCACATCAAAGGGTTCTGAAAATAAATGAATTGTTCACATACCACATAAATATCTTCATGTTTTCCATCGAAGTTTTGCAGTTCTCGAAGACAGACTTTAAATGAGTCCTTGGTTACGTCCTCTATCCAGATCAGCGCAGCATCGTACTCCTTACCAGTCCTTAGATGTTCTGACGTCACCAACACTGCGGGTGCCTCCTTAAACTTGTCCTGCATTAGAAAAGAGAGAAAAGGATAATGAAATACCTGGTGAGTGTAATAGTGAGGTGAGTAAGGGCAAAAATGGTTACTGACCGGAAGAAAGCACCACATTTGACGGGCTCACAAACTCTCTACGATACTGCAGACAAATTTAGCCTGGGTGCCACGTGATCCGATCATCCGGGGGGTGTCAGAGAGAATTCATTCTGCTACACTCTTTGCTAGTATGAAAAGGAGGTTTGAATATTTAAATGTTGTAAATTATGCTCATAATCATTTAATATTTGCTTCAAAACATTAGGAATAAATCTTATGTACCCTTTTCGTTTCAGAAAGATTTGATAGTGCTTATGATGTAGTCTCGTGACAATCACATGGTCAGAATTCTGTTTTCCTGCACAGACTGAATACGTAGCAACAATGTCATCACAGAATGGACCAACGCAAAGGATAAATTTATTTCGTAAACTGCAAGTCGTACTACGAAATTATCATGGAAATCAACTCACGGAGATGTGTCCCGGGGGAGGGGCTTCAGAGGTTACCAGTGATGAAAACAATTTTTAAAACTGGCTGACAATACAGAATCTGGAACATATTCCATTAATATCAGGCTAATGTTCATTCTCCTAAACACTGACATAACCCTGTACAAGGGAGGTTGGCTTTTCTACATTTGCATTTGCCAAGGACATCCGTATCCACTGGCAGACAAAAACCTGCTTGCATCCTTATTGAACATGTACAGCAATTCTTGTGTCGGCTTCCCCGCGGTCGCATCTCATTTGCATATCGCTAAGCCTCTGCTTGTGACAACAGATTCGTCTGAGGTGATGTTTACTTCCTTGTTCTCAGGAAACGGAAAGTTTGAAACTCTGCTTGTCTGGAGGGCAAAGAGCTCTTTCTTGTTTTTATTTTCCTGCAGAAACACTTTCCAGTTTGGAGAAATCTTTCACCTGTCACTTCTGCTCTGCCCTTACCTCTCTTCTCTCTCGTCGAATCCCTGATACTGTTTGCCTTGTATGTATCCCAAACGATGTCCACTCGTTTACTTGAATGGACAGGATTCAGAATGAATGGGATGAAGACGTTTTCAGCACAGCCTTCAAAAAGGTGGAGATAGTTGTGGATGGAAGAGTATGAACAACAGCTGCTCCTTCAAAGATCTTCCAATCATAAAATGGAGGTTTATTCGGCTGCTCTATACTGGCAGGCTTAACACACGTCAAGAGGTCTGGCTTCTTCCCCAATCTTAGCTTTCCAAACTCAGACAGAGATGTTGGGTAGGGCTGGGTTTCCTGCATAAAAATTCGTCAGGGTTTCCTTTCAATGCTGATGCGCAGTTGCCAGCCCCTATGTTCACAAGCTCTTCCACATCCCCTTGAAAAGGATCTCGTAATACTTTCATGGCATTTGCCAGTTTAAGCACCTGCGTCCGGAATGTGTTCTGTTTAGAATTTCCACTTTCATGGTGTTTCAACGACTTGCCAACATTTCCTAGAAAGCAAGCAAACTCTGGGCCAGGAACCATTCATCTTTGAAATGCCTTTGGGCTTTCGGTTGAGACCACTGCACAATCAGAACCTTTGACAATGGCGTTTTTCTGCTCGTGGGCTTGATCAATTGGTATCCAAGAAATGCGGAGGAGACTAAGAAAATGGCCTCTCCGTTGTCTTTGCGACAACCTAGAATTTCAGAAGGACGTCTTTTACAGCTGATAGCAAGGACCTCATGTCCCTAAGGTGCACTGGAAGCCATCGAGCATAATTAGTACGATCCAAGGAGTGAAACCAGGAAACAAGGGCTTTAAGTGTTTCAAAATATAGTTTCCTTCACGAAGGGATCTAATGAAAATGAGTATGGGGACTTCCAACCTGCGGATCATGTCTCAAAAATGGAACGTAGGGCCCTTCTCACTTTTGGAGGATTTCCACTGTTCAAAAGAACCTTCGTCGTACACAGGGACAGGATTCTGGAGCAATGCCTCCCTTTGGAGTGTGTGGAGTGCTAAAGCAGTTACTTGGTGAGCATGGCTTGTTTTTGTTAAATGGATCACTTTTAAGAATGAATCTGCTATACCAGATGATGCAATCCCAGCTTTTGCCAATGATGCTGGCCATCCTGAATCTTCCAGCAAGTCACTGCATACACTCCAATAATCCATCACTACCTACCTGCTCTCTCCATGAAGCAAGGGCCAATTCCATTGAACATATTTTTCAATTGCAAACAAAAGCCGGTCAAATGTAGTGACAGGAATTTGCCCTGCATCTCCATTCCATTGCCAGTGAAGCAAGGGCAGCAGTCCAGAAATAACTCACCTAATAGGTGTTGGTCTGGTCAGGGATCCGTGGAAGCTTGACCAGGTAATGACGTCAGTACTTCGAACTTCTTTGTCTACAGTAGAAAGTGCATGCTAAGCCCAAAAATCTTCCTGTGTCATTGCTCTTTGTAAGTTTCCGGAAAAGCTTCTGTATACGCTGTTTGTTTTAACGCTAACTGCAGGAACGGCTGTGTAACTCTCTTGAAGGTATATAGTCCTATATTCCTGGAGAAGGTGTAATTTGGATTATCGACTGAGCGCCATCTACAGAGCTGCTTGGAAACTGAAAGAGACTGATCACCTGTACCGTGAAAGGATCCATGCGCTGTAGTTGAGGAAGGATTGTAATTCCTTAAATTACTCTACGTTCTAGAGAAAAGCCGCGTACTAAAGCCGTGTTGAAAGTTTGCAACAAATAGTGCATGAACTCCAATCCAATGCCTCTAGACAATGAAATTTACATACAGTCATAAAAAAGCGCCTGTCTAAGTAGAGAATAATTGTTTGCTTGAACTATTTCTGTCTAGAGTTGTGCGAATGTGTATTCAAAAAGTGAGATTTTAGAACATAAAAATGCAAATGGCACTGTGGCATTTTCTAAGGTTTCTTGCAAGGTTGGGGAAAAGTTTCATTTAATTGTTTTACAGTGTAATTACAATGTGTGGACAAAAATTTATTATCATAGCTCCCGGATCAGATGAAAGCTGAAAGATGAAAGGACCCTTTTTCGCCTGCTACAGAAAATGTAACCGAAAAGTTGTGCTGCTGTTTATTGAACGCACTTTCCAATTCTTGGTTGTTGTTAGAACTTAAAGCTCAGGTGAAGCTTCATGGTCGCTTGGCAGTCAGGTTGTGAACTTCGTTGAAATTACCGATCGAAAATGCTTTTTTCCCGTAATGAACAGTGAACAGGGCCTCAAAACATCTGAATTCAATAAAATCTCGATCAATTCAAACTATCATTTGAAGAAACCAAGCATTCCATTCAGTATGAATAGAAAATTGGCCCCTGAAAGTTAATCTTGTTCGCTGACCATCCCGAGCGGGCTAATGCATCGTGAGGTCATAAGTTACTGTGTTTGGCTTACCTTGTGTGTCGTGAATGAAGTTAGCTCATGATTAATTGAAGTTAACAGTAATGGGCAGCACGAAAATGTTGTTTACAGATCACACTTTCGAACTCTCGATATAAAACAAAAAATAAACCTCTACTGAATCCGTGGACCCACATTTACAGCGTTTGCCGCCTTCTGCACATTTTCCCGCGCTTGGCACCGGTTGTATTAGCCTTTGCATAAATGAATATTTTTATATTACGTCAGTTTCTCATTCCACGAATAAAAAAACAAAAGAAAACTAAAAAAGAAAAAAAAAAACGATCTCAGCTGTATTCTCTGAAATTGGATTACACAGCATCACTGAAACTCAGCAGCATGCTCTGAAGTCAGTTAATTCAACATGTAGAACGTGGCACAAACGCTTGAAGTTTATTTAATAAGCTGCTTATGTATTTTAGTTCAATTTTCTGATCAAAAGCATTATAAAAGTCATATTTTATTTAACAGCCTCGTTTTTAATGCTGATGAAGGTTATCAGGAATTGAAATAGACCCTTTGCATAAATGGCGCCTAAATTTGAATAACAATACTTGATACATCCTTAGCCTCGGGCTCACGTTTTCAGACAAAGGATTTTTCACATGAATGTGAGGCTTAGGAGGTATAAGTATTGTTATTTAAATTTAGGCGCCATTTATGCAAAGGGTCTATGACGTACCTTACCGCCCGGATCATCAAATCACGTGGCACCCAGGCTAAATTTGCTAAATGCTTTCTTCCACTACAGGTATGTAAACATCACGCGTCTTAGCCATTTCACTATAACTGATCAAAGCGAATTTAAATGCATTGTATGTAACAGGTAATTTATTTTATACGGATGACATTATATTTATTTAAAGCTTTTTTTTTCAATCAGACTACCCTAAATTGTACTGCCGGAGTAAAAAAGAGTTTGTGCACGAGATACCAGCTCTCTTCTCTTTTTAAGATAATGTTTTTTTATCAACTGAGTTGATAATATGATCACTGTAAAGAGAGAAAGCTGACGTTTCGAGCCCTGATTCGCTCCCACGAAGGGCTAACGCTCAAAACGTCAGCTTTCGAATCTCTTTACGGTGGCCAATTCACGTTATCAACTCAGTTGATGAAACCAAATTATCTTGTAATACTCCCCACTGACACAGCACCACAGTTTCTTTAAGTGCTACTGCGACCAAAAATGCCTCAGATGTTGAAAGTACTTACCCTAAGTAACAAATTTGCCAAATCTTAAGGCAAAATTCCAACGAGAAGTATTATAGTTTACCCTGTGTAGAGGTCTTAAAGGAAAATTTTGAACTGACTGACATTTGGCGTGTTCTCAACCCAGATGCCACGCGTTTTACGTGGAGAAGGAAAAAAACAGAAATTCAATGCTGTTTAGACTTTTTCCTTATTAGCAACATCCTCTGCACAGCTACTAGCAATGCTGAGATTCTCCCTGGTTACCGAACTGACCATTCAATGATTACACCCCGTATCAACACCGTTACCAACACCAGAGGACCAGGTTTTTGGAAACTTAATACGCACTTTCTAACCGAAAGCGAATATATAAACCTAATCAGGAAAACAATTACTGACGTCTCAAAGGAGTATGAAGGTCAGAACGAAGTTGACGAAATTCTTTTGTGGGCCGTTATCAAGATGCAAATTAGAGCGACCTCAATCCAGTATGCCAAAGAGAAAAGTCACGCCTCAAACAAAAAGAATATTTTTTGGAGAAAGAAGTCCTTGCACTCGAAATAAAACTTGAGGAAAACAACCCCGCAGAACCACATAAAGAAATTTTGCACACTGAATTGCGAATAAAGAAACAGCAATTAGAAGAAATCATTGGCTATAAAACTCAAGGGCCCATAATAAGATCAAAAGTAAAATGGTACAATGAGGGAGAAAGGAATACAAAATATTTCCACAGTCTAGAAAAGCGACATTTCAATAGTAAAACTATCAGAAACCTTTTTACTGACGATGGTAAAAGGATCTCTACGGATGTAGAAATCTTGCAGGAGGCCAAACAATTTTACGAATCCCTTTACTCTTCTATTACAGACAAGGAACTTTCAAATGAATATGACGACATTTTCTTTCCCGAAAATAGCCAGGCAAAACTAACTGATGATTAAAAATTACCTTGCGAAGGAGAGCTCTCATCAGCGGAATGTTTTGAAAGCCTCAAGACAATGGAGATGGGTAAGTCCCCTGGGACAGATGGCTTCCCAGCAGAATTCTATAAAGTTTTTTTGGAACGACGTGTCAACGCATTTACTTGCATCTCTAAATTCGTCCTTTTCCAAAGGCCATCTCTCCATTTCACAACGAAGAGGTTTCATAACTTTGATTCCGAAGAAAAACAAACCTGAGCAGTTTTTAAAAAACTGGGGACCTATAAGTCTATTGAACTGTGATTACAAGATTGCAGCGAAAGCTGTTGCGACGAGAATGAAAAGGGTTTTGCCTGATATAATAAACAATGATCAAACAGGTTTTCTCAAAGGCAGATCGATTAGTGAAAATGTCAGGCTACTAAATAGTGTAATAAGTTACGCAGAACAGCAGAACGTTCCGGGTATGTTACTATTTATTGATTTTGAAAAGGCATTTATACCTTGGTATGGAAATTTAAAAAAAAAAACTTGAACAAAAATACATTCCCAGAACAAATGCATCATAGTTTTCGGGTGTTCTTTGCAGAAACTGCATAGATTATCAGATGTAATACCAACTTTGAATAAATAGCTGTTTGTAGCTATTCTTCTATGAAGGAATTTAAACTGGAAGGTTCGCAATTTGGATTCGCGGGTGCATAAGAAAGCTAAACATAAAACAAGAAAGCTAAAGCTAAACATGAAATGGGATCACATCAACTAATTACAGTCCCTGATTATAATTGGATTACAATTACTTCAAACAACCCAAAGGGGGGTGTTTGAAGTAATTACAGTGCGTGATTGAACAAAATGGCGGACACGTGGTGGTTTGTCTCATCCGTTGTTGTTGTTTGAGACGGCGTATTTTTCTTTTTCTAGCCTTCGAAGTTTCCTCTGCCTTTCTCCTGGCCTCCAAATCAAGTATTGCGGTGAATATCATGGCAGCTCTTCGATAGGGCGCCATTTTGTTTACAACTTTAGATCGCGAGGTTACCCTGCCTAGTTTATTTGAATTTTCGCAGATGTGAACAGAACCATAATTGAATAAAATCGAATGGAGTATGATACGTTGAATAGTAATTCAGTTGAATATAATTAACATTTAGTGTAAACACGGCTTAAGTCAATACGCAGATGATACTACATTAATCTTAGACGGTTCAGAGAAATCGATGCAAAAGTCTTTCAGTTTGCTAGATGCCTTCGCATCCATTTCCGGCCTTAGAAATAGTTATGAGAAAACAGAGGCACTTTGGATTGGTGCCATGCGTTTTCAAAGAAGAAAAATAGCAGCCTACCAGAACATTTCGTGGCCTTCCCACAAAGTTAAAGCTCTGGGAGTCTGGTTCTCTACTATCAAAGAAGAATCTATAACATTGAATTATGAAGAAAAGAGACCCTTTCCATTTTCCAAAACAATTGAAAATTGGCAGTTTAAGAGACTAACGCTTCTCGGGAAAATAGTGGTCATTAAGAGCCTACTAGCTTCGCAGTTAGTTTATATTATGTCTCCACTCTCTACGTCGAGTGGACACCTGAAAGACATAAATAATCTCTCGTACCAATTTTTCTGGGATGGCAAACGGGACAAAATTAAACGAGTAGAAATGGTCAATGATTACGCATCTGGCGGACTTAAAATGTTGGACATTCAAATTTTCAACCGCGCCCTGAAAGCGAAATGAATTCAAAAGTACTTGACTCAAGTAACAAGGGAAATGGAAACTCTTTCTGGATTTCTTTCTCGCAAAGTATAATGCTAACCTGCTTATTTCTGGTAACTTAAATGTCAACGATGCTGCGTCGCTGGAAATAGATGACTCTTTTACCAAAGAACTGATTGAAATTTGGTCGTGTCTCAATTTCAAAAAGCAGCCTTCTGATTTTTCTAATATCCCAGACTGGTATAACTCTTTCGTGCGAATTGATAACAAGCCTATTTACTATAAAAACTGGTATAAGGCGGGTATTAATTTTCAAAACGATCTACTTGATGAAAACTTTCATTTTTTAACTTTTGATGCTTTTAAGGAAGAATTTTCTGTTAAAACTAATTTCCTCTAGTACCAAAGCGTTGTAAGCGCAGTCTCCAAAATGAACTTGGTCAATTTGTGCCTGCACTCAGGCAGTGACAAACACTGTAAAAGACTTAGATAATCTGCTGGCTTCAACGGAGTTTTGCAAGTTAGCCTATAAAATGCTTATCAAGCAAATTGCGTCTATTCCATTTAAAAGTCAAAGTAAATGGCTCTCAGATTGCAACTCTCAATCTGTGGACTATATAGACTGGCGTAGCACATACGTATCAGCTTTCTTGTGCACCCGCGAATCCAAATTGCGAACCTTCCAGTTTAAATTCCTTCATAGAAGAATAGCTACAAACAGCTATTTATTCAAAGTTGGTATTACATCTGATAATCTATGCAGTTTCTGCAATGAACACCCGGAAACTATGATGCATTTGTTCTGGGAATGTATTTTTGTTTAAGCTTTTTGGAATGGGATAAAAAAGTGGATGAGCAAAAGGCCATGTTCTCCAAATTATGTTTTATCCTTTCAATCCTGCTTAGGTTTTGTCGATAACGCTTCTAATATTTTGTCCCACCACTTTCTCCTTATCTGCAGATATCACATTCACTGGTCCAAATTAATCCGCCTTTTCCCATCACCAGCTCTTTGTATACAGAACTTTCTGACCTGCTTAGAAGTGGAGAGACGCTATGCTCTTCAAAATGGAAATTTAGAGAAATTTAATGCAAAATGGGGAGCCTTTATACGTGAAAACGGTCTCTGATTTTTTTTTCTTTTTTCATTCCTCTTTAAGGTGTGGAGAGAAATACATTGGCAAATTTAAAATAACTTTCTTCAATCTCTTTGGAAAATTCATCTCAACTAGTCTTTTAAAAGAAAGAATTACTTAAATGTAAGGCCTATAAAGGTAAATGAGTGTATTTTACGGGTACATGTATGTAAGTGTGTGCGTGCCTAAAAAGAGAGAAAATTTAAGTGATTTAAGAACTGAAACTGACACTGAAAACTATAAAAATAGCAGTATAATAAATATATAATATTTTAAAACAAAACAAAATCTATAAATTCTTTTTTTTTTTCAAGAGTAGTGTTAGGCACTGTAATGTAACATAATGTAAGTAAGTATCTTTATTAATGTATGTAATGTAGGTAATGTAAGTATATGTAATGTAGGAAATGTAAGTGCCGCATTGTAAGTGGTTTAAGTAAAGCAATAGCAATTAAAAAAAAATTACCCTGTATATTCGCGACCGAAACGCCCAACATTATTCGAACTACAGAACTCGGCGCGAAGAAGAAGAAACTGGGTCGAGAACGGAGGTGACGTCAATGACTCAACAAATTCTAAACAAACGTGGCTAATTTGGTATGCCGAGAGAGAGTTGTTATTCTGGTTCCGCAGGAATGAAGGAATAAAATTCGAAAGAATTGTTCCCCAGTTTTCTTTTGCTTGTTGCCTTCGCGTCGTTGTGTTGTGCAAGGATGCCGTATTGGCCGGAATTTCCGTCCATAAGTCACCGATGGACAAGACTCTCTGTGTGAAATGGAAAGCTCTCGTTAACACACATCGTGCTCATTTCAAACCAGATGGTCGTTTCACTGTTTGTTCTGACCATTTTTCGCAAGATTTGTTTGAGAGGTCAGTCCATGTGGATGGCGCTGTTAGAAGGCTAAAGAAAGGTTCCTTTCCAACAAATTAGAAAACACCTGGGAAAACAGTGATCGATGAACTTCTCTCGAAGCGAGGACGTGGATTTTTTACGTTTTCGTAGCGCCGTTTTCAAAAAATAACGTTGTCAAATTTGAGAAACCTACGCTCATTCTTATAGTTCAGGGTCTAAATGTGAAGTTAACACCAGAAAAGTGGGAAAATAAAAAGCAAAAATTCGTCGCAGTAGCACTTTAAGAAACTTACCCGCTTTATTCACTTATCTCTTTGTCAAGGCGATTACCTTTCAATCTTCCACTAAAATTGCTTGTGTTTTATTTATCCTAAGATAAATGCAACCCACCAGATTTATTTTAATTGCTCCAAAACGCCGAATTGTGAATTTTTTTTATAAATTGGGAACCATGGTTAAAGGCTGATAAGTACCAAATTGCGTATCTTTTACGTAAAGTATCATCTATCACTGTAAGCAATAAGCAGACTGAAGAAATAAGTTGCATTAAACTACGTAGCAAGGTGTACCAAGACCTACCTTTGGAAAATTCACATCCGCGCAATTTGTTCCAGACCACCATTTCTGCATCATAATCATACCAGTCAGTCCTTCAGGCGGTGCTCCCTGATACGCAAGCCAATCCAAAGTCGCAAATGGGTTGAAGTTATTTCCATTTCTCCCAGATTGCATGGCACAGACAGTGAAATTCTGAACATTGACATTCTCTGTCCATGATGTTATTGCATGGTGAACTGTCACGGAGTCATTCAAGTTCATGTGATTCAGAGTGATTTGTACATGAACTTGTTTATCCGGATAAAACCTGTATGGTGGGAACACCACTGTCTTGCAGCTTGAATCAGAC
>OZ026604.1:8451648-8476648 GCA_964020085.1 Micromussa lordhowensis
GAAAAGCCCGTTGAATGTTAACATAGAAAATATGTTCATTAAAAACACAATCAGTAATAAACAAAGCTCTAAACCTCGTCACATTTTTAGTGTCTAGTCGGAAAATATATAAAAAATTTTTTTATTCCGAAATGATAACAGCTTAATATAGCCTGCGAAAGCAGCCGTCCTTCTTCGCTCACGGCCCGATTGGCGTTTCGCTAGAAGGACGTCTGCGATTTACCGCCGAAAATTCCATACTGATGACGCAAAATCTGTCCCGAATCTGGTCATGAACGCTGATTGGTTCGATCGGTAATTCTGCATAATTTAGTAAATAATTTAGTAAATATGCGGGACAATGAAAATTCTCACCAAAACAAATATGGCGGATCGTAGCGATGATTTATCTCGCCCATCGTGGGACGTGTTTTGCCAATGCGTGCGCTCCGTTTGTCCCATATTTGATATTTCAATGTTGCACGATCGCCAGCTTGAGGCGTTACACAGTTTTGTCAGTGGAGAAGACGTTTTCGTGAATTTACCAACAGGTTATGGAAAGTCTCTGATCTTCCAAATGGCGCCACTCGTTCATGTATGGATGAATGAAAATATCTCGCCTGTTTGGTGGAAGAAGGATCCGATCATCCTCATTGTTTGTCCGTTGCTAGCGCTGATGCAAGACCAAGTTAAGAAACTCACTTCCCTTGGACTTAAAGCAGCGTATGTTGGAGCTGAACAAGAACCAGCAGTTCTCCAGGATGTCGAAGAAGGGAAGTTTATGTTCGTTTTTGTGTCGCCTGAATCGGCGCTTGCAACGGAAAGGTGGCGAAATGCACTTGAAAGCGATACATATCAAACGAATCTAATTGGAGTGGCCGTAGATGAAGTTCACTGTGTAACGGAATGGGGTACAATGGGGAGCAACAAAGATCGTACGGCATTTCGTCTTTGGTATTCCAGAATAAACGAAATGAGGTCTCTCTTGAGTGACATGCCCTTCATTGCCCTAACTGCAACTGCATCGCAAAAATCCAAAGAGCGAATCTTTGAACTCTTGGAGTTTGTGTCGCCGAAAGAAATATCAGAAAGTCCTAACAAGGTAAATGTGCGATATTGTGTCCAGAAGCTTGCAAACTCCCTGCCCATTATTGAGACATTCCGTTGCTTGATTCATGAATTAATTCACAAAGGAAAAAGCGTCACAAGAACAATTATTTACTGTCAAACTGTAAAACAGTGTTCACATCTGTTTAGGATGTTTGAACTGGAACTTGGTGCTTCTTTGTATGATGGAGAAAGAAGTCCAAAGAATAGATTAGTGGAAATGATGCACTCTGGTAGCCCAGCTAGTGTCAAGAACCATGTGCTTGATCAGTTTGGGGATAACTCCAAGTGCCTTAGAATTCTAATAGCAACAATTGCCTATGGAATGGGTGTTAATTGCAAAGGTGTGACGCGAGTTATCCACTTTGGCCCATCAAAGTCAATTGAGGCGTACATGCAAGAGAGTGGTCGCTGTGGGCGAAACGGAGAGCAGAGTGATGCTTTGCTACTCTACAATGGTATTAATGTCAAGGCAGCAGATTCAGACATGAAGAGTTACATCAATGCTACCACCTGTCGTAGGAAGCTGCTAATGAAGCATTTTGGTGTAAAGACATCTCATTCTGAGAGTCCAACTGGACATATGTGTTGTGATGTTTGTGCTGAATCTTGTCAATGTCAAGGAGGAAATTGTGACATGGATTTGCATCTGCCTATTGTAGAGGATGACGTTGAACAATCCCGAGCCATTTCCAAAGAACAGACCTCTGAACTGAAGCAAAGACTGGATGCCTTGCGAAAGACAATAGTGAAAGACAGCATTGCTTTAAAGGAGCAAAATCAGGCTTCAATTTTTGGATGCCCCACAAAACTCTTGGAATTTGGAACTGATCAAGTTCAACAAGTTATTGACAATGCTGAACTTTTTTTTTCCATTTCTAATGTGCTGCAATATGTTGACATCTGGCAAAAAAAGCATGCAGTATCTATCTTGCAAATATTTCAATCAATTTTTAATGACGTTGAAGAACCAATGAGTGATTCTGACTCAGAAGATGATTGTTTTGAACCAAGTAATGATGAGAGGGAGGACTTGATCAATGATAAATCCTTTATGGACTTACTGGACCAGTCAGAATGGTTTGTAGACTCTATGCTTGAAAATGAACCCTTTGACAATGTAGATGAGTCAGCCTACCCAGAGTTCTTGGACAATGTCATTGGTGATGTAAATATGCAGTGAATTTATTGTAAGATAATTAACAATTATTCCATGAGCGCGCGTTGGATATGAGATGATAGATAGCCAACGAGGCGCGTAGCGCCGAGTTGGCTATAATCATCTCATATCCAACAAGCGCGAGTGGAATAATTGTTTTATTAAAAACGCCCCCCAAAAAATAAAGAACTAGACTACAATGAAAACAAAAAGGCCTAAAAAATCACGCATACGCACGCCATTTTTGTAGATCATGGTATAATGGCTCATATACCATGATGGCTAAGCCAATGAAAAGTCTCGAATTGCATTATCCAATGATCCAGTTTTTAATAATTATTGTTATACTTGTAAGTGTTACATTGACCTCCCTCCACTCCCTCCAACAAACTGTTTGTTGCATTGAATAAGGAACAGTAAATATGTCATTGGGTAATTATCCTCCCATGCAATAACACCAAAAGCATCTCGAGGTCCTTTTAAGTAAAGATCTTGTTTCACTGCTAAGAAAATAACTTTGGGGTTTGTTACATTTTTTGTGTTAGCCACTAACAAAAATGGCTTGAACATGCATATAATAAGTCTTTCTAAACAACAGTCTTTCAGTTAACAGTACTGGTATTAACAGCCTTTTAAACAGATGTGATTTCCTTGATGGCAAAGAAAATTATTTCATTTTTTGTGACGTAAACAATGTTAACTTTTCTCTATTGTAAACTATCCTGTGTAAGACAAATCAATAGTGTTAATTACAAGATTTTTTTACTATAGAAGAACTGCAATATTTCAAAGGAGAAAACACATGACACGATGGGAAAGTTTTTGTAAGGGTACAATTTTAAAATTTGCTTTCTATTCCTGAACCAGTAGTGCACTGATTAAAATATATTATTATCCATCAGACTCACTATGAAAAATCTGATTGGTCGAGAGCATTCAATCAATTCACAATAGCTTGTGAACTTGACATGATAAATGCAATATCTCCTGCAGATAATGCATTTACCAAGTCATCGTGCCTTCCGGCCAATCTGTAGTTCATATTTGTGTTTGTTGATCCACTGACACATCTTTCCCATTCGCAAATCCCTCAGGGGTGATCTGGGAAATCCTTTGAAATGCTTGTATCGCCTCCCAGGTGTTTCACTTAATGAATCAGTCTCTACCAGCTTGTTCACAAGCTTGACCAAATCATGGTGTGTGGTCTTCACAAAGTGCTTGCCTGACCTCTTCATTAAGCTGCACTCCCTTGCCACACTATGCACCATTCCTCTCGCAACTGGGAGCATTCTTGCACATCTCGTCACTGCTGCGCGTGTCATATTTGGCCCGAGCTTTCTAATACCTTCTTTAATGGAGTTGTTGTCATGTTCAACATCGAGGTCTAGGGGTACATTCTTACCGCTCCCACCATTATTGTTTACACTTCTGTTCCAACGCTGGCGAAAAGCTTGCCGTGGACTGAGCAATGCTTGTTGTTGCAGTTGAAGATAGAGGGCTTCAACAGCATATTTGGTGCTCTGACTATCTGAATAAAAGTGAAGGAGCAGAAACTTCCAGCATCGCATAATGCGATCTCCATCGCCCTCTGCAATAGCATCAGTAAAATTCATGAAAAGAAGGCCATGGTCCATGAAGTTACACTGGTAATTGAAAACATCATCTGATTCCTCAATGGGGGAAGTTGAGGATTCTCCAGGGGTTCTTTCAATAATAAGGCTATGTGCTGTACGCTCATGGTTTCGACGATGCTGACCATCATGCCTACAGAAAATGAAGTCACAGCACTTGTTAGTACACACCCTTGGGACTAATAACAATCAAATCACTAACATAATGAAATAAAGTGGGTGGGGACTGGAAAAGAGTGAGTTGCCCTGGGAACAGAACTTTTGTAGCTGCAGGCGTGTTTCCTTTAGAACTATCAAGTTTCAATGGTCTGTGCTGCAAATTGGCCAAGATAGCTCTATTTAATATGTACGTGAAAAATGCTCCTTGGATTGAGTGTATAACATCATCAGTCATCTCATTTGCATATTTTACACATTTCTCAAACTGAAATAACTCCGGAACGAATGCGGATATTTGCAAAGTGTAAACATTATTTCTACTCTTTCTTGGAATTCTATGTAATACAATTAAAAAAATCAAGGGGAAAAAATTAAATCATAGTACCACTTTAAAATCTGGCATATTTCCCTTTCACCTACATAATGTTAGGGATATCCTCGGTGGGAGCAGTTTTAATAACAAAATTTTCACAAAAAGGTCACAGCTCTATATCATTATTTTATTACCTGAAAGTTTTGTTGCATCCAACTTGTCTGCACAGAAATCGACCATCAGGAGTCATCTCAGACTGACGTGCTTGATGATAAGCATGATCTTCAAGAACATTATTAACAATAACATTGTATGACTTCTCATCAAGAATAAACTTCTCAATGATATGTGAAGCTAATTTTCGAAGATACACTCGCTTTACGCTCTTGTCTGCTCGTGATTCATCTTTGGGGTACTTATAGGCAGTTGGCCAGGCATCAAGGTGCTTCATACCGAGGAGTTTCATTGCGGCTGCCACAATCCGTGCTCTGAAAGCCAGCATGAACATCTGTTTATTGGGGGCATATGCATGATGGGCATCAGCCTTGACATTTCTGCGGTTTATGAAATTACGGTCAGCAAACAAACTACATTTGTCATTGGCGGAAACTGTCGAGTAGAACCGTTGGTAGATCAACTGCAAAATGAAACAAAATGGGACTAATATCAACACACAAAGAACAAAATATGGTAGCCATGGTGCTTTTAAGATTGAGAGGAGAACTGGACCTTTCTTTGTGCAGCCATGTAATATTCTCTATTTTAGTAAGAGGACCTTTGTGTTAAAACATGGGACCTGACATTGGACTTTTCTCAAACAGAAGATCAATCAATTAAAACTGATTAATTCTAAAGAAATACAAATTTCAAACATGTGTAATAGGGCTATTTGTTGAAATATTGAATGACCCCAGGAAGATAATAATATCATTATCAACATTACTGTTTACATCATCATGCATTTAGTCCAAGGCAGGGAAAAAGTTTGCAATCCAGTTACCCACTGGACCAGTACATTTCAGTTTTCAGTTGCCCCCACTAAAATGTCACTTGCCCAATAGGTGAACAATATTTATGCCTAGTCAACTAACAAGACTACAGGGGCTGCCTAATTTTACTTGGCCATCGGACCACCAAACTTCCATTCTAAATTGCTTAAGAGCAAAATTTACTTGTCCTGGGCAATCGGACCTGCCTTTTTTCCCGCCCCGCTGCCCTATTAATATTATGTAAATTTACAGGAGACATATCAATGTAATAACAAAAACATTCTACACAAAGAAATTTAATTACGTCCACATGTATTGTAGCAACTACTCCCCCTTCTCCAGGCCCATGAAACAAGAACTTACAGCAAGGAATTTCAATTCAGTATGCCAGTCAGCAATTTCAACATGCAGACCATCTAGCCTCTCCTCGGGGGTGAATCCATTTGCAAGTGAAGATATGCAGTTCACTGCTCTCTCCACAGAAAGTTGGTCACCAACAACCCCTACTCTGTTGAAAACAGCTTCACCTTGACAGGAGTGCTGCGGTACATACGAATGAAGCTGTTGGAGGGTCTGGTTTATTCCTTCTGTTTTATTTTCATTGTGGAAAATTACACCAAGGCATTCCTATCAAACAGAAGAACTTCTTTAGAGAGACCTTATAATGATTAAAATTATTTCTTACCAGGCAGAAACAGGAAGATTATATAATAAAATAATTTACTGTACATAGTGATTTGACGGAATGAGCAAGTGTTTTCTGGACCTTGAAGGCAAAAGTGTCTAAGGTGGTTATGCAACATCAAAGTACTCATACATGTATTTTGAACCCAAATACCCCTTAACTCCACAATGGAAAGTCTTTTTGGTTTGAACCTTCTCCCCCAGCAACAACAACACATGCTTTATTACACAGACTACAAAACATAATAATGAAAAAACTCTAAAACATCCAGATGGCTTTTAGGACAGATGAATCAGATAAAAAATATCATAATTGGCCCCTACTTTTAGAAAATCATTGGCTGAAGATCCATCAATTTAAAAGAACTAACATAATTGTGTTAATGATGCCTGTAACTGCACACCTTTTCTGTCTTTGCTGACATCTCCTTGGAATAACGGTGAGGGATATGTGTGGTCACAACATCTTTGCAAAAAGCAAGACAGGGAATTTCTTCTGTTATTATCCGTTCGATAAGGATAATGTAGTTTGCGCTTTGAGAAATATGCTCTGGAACAGTGGGAATGATTTTGTAGTTGTCCAGGTCCATTACAGAGTCAAGGATTGGCTTCTCATCTGGTAAATGATTACCAGAAACTCTGTTTGTAACTTTCACATGGTTTACCCAATGGTGGTCTTTATTTTGGTTATCTTCTGTCATCTCTCTTACTTTTTGGAAAACATCCAAATTGTCAAAGGCAATTTTCCAACCAGGACCAATGTCATGCATATCTTTGGTCATAGCATCTTTCTCTGCCTCAACAGTCTCACACAAAGAGCCCACAAGTGAAGTAGAGGGAAGAGATTCTATTGCAGAGGCATGGACAGTTGTACTAGGTGTTACAGCATGGTTACCACTACCACAAACATTTTGGGTTACCATTTCAGAAAGAGCTGACTGATTGGTGGTAATCTGTACATGTGAAGCTGAAGGGGCAGATTCTGTTGCATAGTTGTGGATATCAGTTGCATGTGACACAGTATGGTCATCGCCTCCAAAAAGATGTTGGGTTGTCATTTCTGGAAGTGCTGATGGTACATTCGATGTACAAGGAGTAGATTTTGTTTTAGAGAAGTTAACTGCTCCAGCTGTCACCACATGGCTATTACCACCAACATCAAGGGTAGCCATGACAGAATGAATTGTCTGGGTAGTGGATTTCTGCACTGCTGATGTTGATGGTAAACATTGACCATCATCTTTTTCCACCTGACTTTGAGGAAAGTAAGACTGCAGCACTGCTTCATCGTCATGTTTCTGCTGCAACAAAACAGCATTGTACAATTGGCCAAATTCATCTGACTTCTTGTTGTGGAACGAAGGTGAAACGCCGACCCTCAAGGCAGAGAGGAAGTTGCACATGGCCTAAAAATATCAAAAAAAGACACAGGTTATTTAACAATTTATGATAAAATCATCAACTGGACTGCATTCATGTTGCGAGAGCGTTCTTTCAAAATAACTGATCCTGCAACTGCAACACTAGGCAGCCATTTTTCTGTTTTCAGACCTTGCTTTTTGCTCGGAACAGGTATGGCTGCAGTAATCAATACAGAGTACAACAATGGGGTGCGTGTCTCCAGCTCAGAGCAGACTTTCTGAAGGGACAGCTCTTGTATCTCTGAAGCTGAAGTCTTTCTCAGCAGTGAGGGATTTTTGACAGACACAGCGTCAGAGCACTCTTTTGAAATTTCTCTCAAAAAGAGTTTACAGAATTCAGTCCTTAAATCCTTGACTTTAAAGGCTGCTCTAGCAATGTCTAACCAAGTACCCTGTAGCAGACATCTTCCAAGTGGTTCGAGCTCTGCCTTTAACTTGCGTCCCTTTGTCTGAGAAGGCCAGGTAACTTGAACCTTAAAGGAAAAGTGACAAAATGATAAATAAACATTTGAGTTTCACGTCGTGAATTGGAACCTTAAGTTTAACACAAAATTAGGTTGTGTCCTGGTGTATCGGTACACAGAGGGAATAACTACTCCTTTGTTTACAAGCCTTAGCTGTTACATATTGTTAGGTTCTTGTGTACCGGTACACGAGGACAGAACCCAAAATTAGCTCGGCAAATGTTGACCAGTGGAATGTTTTTAAATTGATATTATATTGGCCTAGTAAATAAGTTATCCTGTGTGATACTCGATTTGCGTATTGAAGTTTTACAGGAAAATTAATCGTTGATATTTTTTGGCATTGAAAACCTTACAGACGACATTTTACAGTAAGCATACCTTTACACCAAGCTCCTTGTCAGGATTTTCTTTCCTGTCATCCTTTTGTTTGTTTCGTGGGTTGGAATCGTCTTGTTCCAGAACTGAAGAAGTACAAGTGGTAGGTTGGCGAACTGCAATCGGAGATATGTCACAGACAAATTTATTTGGCATGGATGTCGGCATTGGACTGCTAAATTTTTCACTGGCCGTATCCATACATGTAGCTTCTTCTCCGAAGGAAAGTCTTCTAGATGAATTTCCATCAAGAAATCGTCGACTGCGCAATTCATTTTCCACGGCAATAATGTTATCCACCAACCTCTGTCGCTTCTCGATTTGCTTTTTACATAACCGACAGCAAAACGGATATGTCAAAAGAGAATTTGTCGAGGTCGACGGGAGGAAGTCGAACAAATGTTCGAGATACCGCGGTATCTTTCGCAGGAGCTCAGTGATATTTGTCTTTGTGTCAGTCCTCACATGGTACCTATCGCCCTTCTCAGCGCCTCTTCTGCAAAGAATGCAAGTTGCTTTCTGATCATAAATATTCATCTCCTCGCCCCGCTTAGTCCGCCATTTTGAAAGCAAATTATAATCTATGCATATTTTGCAAATGTATGCAAAATTACAAAGTACCCGCTTGCGTCATCAGTATGGAATTTTCGGCGGTAAATCGCAGACGTCCTTCTAGCGAAACGCCAATCGGGCCGTGAGCGAAGAAGGACGGCTGCTTTCGCAGGCTAAGCTTAATAGTTCTTGGCATCATCTGCTTGACAACGTACAGGAAATGAAAACAAAGATTGTTTGTTTATGTTAAGCTGGGAAACTACAGCATTGTTTTTTACACTTAAGAAAGAGATATCATCTGGTAAGAAAAATTCACCGAGCTTGTGTTTGAACCATTAGCAATCACAGGTTCAACTAGCTAAAAACACGTCAAGATTTATGTGCAAATGTGTTCCTAACACCGACCTAAATTCGTCAAATATTTCAAAGACAAATACAGTGAATAGGATATATCTTAGCGAGAAGAACTCTTGAAAGGAAATCAATTTCGGTCAAGTTTGTTATTTTAATCTCTAGAAGGTTTTTAAGACCTTCCCTTCCTACATTCTAGCGAACAATGTCGCAAATCGAGTCGAGGACAGGGTGAATCGATCAAACACGACACTTCACCTCTACTTTCTAATGTTTTAACTACTAAAATGAAATGTAGAAGGGTCTATTTACCAGTTCAACGCAAAATGTAACCTAGGAAAAAAGGTATTTAAACACGGAACGAGCCTATTTAAGGTCAGCGGTTTGCACTTTGTTTGCTAAAACAAGGCATTTACGTTGAGTAAACAACTCGAAAACAATCGATATGCTTTCACAAGTGAAACAACAAAAATAGGAAGTTCAAATGCATGTTTATGAAGTACGATACCTGTCTAAATTCTTCTTCTGTAGATGCCATTCTTGCTGTTTTCGCTGACCTTTTTACAAAGAAAACAAACAAACGAAAAACCTTCCCTTGTGCTGTCGCCAGAAATATTACTTCGTGCGAATTTCGCGGGAGTACGACACGCCTGGGGGAATAATAAGCCAATCAAAGCAGAGTATTCCAATTGTGATGGCTCGCTCCGTGTTTAACTGTGCAGCTTAAGTGATGCTTATGACTGACATGACGGAATTTTGTCAAAGCTACCAATGAATATGACAGGAGTAGAACATATGGGTCAGCGAACAAACCAATTTAACAATCTTTGTACATATGTCAAATTTGCACGACAGACAAGGTCAATACAAACCCATGTTAGCTTCAAAGCTATTTACTATCCACTTTAAGTATAGACCTACTAGCTTTCTATCACGAAACCTTAACGGGCTACTAGTCATTTACCCACAGCGTGATTGATTATTTGATCTCACCTGTGAGAAAGATATTTTCTCGCATCTGGTTTCTGTTGTCCAATATCCATTGAAACTAACACTTCCATGTGTGATACCGGGTCGATCTTCAAAGGCCAGCCAGTTGATAACACTACTGTCATTTGATAGAATTCCCGACTCGCGGATGCACACCTCAAGTCCGCGTGTAGTGACAGATTGAACCCACAAAGCTGATGGCGAGTGAACATATGAAAACTGCTCCCCGTGACTCAATGTAACGTGAACGTGAATCTGGAAGTTTAAGTTAAAACGGGACTCTGTCACAACAGAACAATTCGTGATATTGTTACTGGTGATTGACAAATAGTGACTTTCTTTTTGTGAGTTTCGCCGAGGGAAAGAAAATCCTCGAAACTCGAAACAAAAAAATAAAATTAAACACACTGAACGAGGGAATTTCATCCATGCTCATATCTCGCACACCCGAGAGTTAAAATCCACTTGAGGTATCTTTTAAGTCTTTAAACTACAGCTAGTGGCGCCCACCACACCAGAAGAGGAGCAAATCGTCTGGACTGATCAGTCGTCTCACGATTTGTTGGTAAAAAAGGCACTCGATATTTTCCCAAAAAGCCATCACTTAATTTGCTAGAGTCCATTCCCCTTAGAGAGTACAGCGATCGAGATGCCGCCATTGGTTCGTCTGGTGTGAATTTAAGTCGGACTTTCGACGACAGTTTCGAATTCCGTCAAGAGGAGCAAATCGACTTCAAAAAATCTTCTCAACAGATGGACAAATTGACCGCTTAAGCCTTCTGTCTGTCTGAAACGACTTGTCTGTCCAGACAATTTGTCCTTCTCAAGTGCGAAAATGGCCATTTCCGCATGATCATTGAGTGGGCAAGACACTTTAAGCATACAATGATAGACACATTTAACAGTGGTAGATCTAGATTTGGTCAAAAAAGGGACGGAGGAGAGGGTGGGGTGAGGGTTATACCCGAGGTTAACTAAAGCATTGTCTTACTAAAACGACAAAGGAATGAGTTGCGAAACATATTCAATCGTAACAAAGAGCTGTTACACATTTCTAGGAAGCAATTTACCAATGCGGAGGGTCAGGTCTTTATCTCTAGGGTCAAGTTACTATGCGTTAAATACCTTGAGGGTATAAATCATATGGGACGACTTAGGGCACGTACCTTTCGTGAGCCGCTGAAAGCAACAGGGAACGCAATGTTTGAACAAGTTCTTAATCTACAGTCTTCAGGAAGAGAGCATCCACTGTTACAACTCCATTCTGGCAAAGTCTGTGACATGTTGAGCTTTCCAGCTTGCATGGAAACTCCTAAAGGGCAAAAAAAAAAATACAATTAATTTAGACTAAGGAAACTGGAATAGGGGCGGGATTATGCAGAGGTGATGTTAAGTATAGTTTGTTATTCTGAAATAGTTTTCCCTTTTCTGGGAGCCGATCATGGAAATACTCCAAACGAAACGTGATTCAAACTGTTATCTTAAAATAGAAATATTTTAGAAATTTTATCACGTCTTGTTTTGGGTCGACCTAAATGGCAATATTGATACTATACTGTATAAACATATACATGTATACACACACCCACACACACACACACGAAACAGTCTGAGGACGGTGTTAAATGCGTGATCGAATTTAAATGCAAGAAATGACCCTTTCCTCTAAGATAGTTTTGTGTTATTCTTTGCGATATTATGAAACATATAAAACATTACGAAAAAACAGCAAAACACAATCAATTGTTAATTAATGTTTACAGTGTTAATGATTTCGTTGAAGAATTTGTCTTTCTATTCCAAAATGGAAGAGTGTGAGTTGCAAAACATGCTAAACGTGAATTGAAACAATTATTGATCCCTTGATGTGATTTACAGTGTCAGCTGCGAATTTTCAATTGCAATAAAAAAGTGAAAGATAATTACAATGGTGCTTTCTTAGGGATTAGCTTTATAACATGGAGAAGCTCGACCAAATTAATGTACGAATGGTGGATGTTTGCTTTTTTCGTATTTCAAGCAATTTTTTGCTACAGAGTGGAATAACTAAAATAAAATCACAAAAGATAGCGAACTTAAGCAGATTTTAAGTCAGTATTATGAATATAATGAGTATCAAGAACACCTAATTCCTTCATCTCAGTGAGACGAGATAGTCAGAAATTCCAAGCATATTTTTACATTCAACAAAGAAAGCGATGCAAAAGCTTGATATAAGGTTTCTCGTATTTTACTAAAACTTTCCAAATCTCCAAATCATGTTCACAAAGAAAACCCCGAGCTTACCTTCCACCAGCAGAGAGGGATTTCCGACTTGGAATATAAAAACCAGCAAAGCTGGCATCGAAAGCACAACATTTATCATGCCCATCTTTTCTTCTATATAAAAATATGGGCTGTTCTCTGAGAAAGTCGGGCTCTTGTAATGATAAAACTGAGTTCTGATTGGCTTAAGCTGGCACCTACGTCATTAACCGTATCCTGTTCATCAGAGAATAAAACGATGGGATGTTTTTAGAGAAGCAGGCGCTTGAACTTGATACAGATCAAACAGATAACAAGTCTCTGCTATGACGGTAGCAAGATGAGAAATGACGAGATGGCGACGACATTCGTTTACTTAGGCATTTTTTTATTATTGTTTCTACCGTTAGTGTAGTGACATCGAAAGGACAAAATGTCAAATTTTGCGGGAAGAGTGAAGGCTTGCTAAAGAAGTTTATGACTCAGGAGCGTCGAGCTTTATATGTGCCGAATCTAATGCCTACATTTACTCTAGGGTTCCATAATGGAAGTGAAGTGCTGCCCTGTGTAGAAAGATGCTGGGGGTGATATCACATGGATACGAGCGCTCCTCTGCCTGGGGGGTCTTAATAAACAAGTAACCAGAAACCAGTATCAGGAGACAAGTGGGAGGCCGCCCTATGCGGGCAGCAATTATACCCACAATTCTACACGTTCAAACAAGGTGACACGTGCAAAAGGAATCCTTTGAAAAAAAGGCCCTTTTCGTCTCCACACCCTCCGTTTCTTTTAAAAACAAGTAGTTCTGAACGGGAATGGAGAAAAGTAGAGAGCTTCTTCGTCGTGGTTCAAAAACCCTAAATATGCTATTTTAATGTATATTGTGTACATAATCAAGGAAAAGTCGTAATCTTATCTTGTTAGGTTAAAATCACAACTACTGATTATACTTGCAACAGGGTAGTTTTCCATTTGCATGTTTTTCTTTAATAGAATATCTTTCTATTTCTGTGGATGTGGTTAGCGAGGAAAACAAGCTCCGAATGATCCTTTCTCGCCATAATACGAAGTCCCCAAACAAGAACCGTTCACCTCAAAGATTTTTTGTCAAATTCGCAAATAATTTCGAAGACTTTAGGTGCGACGTCTGAATCAGCTGTGGAAAATAATTATTTGAGTCGATTCAAGTGGGTTATTTAACCTGGCCTTAACTTACTTCAGATCAAAGTCTTCGCCGGATGTTCCCTTCCGTTTTAGAGCTGATCCTTAAATCAATAGAGCACATAGAAGGACATACCCTACTCGGGTCCGTTTGCGCACTCTCTGAAGAAGCAGCTGAAAGATGCGTAACCCGTAAGAAGCTCAAGATTAATAATTGAAGCAAGGGATCTTTACTATCTTTATTTTAAAGAGTTCGAATTCCCACTGTATCAAACATAATCATAAAAATTACAATTTCCTCGATTGATTGGTTTGAAGAACTCCTTTTTTCCATTAATTCACTTGCCAACTTGTTACCGAACAGTTTGTTATTGGACAATTTAATAAGCCAATCACATTCAAAGTTGTAGTTTAAATCAACCAATCTCAATTTCATAGTGATATGAAACAATTTACTTCTCATTTGTCAGTACTGTAATGCAAAATTTTCCCTTTCTTTCATAACTTGGCTATTCTTCTTTTCTCGGAAACTGTAATTCTTATGATTAATTGGTAATAAGACTTCGTGTCGTCCAATTCGGTCTGAAATCATACTCGTGATAACAAAATCTTTTTAAATTTTAATCATGAACACAGATCGCTCGAATATAAGATAAACAAGTATTGCTATCGAGTTGCAATAACAAAAGAAAACTATAACATAAACTTAAGAAAGTAACGACCCCCCCCCCCCTCCCCCCACCGAACATATCCTTAAAAAAATGGCCCCTTACTGAATCCCCAAACTCTCAATCCTTCTGGAGGTGGGAAGGTAGCACTGTAAAGAAAGGAGTCAAAAGAACTCAGAGAGATACTTGAACAACTCGTGCCGCTTGCCCACAACTGATAACAAGGTGTAGACGTCAAGTGTCCGCTCATGTGGAAGTAACATTAAACTGCAGTGACGAATTTTACCTCGTTTTTGAACAAAGGGTTTGCTGCGAATTCCATCTTTTATTTCGGAAGAAAAGAGCTCATTCACATCAACTTCACGTAACGTTTTGTGCTCTCCGAAAGTAGCCATCCCTGATATTAACGAGCCCCAAAGGCTGTCGAGGCCAAAGGCAGTAACGAGGATCCTTACTTTCGGAAGTTTACGGTAGTCCGAGATTCTTTTTAGAGAACAAATGAATTTTCCAGTCCTACAGACGAAAACATGATTAAACATGTGCACTCCATCCATGATCATATATAACGGCAGCCGAAGAAAGATCGATGAAATTGCATGCAAAGCTGGAGTGAAGCTCACGATGTCTCACCGGGATCCAGTGGAGATCATAGACTTTTAGTCTATGATCTCCACGGGATATCCAGTGGCTTGTACTTACTACAGTGATCATAAGCCTATTTATATTTCCATGGAAGCTGTTCGAATATTTCCCTATATGTATCAAATGACATCATCATTCATACCCAATTTAGCCGAATAGGCTAAAAAAACTTTACATGCACATAACAAATACATACATGTATCTAAATGTATCAAGCAACTATTTAAATCACATGTCAAAACAATGGGAAAATTTATTGGCAGAAACAAAGAATGGTGTAAATTTACTATGCTATTCATGTCCCTAAATTCCTAGTCTTCATAGACATTCAAAATTACATGTAACTCTACCAATATGAACAGATGCTGTACATAACAATACATTTTTCCCAGGTTAAAAGGATTATTTTTTCTTCAGCAAAACTATGACACAATAACTTGCATGTCCTTTCTTAAACTCTTTCCAGAAAAGCAAGAAATGCACTGGGACACTGCACAGTTAGGTAAGTAGCTTATTTCTATTAGGGGGGGGGGGGGGGGAATGGGGGAGAAAGGGAAGGAAATTAAAGATATTCATATTTTCAGTGTATATTGTACAGTGTATAACCATTTAACGTGTGACTATTATCTTTATTGTGCATTGCAGGGGTAGCAAGTTGTACTATTGAGCCTGATGAGCACTGCAATAACAACTACAATTAACAAATAAAGAAGCCTCGACTGTGCTCTGTTCTGTTGTAAAGCACGCAGGAAGCGGTAGAGCACGAAAGAAGTGTAGGGGAAAACACGAGACGTAGTCGAGTGTTTTTCACTACTTTTTGAGTGCTCTACCGCTTCCTAAGTGCTTTACAACAGAACAGAGCACAGTCGAGGCTTCTTTATTTGTTTTATGATAAAGAATCCAATAAATTATCCGCGCATTCGGCTGAATTTTCAAGCCAAACTTTATTTTTCCAAACGGGGAAAAGTGGCGTCAGCCGTTCTCTATTCTCTGATAAAGCACGCTAAAATAAGGCAATCACAGTCCTTGTTAGAACTGTTCCAAAAATTTGATTGGCTAATGAGACGACAGCTGTCAATCACAAACTGAACTTCTGCTAAACTTTCAGTATCGAGTTGCTATCCAGGGAAAGAACGATGCCTTCAAAGTTCGTTTTTTAGTTTAATCTTTAAATAAGGATCTAAAGGTTTCTACTACAAAATAATCCGGCCGCATTGTGGCTCATAAAAGCGCGCACCGTTTCAAATGGAAATTAAGAAACAAGGAGCTCAAAACTAGCGAATGCTGAGTTGTATTTGAAAGGAGCTGCCAAGGAGCTACAGTTGTTTACGGCTTGCAGCCGCTTGCAGCCGCTTGCAGCAAATTGCACGAACTGGGGTCAAAGTTGGAAAGACTAGACTGCTTCCACTGGTTCTTCTTTGAGTAAAGGAGAATATCAGAGCCAGCTTTCAACTGATCACTCGTCGAGTGAGCGATGATACGAAATTGTTGAGGTTCACTTCGCCTAGATGACCGGAGATCGCCAGTTAGCAAACGAGTGTTACTACACTGCATGTAAGTGTTGTTTGAGCATTTTTACAAAAATAAAGCTTCTCATCGTAAATAGAAAGCTCAGTTGGTGTTTTCTGTCGTTGTTTTACTTCTTAAGTTTAATTTCTGCCTTCGCAATGTCTTTAATCGAAGCATTCGCTAGGTTGAGAATGAGAAGTTGTTGATTTCGTTGCGTACGGGTTGTCGGAATCTAGCAAAACTTGTTATTTTAGTACAGTTTTAGCACTTCTGTTGTTATGACAATGGTCTTCCTGCAGCTATATTTACTGCAGACAAATAGCTCGTTTCCACTGCATTTGTCTGAGCCACAAGGCATGTTTAATTTGGGTCAAATTTGTCAAAATTCCAAAGCGAAAATTTGAAGAAGCCAGCTTACCGTCATCAACCCGTGCTCTGTTCTCTGATAAAGCACGCTGTTTCAGCCAATCAGAGCGCGCGTTATATGGAAACTTTATTATAATATACAAGTGACAGTAAGCAGATGTTAATATTAACACCAACCTTACTGTTTATCAGCTGTATATCAAAAGACAACACAAGTCACCCTGAAAACTTCATGGAAGTAATCTGAGATTTACAGATGATGTAGAATTCTCCTGCTTACAAAGAGAATAGGCTGCTTTCAAGACTTGTGTCAGCGGACACTTAAACTGTTGCAAAAGACATTCGTTACAAGCAATATAAAATGGCTCTCCAAGCTGCATATATAATTAATTACAGAGTTGGAAACACTTGATGGGAATTTTATCCATGTATGTTTCTTAAAGTGAAGAATGTCAACAAGTTAAATCCATCTAAACTTACTATGTGTGTCACACCTTAACTCAAGAAATGAACTTATAGCTTTAGAATGGAATACAGAAATTGTACAGAAACTTAAAATTGCGGAGAAGCACAATCCGTCCTTTTGTTAGGACTACAATGAAATGAAAAAGTTTAAGAACCTATCATAAAGGAACACAAAAGCTGAACGTGTTAATATGTCTCCATTTAAAATAAAATACATGTACAAATCTTGCAATATTTAATTGAAGTACTGTATAAGCTATCCTAACTGTTCCAGCTTATACCTGTCAAATTTCCATTCAGTTCTTAAAATGGTGGTTATCATGCTGTACTTCTACTGTATGTGTGCCCTGCTTCTATAAGATTGTTATTTATAACTGAGCAAACATTTTATAATGTGTCTGTATGGGAGACTGCTGGCCAGAATGTCTCCTCTTAGCTTTTATGTGCTGCATTATGGTAGTAAGTATTTCAGTTGACTTAATGAGAAGGAAAATGCTCCTAATAAAAGTAGTGTTCATCTTGATTTTGTTGTTGCACTCATTTGAAATCTATTTTCAATTATGTAATTAATGGTTATTTATAACTTATAAACTATTCGTTTTCCATAGAGCAAATTTAGCCACCTAAAGGGTGGGAGGCATGGTGGCCTCATGGTTAGTGTGCTTGTCTCCGGATCGAGCAGTCCAGGTTCGAGCCCAGGCCAGGGACATTGTGTTGTACTGTTGGGCAAGGCACTTTACTCTCACAGTGCCTCTCCCTACCCCGGTGTATAAATGGGTACTGGCAAACTTAATGCTGGGGGTTTACAACCCTGCAGTGGGCTAGAATTCCATCCAGGGAGGAATAGAATTAATCCTATTCGCTTCATGCTACAGAAACCGGGATAAGCTTCGTCCTGGTGGACCACTTATTCTGTATGAAGACCTGACTTTTACCTAAAGGGTGTCAATAAGCCATAACTGGACACCAGAACCAATGCATCAGAGCACGTTTATTTTGCTGTTTTTCACTTCTGTACCAAGAAGAACTCCACAATGATCAATTCCTCTTCTCTTTTTATTCAACTAACTTTTCTACATTCAACCGATTCATCCATGAGCTGGCTCACAGGAGTCTTTGATTTAGTTTAAATCCAAAGGTTTCTACTACAAAGGAATCCGGCCGCATTGTGGCTCATAACAACGTGCACCGTTTCAAATGGAAATTAAGAAGCCAGGAGCTCAAAACTAGCGAATGCTGAGTTGCATTTGAAAGGAGCTGCCAAGGAGCGCAGTACAGTTGTTTACGGCTTGCAGTCGCTTTCAGCAAGATTGCACTAACTGGGGTCAAAGTTGGAAAGACTAGACTGCTTCCACTGGTTCTACTCCGAGTAAAGGAAAATATCAGAGCCAGCTTTCAACTGAGCGATGATACGAAATTGTTGAGGTTCACTTCGCCGAGATGACCGGAGAACGCCAGGTAGCAAACGAGCGTTACTACACTGCATATAAGTGTTGTTTGAACATTTTTACAAAAGTAAAGCTTCTCATCGTAAACAGACAGCTCAGTTGGTGTTTTCTGTCGTTATTGTACTTCTTAAGTTTAATTTCTGCCTTCGTAATGTCTTAAATTGAAGCATTCGCTAGGTCGAGAATGAGAAGTTGTTTATTTCGTTGCGAGTTTTGTCGGAATCTAGCAAAACTTGTTATTTTAGTACAATTTTAGCACTTCTTTATTAACAATGGTCTAAATGCAGCTATATTTCCTGCAGACAAATAGCTCGTTTCCACTGCATTTGTCTGAGCCACAAGGCATGTTTAATTTGGATCAAATTTGTCAAAATTCCGGAGCAAACATTTGAAGAAGCCAGCTTACCGTCATCAACCCGTGCTCTGTTCTCCGATAAAGCACGCTGTTTCAGCCAATCAGAGCGAGCGTTATATGGAAACTTTATTATAAATGTTTTCTATCTTTAACATAAGGCGGGGGTACACGTGAAGGCTGTTTTAGGTCGCTTAACACGGTCTTTCTGCCAATATCTCGGTCACTTTTCAAGCGACACTCAATCTCTCTGCTCATCTCATTAACCATTGTTTGGCGGTTTTGTGTAAATTTTTGGGTGATTTTTGGGCATTTTGGGAAAGAGATATTTTTTCTCAAAGGAAAGGTTAAATTGAGGCTAATATAAAATGTTAAAGATTTGATGGATTTGGAAAATTGAAATTTGAAGTGAAGAATTAGTAGACGGATACCAAACAATCCCCTAGCAATCTGGGGTTCTCTTTTGCGGGGGTCAACTGTCTGGTAGTGTTTCCAACCCATCTTAATCCTAACAATTTCCTTTTTTTATATCACTTCCAATTTCACGCCTATTCATGTTTACCCCCGTCTTAATTTTTTACTTAGTCCATAATGTTATTGATTTTAAAAGTTAAAAAGTTGTGTCAATCTCAAGAAATGCGGTACTAAGGACACAACTGTCAATCTCAAGAAATACGATACTGTGCACCAGATCCATTGTGAGAAGTGTAACAAGGAGTACGTTGGCGAAACGGCCCGCTCTCTGGAAATCAGAGTGAAAGAACACCAACCAAGAAGTTCATCAGCTATTCACGAGCATTGTCGCCTGGAGGGTCACTCGGTGGACCCAAATAAGACAAAAGTACTATCAACCGAAGTTAACACCTTCAAACGCAGGATAAAAGAAGCTATTCAAAACCGGCATTAAACAGAGACAATGGTTACGAATTAGCAGCTATCTATGACACAATTCTAACCCCCAAGAGGCGTTAAAAAACCCTTTTTAAAATTCATCTTTTTAACATTCATATCATTGACTGATGAAGTCCGGTTGAAAAAACGGACGAAATATTTCATAAGTTTTAACTTTTAGCTCAGAGTTTGTAAAACTATTTAACTTTTATTATGCTTCCGGAGCAGGAAACAATTGTTTTTGACTGTTATTGATTTTGACTTATATCAGTCCCGCTGTAAATTATGTGTTTGGTCTCTTTTACATGTTATGTACTAGTTACATATGTCTCTATTTATCCAGTTTATATATGGTAACTTCTATGTTTTGTTTTTAGGTATAATGATAGTAGTTTCTTCCAGTCCATATATATATTTATTTATTATTTATTTGTACCGTTGTTTTTATTTCTCCAATCAATAGTCGAGTCAACAGGAATATGAACGTTTATTTTGTTCTTTGCATCAGAATTAAAAATTCTATATACTATTTTCAACAGAAACGTTATAAAGGAAACGTTTCGAATTCAATTAAAACAAGAAGCTATTTCTCAAAAGGAAATAGTGTTTCGTTTCCGGAGAAGGCTGAGAAAGGCTGGGGTTTTGATATCTTGTTTGTAAGTCCAGGGCTGATGGGGATTTGTGCTAATGCACCTCTTTGCGCTGGACTGATCCGCTCAGTTGCCAGAGGCTGGGGGTTTTCTCCAGGCGAGGTGTAGTACTAAACCTATTCATGGACCGCGGAGCAAGGTGTAACGTGGGAGGGCTGACAATTGAAATTAATTTTTTTCCATATTTAAAATCGAAAAAAAGCTAGAATAAAATCATAGTATTTGATTTGTTTCTGTCGCGTGACATGACATACTTTATCCAGTATTTGTTGCTCTTTATAAGTCGGCATTAGTGAAGATACCGAAATTCTGAAAAGCTGAAAATTCCCCACCCCCCTCCCCCATCACTTTTCTAATGGTCCATCCCTTAGGTAGTTTTACTTCTTCACCAATTCTCTATTTTCCAATTGTCCATAATGCACTCTGTTTGCCCCCCAAATTTTGCATAAACTATTGTTGCAGAATGCTCTAGGGAATATGCAGACCTCCCAAGAGTATTTCACAACAATAGTTAATGCAAAATTTGGGGGGCAAACAGAGTGCATTATGGACAATTGGAAAATAGTCAATTAGGCTTCGTTGTTCTTGAGGTAGCTTCTTAACTTCCAGAGAACATCATCAAAGTATTCCATCGCACCTTTATCCTTCAGAATCTGACGCAGGACTTGAAGACTCAATGCAAGAAAAGACGCGATTACAATTTTAGTATAGAAAATATTACATTGAAGTGATCTCAAAAATTTCCAGCTATCGCCGTTCACTGTTCAAGGAATGTAATTGAGTATTTCATTGATTTGAAAGGAGAAAGACAAAATGTAAAACTTTTATCAACTCAAAACAACATGTAATCACCTTCGTTTGGTTTGAAAAAGCTAGCAATTTTCTTCATTTCGTCTGATAAAACTCATAAAACTCTGCCGGAGCTGAAAATACATAACACGCTGCTGAAAGAAGAAAAGGGGTGGTCAAGGCATGGCGTTTGATCAAGGGGCAAGTCGGCCCTGGGGCACAATTACCGCGAAAAGCACAGGAGCCCCACAAAATGCCTGGCGTTTGAAATTAAAGAAAATACAGACAATATAATGGAATATAGACGGAAAAAAAACTTGTTTCAAGTCTTTTTTATTTTAATTATCTATTTTTCTTTTTAGCGCAAAAAAAGGGGGCGGGGGCGCAAAAAAGTGGTGGGGCAGCGGCCCTATCAGCCCCTCCCCTTCCGTGGTCCCTGCTATTGTAAAAGAGAAAGGGCTAATTAAGTTGTCTTCTCATATATCAGTTATTACAGTCAACTCACTTCGAAATGTAGCTATGGGCAGCCTCAAAGGGTATGGATTTTTAAAACATTTTGGTCAGAAATAGAAGCCGTACCCTGATAACATCCATACTTACTATATCGATAAATCACTCCTGCTTCCATGGACTTAATATCGCATTGGTGGACAAATCGCGTGTTGTGGTGGTGTCTCTACCTCTAAAATATATTTCCTTCCCATTATCACTAGCCGATTAGAAGTCCAGTTCGTAGTTTATGCCTAATATAATAACGAGAAACGAGAGTTTTAATCGTAATTCCCCATTTTAGTACTAGGCAACAACTGAAATGTTGCAAATGCCACATTTCGTTCCGATGCACCGTAATTTGGCAGACATTTTGCCGCCGTATTTACATTAACATTTAAGTACTTTGCTCTTATTGGATATTACCTCCAATATGTAAATAGTTCACCCTTGAACTGAAAACAATACCGTTTCGTTTCTGAGGAAACGAAACAAAAAATGAAACTCGATCGGTAACCGACCAGATCTCTTACTGTGAGTCTAAAAGTAAGAAAAAAAATCACATTACGCAATAGATCGTTTTCACGTGACGTCACCGCTTTCTAAAATCCAAAACTAAAGAGCCATGATAGGTTTTATCCTCATGAGGCATAAGAGACGATATATTTATATCTTTTTCCAATTTACAGCTCCATAGCGTGCTTCATTTAGAAACCAGAGTATTTTGAATTTCAGAGTTATTGGCGGTGCGTGACATAAAGCTACGATCGTATTTGTCGAAAAAGATTTACCTATCCCATGATTTGTAGCCTTTTTAGAAGTTAGAGCATTGGGAAAAGTGCTCCTGTAAATGCTTGTTTGTTAAGTACAGATAGTCAGTCGCCTTGATAGGCAATGTAAGTTCCAGATTCCGGCCGCCATGTTGGTGCACATCTGAGGTGCACCAACAAGGCGTTTCCATACTGAGCTCTGTAAATTTCTGCGAAACATTTCGACGAATATCTGCGGTTTGGGACAACGCGCAGTCCTAAAACCTGGAGAAGTGTCTTCTTTATTTAGTCCCAATCAGATCAGAATGTCTTGACTTTATCCACTGAATGGTTTTCGATTTATTTTTTTATTGCGTGACAGTGAAAACGATCTATAGCGATAAAGAAAAAAGCAAAAAGGACGCAAAGAGGATGCAACTACAGTGGGCCATGTGCCTGAAAGTTTAGCCGAAGTTCGGCACCAACCATTGCTGCCAAAATATCAAGATATCATTCCGTATCAGTCCAGTGAAAGCAGGTGCGGGTGTGTGTGTGTGCAAGGAGGAGGAATAGAGATTTCTTTCTTTCTATGACATCACTGTAAAGAAAGGACTCAAAGGGCTCAGAAAAGAAGTCCGTACGAAACTTGAACAACTGGTGCCTCCCCTCGTGTTGTAGTAACATAAATGGAATGACCAATTTAATCTCGTTTTTAAACAATATTGTTTCGTTACGAATTTCCATCTTTTATTTCGCAACAAAAGAGCTCCTTCACATAAACTTTAAGCTTTGCTGGTAATGGACACAATGGTTGAGGAGTGTCCATCTTTATATCATCATCATCATTAATAACCGTTTTTTGCTCTCCGAAAGTAACGAGCCCTGAAAGCTGCTAATTCCGAACGTAACGGGATTCGCTACTTGGGGAAGGATAAGGTAGTCCAAGATTCCGGGTAGAGGAAAAAAGGATGCATCGGCACCTAGGCTCCTAATGGCTGTGAGTCGTCAGAGGCAAAGCACAACCGAGCAAGGATGTTTCTAACCTGGTACCAGGTCAATGCCCGACCTCCTCGTGCCGAGTCCTTGTTGAAGAAAACAAGAAAAAATAGCACAACTTACGGGAGAAATTATGAAAAACATATTGGAACTCACTCGGGAAAAATGCGGAGATAATACCGAGGAGAATAAATATGTAAACAAAATAAATGGACTCAGAAATAAAAACTGAAAAGTAACAATTATAAGGTGTAAAAACTGGCGTGTCTCCAAATGTATATTGAATGGAAATGTCATGAAAGGGGATTAAAATGTAAGAGGAGAGGGGCGTGTTAATAATTACACAAAGCAAATATAGATAGATACCTACTTGAGGAAGTGTACGGTAGTCCATAGATAGATAGATAGATAGATAGATAGATAGATAGATAGATAGATAGATAGATAGATAGATAGATAGATAGATAGATAGATAGATAGATAGATAGATAGATAGATAGATAGATGGTTTATTCACCTTAAAAACTTACAGCCAAGAGCTGAATTGCGATAAGGTTTACAAATACAAAATTTACAACTATGCTAAATTACAACTAATTTTAGAGCTTTACGAATACGTGAGGGGGGGGGGGGGGGTTATCCAACATAATTAGCCAATTAAAATATGTTATAGAATCACCAATTCAAAAGCATGCGGCAAGTTCCTATGTAAAATAAGAAACACAATTATTTCAAGTTCTCAATTACTATAAACGTAACTCAAGGGAAAACTATTCTTGCATCTTCCAGTTTTGCACTTCGGACGGATAAATGTTCTTTGTTTTCTCAGATAGTAGCTTGGTTGGTATTTACTTGGGAGTAGTTCGTGAAGGCTGTGAGATTGATTTGCACATATTTCATCGAATAACTTTGCCGCAATTGCCTCTCTTCAATCATACAGTGTTAAAAGTCCAGCTAGTTCTAGAGCCTAGTAATAAACCATCATTAGCTGAGCAGCGAGCCTTCAACATCGCTGCCTCAATTTTTAGAACAATCAACGATCGTAGCCTGCTTGCGTGCCTTAATACAGCTTAGTAATTCGTCTTATAGCTTGAGAGGTAATAACATTCTTAATTTTAGGGTACTAAGTACACTACTAAGTACGGCCTTAAATCATGGCAATTCTCTAGACCTAAATTATGGAGCAGCCTCTCGGACTCATTCAGATCCTGAGCCAACTATAAAACATTTAGAAGTGCACTAAGTGGCGTGGACATCAGCTGTCATATGTTAACTTATCTTACCAGTTTATATCGTAAGTATACATATAGTTTTTAATCTGCTTAATTTTTACACACTTTTTACTCAAGAAATAGAAAACATGTGCCTTCCAACTCAGTTTCACGAGTGTTTCTATAACTCGAT
>OZ026604.1:8481648-8492648 GCA_964020085.1 Micromussa lordhowensis
TTTAATTTCGCCATTCTTGGTCATCTCAATGCAACCGATTTCTGATCTATCTGGTTTAAATTTATCTAAACAAAACCAACTAACTATAGCTAGATACACAAATTTTCATGTCGAGTAGCGAGAACCCAGGAAACGTGCTTTATTATTCTTTCTAGAAAGCAAATATGTATTCTTATTCTATTT
This sequence comes from Micromussa lordhowensis, assembly GCA_964020085.1. Lineage (NCBI taxonomy): Eukaryota > Metazoa > Cnidaria > Anthozoa > Scleractinia > Lobophylliidae > Micromussa > Micromussa lordhowensis. The sequence goes on from OZ026604.1 coordinate 8,481,832, forward strand.
CACAATTCTCCTGATTAGAAAGTGTACCTCAAACTTTAATCATATACACATGTATGCCGACAGACTAATGAAAACGATTACGTATTTTTTCCTTCCTGCCACGCTTTGTCAAGCTACAGCTTATTTCTCACTTAGCAATTCAATAACTTCAATGAATTCTCTGGGGTGCAGCATTACGTTATGAGCTGCAGAAATTAGCAGCAACTTTCTAACTAGAAATCATGACTTCCAAGTTTATCACTAGCTTGTTTTTATTATCTTGACGTGTCATTATTATATGATTATAAACATATACATTCCCACTCCAACATACGCAACATCCACTTTTCGCCACGGATATCTCGACGGTGGAGTAGGAACGCTATTTTAGGAATTCGCCGTATATCAACACCTTTTTTGCTACTGACAAATACATTAATAAAACAAAATGATAGGAATTGTTATAAATGAAACAACGTTCAACATCACATTTCAGAGCCAGATGTTAGTTAAAATGCCGTTGTCCATTTTATGTTTTTTCAGGTGCTCTCATAGAAGACTTCGACTTCGTCTGGTTTAAATTTGTAACTACCCGCCAGGAATGATTGAGTGAATGAGCTAGCGTAGGTGTGACCAGTTGGTGGACTGTAGCTGTGTCCAAGATTTGTGTATGAATTTGTGTTGGACGAGGCGTATGAGACAATGTAAATATCGTGTCCATTTCCAAATGAAGGTCCACGATCAGAGCAACCATATGAAGCATATTGGTAAGAACCATGTGCCCCTGGTGGTTTAAATGTTACTGGTCCCCATCCTGGCTTGTTCACCAGCGAGAAAATGAAAGCGGTCGAACTGTACTGGAAGTTGCAACTGGAAGCTAATTGGTAAAAAAAATAATTAATGATGGAAGGTAAAGTCTGTACGAGCCAGAGCTTATCCGGGTTTCAGTAGCACGAAGCGACTAGGAATATTTCTACTCCCTCCTGGATGGAATGCTCATGATGTAAGAAACGCTGGTTATTAAATATTAATACTTAGCAATTATTGAATGAGGCTAAGTAGGATATCAAGAGTTTTACAGCTCGAGGAGGGTGTTATCCACCGAGGCCGAAGGCCGAGGTGGACAACACCCTCCGAGATCTGCAGAATTTTTGATATCCTACGAAAGCCCAATTCAATAATTCCTTTATTATTCATTCAAAATATTTTCCTCGCTCAAACTTGTAAAGATGTAAGCCTACTCGCAGCCATTTCGCTCATTGTTACATTGTTAATAACACAACCTCGTCCCCAGTTTTTCTCGGTCAACAGTTCAATAATTTTGACGTCAATGGTTGAATAATCTGCAGTGGGCTGCACTTTTGACGTCATTTTGACTTCAATGGTTGAATAATCTGCAGCGAATTACAGTACAAAATATTTGCAATGTCAATCGTTTTGAACTTCTTAGTCCTAAACTGCTGTAATGTTTCATATTCGAATATGAGAATATTGCTTTTAAAAACACTATCACCTATCAGAAAGAATGAAAGTTTCGTCATCTACTTTACCCACCTACGTTATATCTTCTCCACAATTATACTGTTTATGAAAGTGAAGCATGATCATCGCAGTGAAGTTTCCAATTTAAGCAATCGAAAGAAGAAGCCTGAAAAAAATCAGGGCTTCAACAGGATTCGAACCCGTGACCTTCGCGATACCGGTGCGATGCTCTACCAACTGAGCTATGAAGCCACACATTGGGAGCGAGGCCAATTTGTTGCGCTCTTGCGCTCACCACACAATAGTTTTCGTATGAAAACGGACGCTTTTTGATATAAGTTTTAGCGTATATCTTCCACATTAAGACGCCAGTAAACGCTGATGGAAACGACGGTATGTGGCGCTTTTTTCGGCGTTGTTTTCAAAAACCTCTATTTTCACCTATTAACACTAGAAACGAATCTACACATTTGAAACCGTTTTCGAAAGCCTCCGTTTTCATCAGTGTTTTCAGTCATTTTAGTGTGTACGGTAGGCTGAAACGCATAAAAAAGTATGCGTTTTTTTTTTTATAGGAAAACACGTCTGTGCGATCGGGACCTTAGTTACAAAAGCTGTTTCTGTCTGTTCTATGTGAGAGGTTGGTGGCGGGTCGCGCAAAAAATGCTGCCAGTGAATTTTACCGTGTTAACCTATAAGTTTTTTATGTATTTTTTAAGTTCTTTTTAACTTTTCAATTTAAATCTTTAATTTATAACTGCAGATAAATCTGATAACAAGCTATATATTGCCACTCTGATCACCATTCCTCAGTTTCGGAATTTAATCATTATTGAAATTCAAAGGATAACATTTAATGTGTCAAAGCCATTTTGTCTCTTCTTGAAATTAAACCTTTATGTATTCATGCTGAATGCTTTGACCATGAATTGAGAATTGGTTGCGAGTCGATTTATAATACTTACTCCATGAGGCGCTAGTATATCCACCAAAGATGTACCATCCAACGCGAATTATAGTAACAGTTGGACCTTTATTGTCGCAAAGTGAATGGAAAGTTGTTGAAGCCCAGCCGTCCCGTGACGCCCGCCAACAGCGAGTCCAGTGAGAAGGTTTGCTTTGCAAAACATGTACAGGCTTTAACCAATTACATAAAGTCCTCAAGTAATTATTATCATTCCCTATGATGGCTGAGTGTTCCAAACCTTAATGAGAGATTAAAAAAAATAGGAATGCATATTAATATACAGATTTATCAGATTTATTTATTCAGCTATGATTGCATTTGAGCGAACACCGGAGAAAGCACTAAAACAACTTCCTGTTATTTAAATATGAGATATTCCATCTGCAATGTTTGCTATTGTAAGCCATTCCTCTTCAACCTTACTCTTAAAAACCCATATAATCAACAATCGTTGAAAAGTAGCGTATGTAAATGTAAAATGAAAACAAAAAGAGCTCAAAATGTTACCTGCACAGCTGTCATAGCAGTAAAAGCCGTCTCCTACGTATCCATGGTTACAAGTGCAATCGTGTGATCCGCGTCCATTGGTACAAGTAGCAAGTCGGTGGCAGTGATCATTTTTTCTCTCACATTCATTCAAATCTGAGGAACAAGTAAGATGAGTTTTTGTGTACACGACAAGGCATATTTACATATTGTACAAGGTCAAACTGCAAGCCAAACTGCGGTTGGTATGGCATTTCAAATGAAGCAGAGAAAGGTATTTCCTATGACGGACAACACAATAACTCCTTTAAAAGTGTGTACATGAGAAAACCAGGCAGGACTAGCTAGGCACGAGGTGATACAGCTCAAATCGCCAATGTCGCTGTTGGCTTTGGTGAGTGAATGATTGCATGTAGCAAAAAGGTAGGTCAAAATGTTTTATTCTCGTTAAGTTATGGGGACCCCCTGCAAAAATGGCCATTTGACACTACTTTATATATATATTCAATTAGCTGTCTTTGGTTCAGTATTTCTAAAACAAGAAAGGCGATAGTTTCCGCAACTTACGCGTTCAGGTGCAAAATACGATGGAAGCAAAAAAAAATTAATAATAATAATAACCACTACATACATATCAGTTAGACGCAATTCTGCGCCAAGTTTGTGCCAAGTTTGAGCGAATCGGTGATTTGAGCTGTAGCACCTCAAGACTGGTTTAGTCATGGACACATTTGTAAATTTTAGCATTCTAGCTAGGATAAATCCCCTTCTTAAAATTGCAAACAAGCCTCAATTCCACGTAATCTTTGTACGTCATTATTAAGACCACATTTTTTGTATACATTAGCATGAGACACCGAAAGTATTTACAAAACTCGGCCCTCAACGCGCAAGCATTTAAAAAGCATTTTTCATAAAGTAACGCTTACGTACTTGTTTGTTTATTTGATTCTGAAAAGTTATAGAAGTAGATGTAGAGCGTGCAAGTTTCGGCGGGAGGAGAAACGGAAATATGTGTAGGGACCCGAACCCAGACAGACTGCATGTTTGCAAACCTCTTTAGCGTTCTCTCATTCAGGTTGCCATGGAGAAGGCGGTACGACTTTTAAAGCGCACTTCGTTCTTTTCCAATAACCTTTAAAGTTGTGAATTCAAACAATTACAGCCATTTTGCACTAGAAATATCAATTGTTTAATTTATTTCCTAAGTCTCCATTTGCCTAGGTTTCTGAAAATTATTATTTTATTAAAAAAAGGAAAACAATTAGACATTTTCACTTGATAATTAAACATATTTGTATTTACACATTTTCAATCTGATTGTTTCTCTTTTTATCTCAGTAAATTGAGGTAAATAACTTGTAACTTACCTTTCTTACAAGTATACTGGTGACAATCGCTACACTTCACATCATTCCATTCATAGCTGTATTCCACACCAAGTGAGTGCGTGCACACAATCTTCTTCTTTGAAATTGTTTGGTTGATTCTTGGCCCAAGCTGTGAAGTTTCCAGTCCCGCGATCTGCCCAAATGAAATCACTCTCCTTTGATCTGTCATTGAAGCCAAGCCAAGATTTTTCGCCATTGTGTCGATTCTGTATAAAAACGTTTTCTTCATTGTTGTTAACATCAACCAGGACTGAATTTTCTTGTCGGCATTTTGACAATGCAGTGGTCCAGTTTGTGCATTTTTGACTCGTGAAGTAACAGAAGCCGTTGAAATAGCTCCACTCCGGATCACAGATATCTAGGAATATATCAAGTATTTGTTTCCTATTTTTTATTTATTCCATCAAAGGCGGATAACGAGCGAGAGAGTAAATTCCCCCACCTCGACCTTAATCTCGACAATTTTTGTCTGGGAGATTCCTGTAAAGTTATTTCACATGCCCTTAACATTCGGAAATCCCAGGAGGATCTACAACTAGCTAATAGATCTAGTGACGTGGATTTTGCTCACGAGGCCAGCAAAAGCAGCTTTACACGAGTTTGGTACTAATAAACCATCTACGCACATTATCTACCGGAGAACTTTGCACAATTTCTAAAAATAGCTAAAGACGTTTAACCCTGGAAACGAGGCCTATGTCCTCACTGAAACCTATGCAATGCCATATACTTATTGTTCAATCAATTCAACAAGTCGGTGACAGTGACATAATCTATGACATGTCTCAGGTTATAATTAAATAAATAGTAACTTTATTAACCGATGGTGACACATTACAGAACTGGTAAACTTGTGGCCCTTCCCTAAAATATATATAGGTTTTCTATCAGGGCCTTTCAGATATCTTTATTCATGAAAAGTCCATTACCAACCTGTAAAGACCGCATAGCTCACTGACACTGGGTCATATCGGGTTGCGTATAATTCCTTGATACAGGTTCTAAATCCAGTTGCATTCATGTTCTGCCGAGCAAACACACATCCATGTAAAGAATACATAGGAAACAACATTTTTCATTCTACAAAACATGTTTTGACATGTCATCTTCAGTTGCAAATAGTCGACGGTCGTAAATTTGAATTTTCACTGTAAACATGATTACAATGTGGAATTACGCCATTAAATTTACGTTAAGAATTTGAATATTGAAATACACTGGGAACAAAGGATTCGGCGCGCACCAACATTCGTTGAAACAGATTAAAAAAATAAATAACCTAAACAAAAAAGAAAAAAAATTAGTGCGTCAGCTGTAGGTTTAGAGTTGGAATTTCCCACTTAATAAGCAGCGCCTCTTTTATCTTAAAAACACGAGGCGGCAAAATCTAGAATCGTGAAAGATTCTACAGGGCATGAGTCACGACCAGTACCTGATGACTGCAAACAATTGCAACTGATCCTGTTATGATCAGTACGGCCTTCTTGTCGTGTCTTAACCATGTAAACTGGTTGCTATTAGAGAGAGTAGTGTTAAATTAGTGTTAAACCTTGCAACGATGTTTACCTCGACCCATGTTGTTATGCCGTTATGAACTGGTGCCAAGTTTCCACTTGCTTTTGTGCTATGATTGGCTGATATGAGAACTGATGGTGTTATGTTATAACTTCGTGTAAAGTGTACAAACTGTAGAAAGGAACAAAGAACTGAATATTGAATCTCATAATACATTCAGAAACGTCCTTATATAATTTTCGTTTTTCTCAATGGACATTCCTTTAAAGATTTGAATTTGACTCAAAAGCGCTTGGTTTAAATGTTTTTGTCACTCACATATCGTGTTTCTATCTTAAAGTGCACTCGTCATCTTACCTCACAGTAAGCGTTGTTATTTTCATCTGTTGGTGGATTTGTATTCGGAAAGTTGACAGAGCCATGTTCAGTGAAGAGTGGCTTGTGCAGTTTAGAAAACGCCAACCAGCTCTGAAAGTAGCGAAGTGATAGTAAAAAGCACTAATCCTAACTAAATATGAACATATAATTTCTTCACTGTTTTCTCCTTCTTACTACAGTTTTACAGTTACCATGGGATTCCAGACTAAGAGCGGCACTTCTCCCATGACAAAGGTAAACAACCTAAGGATTCACGTATACTCAGATACGCTAGGTTGTGCAAATCTTCTTCTTGTTTCTTTTTAATAGGAAACCTTTAGGACGGCCAAGAAACAAGAAAAGACCAAAGCTTTCCTAGCCGTTTTGAATTACATTTAATTATTCACATCAAAGGGTTCTGAAAATAAATGAATTGTTCACATACCACATAAATATCTTCATGTTTTCCATCAAAGTTTTGCAGTTCTCGAAGACAGACTTTAAATGAGTCCTTGTTTATGTCCTCTATCCAGATCAGCGCGGCATCATACTCCTTACCAGTCCTGAGATGTTCTGACGTCACAAGCACTGCGGGTGCCTCCTTAAACTTGTCCTGCATTAGAAAACAGAGAAAAAAATAATGAAAAACCTGGTGAGTGTAACTGATCAAAGCGAATTTTGATGCAAACAATTGTCTATAAAAAACCTCATAATTTCTTTTATACGGATGGTATTATATTTGTTTAATGTTTTTCAATCAGACTACCATAAATTGCGGTGATCGCATGAATTGGGTAAAACTTTTCGGAGTGACATTTTGTGCAGGAAATACAAGCTCATTTATTTTTGCCAAGGCCATTACCTTTCAACCTTTAGCTAACAATGCTAGCTTTTTACGTACCTATCCTCGGATTAATACAGCCCTTCGATGTCTATTTAAAATTGCTCCATAACCTCGAATTTAATTTTTTTAATAAATTAGGAACCGTGGCTACAGCGTGATACTTATACTTAACGTTTTTTACGTAAAGTATCATCTAAAACTCGAAGCAAAAAGCAGACTTAAGAAATACGGTAAACTAACGTACTTAGCAAGGATTACCTTTGGAAAGTTCACATCCGCGCAATTTGTTCCAGACCACCATTTCTGCATCATGATCATTCCAGTCAGTCCTTCAGGCGGTGCTCCCTGATAGGCAATCCAATCCAAAGTCGCAAATGGGTTGAAGTTATTCCCATTCCTCCCAGATTGCATGGCACAGACAGTGAAATTCTGAACATTGACATTCTCCGTCCATGATGTAATTGCATGGTGAACTGTCACGGAGTCATTCAAGTTCATGTGATTCAGAGTTATTTGTACATGAACTTGTTTATCCGGATAAAACCTGTATGGTGGGAACACCACTGTCTTGCAGCTTGAATCAGACCATTTGGGAACACGAAGAAGTTTTTCACGGCCATACACGATAGGAAAACCTGTTAAAATCATTAAAAATAGAGTACAAGATGACGTTTAAAATTCCAAAGTGACGAAACCTTTCCACAATCTAATCGAATGCACCACAGCGATTTAGAAGACCTGCTAAGGTCGACGGGCATATTTTAACACTTTAACCTCTAAAAGTGAAAACTTTTATTAGAAGATGCAGTAGCTTTCCTATATTTATTTATTGATCTAAGCTGAATATTTTGTGGAGCTTTTGGCCTGTAGAAAAGGGGAAAAGCCTTAATTCATGCCTGCAAACTGTTGTTACATACATGCTCCATCACCTACCCTCACAGCTCCCTGGGTGATAAACAGCATTGTTGTCCAATCCCCTGCAGTAGCTCAACTCGTACAGACATTTGTTGTCGTATGTTGTTCCGTTACTGGTACACACTGGATCTTGATAAGAAGGGCAGTTTTCGTAACACACGCATCGAGCTTCATGGGCACTGAACGTTTTGCAAACTCCAAATGATGGGCAATGGACGTCAAGGCACGGATTCAGATCTGTAAATGAATTAGATAATTATTCTGTTAAATTAAACTCAGGTTGGTAAATTGTTGTAATAAGGCAGCAGCTACGTTTTTCCTTCTTAACAAGACTAATGCAATATAATTATACCAACCTCCAATCACAACATAGCTCACTGATAGAGGGTCGTGTTTACTTCCTGATCCAGTCAGGTCTTTGACGCAAATCCTCATGGATGTCAGACTAACTTCCTGTAGACAAAATAATAAAGCAATAAAAGTTGCAAGTGTTAAAGATACTTTCAACTGGATTTCATAATGATCGTTTACTCGTACGGAGTTTCTCTTAATAAGTACGCCATTATTGTCTACGTTACACGTACAGTGAAGGATTTTACCTCGACCCAGGCTGAAATAATATTGTTTTCTGGTGGAACAAAGCCGTTCAGCTGTCGGTCGTAGTAATGATGAACAGAAACAAGGACAGCTGGAGACGCATAAAACGTGGTGTTATACTGGACTTCCTGATGAAAAAAGAATATTCAACCAAGTTAAGCTATCTACCCATCACACAAATTAATTACTATAGAGTAGTTTCATTTTCTCGTTCACAGAAATACTGACAAATTAAAAGTGTCCTTACCCGGAGTCTACAGAAAATATAGTTTTAGTAAAGGTTTAGATATCTATCATTAGACGAATGAAGTATTTATTTTCTCGTTCACACAGAAAAAAAGTTTATAGTCTGCAGTCTGCACCCTGCAATCTGTGTCTTGACTGACCGTTGATTATGACACTCGCCTTCAAGTCAAAGTTTCACAGAAATTCATTTTGAAATATTTTTGACGCTACGTTTTAAGTGTCAGAGTTAATTTTCGAAAGTTTCAATCGAGTTGAAAGATAATTATTAATATCAATGTTTTCACATTCCAACTACAAGAATTTTTATCCCTCCTTCTGGCCTCATTCATAGTGTACAGAGAAACCTTAAAATTCGAGTTCTAGTCTAAAAACTAAAGTTGAAACAGAGCTGTTTTAAACAACTATCAAAAAGTTCTACTTGACAAAACCCGTAGTTATCCTCAGCTGTGGGAGCCTTTTTGTTAGGAAAAAATGCTTCTCCTGACAGGGTAAAATTATAATCCAGTGAAACATTGCCAATAATTGCAAACCAGTCCTGAAAAAAAAAACAAAAGCAGAAACAAAAATTGACGTACTATTAAAAAGCTAAAATACTCTTTTGTCAATAATCGTTGGATGTTGTCCTTCAGTAGCATTTTAAGTAAAACTGATAAAAATTCGATTGACGCCTTATGCTACTGTAAAACTACTGTCTAATTGATGTTAAAAATCCAAGCCTTCGCCGATCTACGGCTTCATCAGGGAACAGAAAAGTATTCCCAGTAAGAGTTATATACAGACGTGAAGTAAAAATGTGTGAAAAGCGAACGAATGTGAGGGAGTAAAATGTATGAGATGAATAATAAGGTATAAATATGAATAAAAACGAATAATATGATCTAATAGGCGAGTGTAAAAGATTAATGAGTCTCTATAAGGTATGCTAAAGTAGTTATTAAAATAAAAGATCCGCGAATTTGCTGTATTCCTCTCAGGAGTTGAGGGCAGGTTTGTATTTTCTTAAGGAAAACGCTTTGAGCAGGCGTAGGTTTGCGGGGTCGCTTTCTAGTACAATGGTTTTGATTTCGATGCCTGTTTGCATTTTCAAATGTGTTTCTTCACGGAGGAGTCATCGTTGTTCAGGTGTCTTCTCACACAATCGTGTAGTGTTGGTTGCAGTTCTTGCATGTCGCTTTTTTTTGTAGACAGCCTTGCGAAGTGAACACAATTTGGCGTTGGAGATAGAGCAGTTGGTCCTCTTACATGCTCGTTCCGTGTTAACCATGTTGCAAGAGAGAGAGAGAGAGAGCTCGTATGAGGGTGTATGATTTGTGCATGACACGTACTGGTATGTCCTCTTTTCGGAAGATGTTAGTGATTCCTTGGTTAAGTCGTTCAGAAATCTGTGGGATTTTCAGGTACGACCATTCTGTGTTGAGAGGTGGAGGGTGTTTCAAACGGTTCTAGGGAGTGCTTTGTTTGGTCTTTATTGCTTTCAGGATACCCGTTAAGACGGAAGACGTCGTCTAACATGTAGTGATGCTTTGTAGATGTCGTTTTTGTAGAGCATTTATCTTCGAACGTTTCCGCTCCTTACGAATGAAGTTGATCTTTGACTTTTCCGCTATTGCTGATTGGTATTTAACGAATAGTGGTTTCTTTGCTGGTTTGCTGAAGAATTCGAAAGGGCTTTTGTCGTCTTCGAAGATGCTGTCTTTGAAATCAACTAGAGAAAGTGAAAAGCTATTAGGTTTTATTTCTGGTTTGTCGATCAATTTCAAACTTTGGGGACCAACTGCTCTATCTCCAGTACCAAATTGTGTTTACCTCGCAACCCTGTCTCTGAAATCACGTGTAACAACTGCAACTAACACTACATCGGGAGCACCACACGATTTATCAACGATCATCTGAGAGAACACCTGAGCAATGATAACGCATCCGTGAAGAAACACATTTCGAAGTGCCAAAACAAAATCCACAAAGGCATCGAAATCAAGACCATTGTCTGAGAAAACGACGACGCAAATCCACGCCTGTTTAAAGCGTTTTACATAAG
>OZ026604.1:8492848-8525348 GCA_964020085.1 Micromussa lordhowensis
AAAATACAAAACTGCCCTCAACTCCCGAGAAGAATGCAGCGAATTCGTAGACTTCTTTAGCATACCTTATGGAGACTCATTATCGTTTTACACCCGCCCATTAGATCATACTATTCGTTTTTATCCATATTTATACCTTGTTATTTATCTCATACATTTTACTCCCCCACATGCTTTCGCTTTCACACGTTTTTACATCTGTATATAAGCCTTGCGCGGGATACTCTTCTTATCCCTGATGATGCTTAAGATCGGCGAAAGCTTTTTGACATCAATTTTAGAGTAGTTTTACAGTAGTATAAGGTCTCAATTGAACGTTTTTCAGTACTATTTCTTGTCTTTACCAGGAATGTTTCTCAAGTTTTTTTAACACATAATATGACGGCATTGAATCGTGTCAAATGCTACCTGAAAGAAAAACTGCAAGGGTATCATGGAAAAATTCAATTAAATTTTCTCTTCTTTATCAAATGTTACCTACCACAATTGTGTCTTGATGTTTCCCGTCGAATGGTAAGAACTCCCGGATGCAAACCTCGAAGCTTCGAGAATTCACGTTCTCCAACCAAATATACATAGCGTCCTTAGACTTTGTATCACGCGTGTACTTTGCCGAGACAAACACAGAAGGTCTTCCACCAAAGCTCTGAAATGTTGGTATAAAAGTTAGCAGCATGATATCCGACAAACTGGCCTTCTCACAGCTAATGGGGTCATTTACATGCTCAGCAATAATTGAAGTTCCGCGTTTGTCAAACTCTAGCAAAACAGCTGATAAAAGAAATTCAGCAGTCTCATCGGAAAACTAGAAATTATACTGGGTTATGAATTGATCAAATCAAGTATGAATGACAGTTTTCGTTTTAAATTTAAGAGAATGAATAGGTGGTAGGCATAACGCGCAAATGTTACAGATTGTTACTGAACTCTGTGTTAAATCCCTCGAGCCGTTGAAGATTGTCATTAATCAATAAACACATAATTTAGATCAAACATCCTCTTGAAGTTCGATTAAAAATAAACAGTCACGCAGATCATGGGCCAGCATTCTCAAATAAAACTTGGAGTTTTTATCAGTCCCCCTGTGGTATTCTTTTTGTGACCAGCTTTTCATCAAAAGATAAAATAGATCGTTTTCACTGTCACGCAATAAAAAAATAAATCGAAAACTATCAAGTGGAAAAAGCTAAGAAATTGTGATGTTATAGAAGATAAAAAATGAGACATTTCTCCAAGTTTTAGCCCTGTGGGTTTCCCCAAATTTCAGATATTTGTCGAAATGTTTCGCAGAAATTTACAGAGCCCAGTATGAAAACGCCATGTTGGTGTACCTCCATGGTACACCAATATGGCGGCCTGAAAATAGTGAGGTTATCAACCTCATCATGCAGTCTTCAAGCCAAATATTTACCCCAAGTGATGATAGGTTTCGCTCGTGTAGGTCGTAATTCTGGTTTAAAAAACACGGGAAACGTAGCGAGGAATTGAACGGTGTTTATTTTTGATAATTTTAGAACTATTGAAAAAGCCGAGATCTGACTATTGTATCTTGATGTAGAGGATATTCGCGGACTTTTGTCTTAATCCTATTCGCCATCAGAAGTTCAATCTAGAAGACATCTCACAGTTATGCGTAACTGACCTATATAAGACATTGGCGACATTGCTGAAAGATGAACATGACGAGTATCAAAACACAACCTCGAGCAAAGATATCTTGAATTCAACTGAGAATAGATCGGCACGAAGTGTTCGCTCTCTAATGATACAAACTTCGGTCCTTTTTGGGAACCTCTTCTAGACCATTTCGTATTTCGACGAACGATGGCTCTGAGTCGAGGTCAAACTATGATGTATGAAAATGTCCAACCAACTGGAGTGGAATGAAAACAGTAAAAAATGATGATGGACAATTTGTAAGGCATGAACTTTTTTCGCCCGTTCTTGATTCGAAGTTATTTGCTCTTCAGTAACAACTAGCTGTTGATATTTAGGTATATTGTTACATCATACTGTTTGGGTATATAAGTATAAAGTTAAGAAGCAAACGTGTTATCAGCCAATTGGGGAATGCATACATCCTCAAATTCGAACGTAAGGATACCCGGCTGACTGCATGTACGATCTCACCTGTGAGAAAGATATTTTCTCGCATTTGGTTTCTGTTGTCCAATATCCATTGAAACTAACACTTCCATGTGTGATATCGGGTCGATCTTCAAAGGCGAGCCAGTTGATAATACCACTACCATTTGATGGAATTCCCGACTCGCGGATGCACACCTCAAACCCACGTGTAGTAATAGATTGAACCCACAAAGCTGACGGCGAGTGAACATATGAAAACTGCTCGCCATGGCTCAATGTGACGTGAACGTTAACCTGCAAATACGGAAATTTATTTAAAACAAGAGTTCGTTTCATGTTGCAAAAAATCAAGTAGTCATATTGTTAAAACAATTGGTGATGATATTACTTGTGATTTCCAAACAGTCGACAGATATATACTGATTTGCTATTGAGATACTGATCTGCTATCGCCATCAGAAAGGACATCCTTTTTTTCAAAATTCGAAAAATAACCTAAAGCAATAATAGAACAACGAAAGGAAAGTAATTTTGTCCAACCAAGTACCCCTTTACAGGACACCAAAGATATAAACTTCAATTGCAATATCTTTAAGGAAACAATTTGGCAAGCGGGATGCCAATTCTCTGGGGTCAATTCAAGTTGCGCGTCAAATCCCTTGGGGATTTAAATCACGTGGGATGACCTACAGTACGTAGGGCACGTACCTTCCCTGAGCCACTGAAAGCAACAGGAAATGCAATGTTTGTACAAGTTCTTAATCTGCAGTCTTCAGGAAGAGAACATCCACTGTTGCAACTCCAGTCTGGCAAAGTCTTTGACATGTTGAACTTTCCAGTTTGTACAGAGTTTCCTACCAGGCAGAAGATAAGTAGAAAGTTGGGAGGGAACATAATGTGGTGGTTATCTTAACAAGCTCGGTGTTACCAACAACGCTTAAGCTGCTTTTGTGAAAACTTTACTGTGCAATAATATTTTCTTTCTTTGAGAAAGCGCGTGCTGAACGCTGTACTTTTATAACTCCAAAACATAACTAGCTCGAAGTATTTACGTAAAGATGGTGAGAGCAAACAAAATTTGCAATTTGATAATCGAACAAACGACAGATTTCTTTTATTTCCCTCGCAGTGTTTCTAAAGAAAACTGGGACTGCCATTATTTGTAGCAAACGCGGTGTCAGTTTCGACACTATGCCGAGTGTTTGCTTTCTTTCTTGTGTATAAAGAAAATATCGTCGAAGCTGGCATGGAGGTATCACAACATTACTTTTGTTCCCGACCTTGAATCAAGTCTTGTTTTCTTTCGACCAAAATAGCAATATGGAAACAAGACAATATGAGCACACCCACAGAAATTGGCTGCATATGAACAAAAATAGGTACGATTTTTCAAACAGGAAATGATGCTTTCCTTTACAATTGTGGAGCATTTTTTTGGTTAACTTCAGAAATGGAATGAGAATAGTAATTTCAGGTAAAAATCTACTGGGGTTCAAAGGTGGCGTGTGCCTTAGTTTACTTTGAGAAAGATGAATGAGAATTCAAGCTTTGAAGTTTATTGGAGGCTTTCAGCGACACTCTAGAAGTTGCGCTAAAGAGTTTTTAAGGAGCCTCGAATTTGCTTCCGAAAGCATTCTGGAACGCAGTAGAAGCATGGTAGTCCCGTGATAGAAATGAATGTCACGAATAATAACCAAATAGCCGATTATGACTCTTCAAATTTTTGATCACGAAGGCGTTTTTCAAAGTCAATTTCGTTTCTGTCTGCTTACAGATCGAATGACTTAAAATTTTAACTTGCTTTACAACGAGTATATTTTCGATTCCAGAATTATTATAAGATCACGCGGCACTTATATGAAAATCATAAAATACATTAAGAAAAAATAGAAATTTTCTACTTTTTTTGTCGTTTTTTCGTAAGGTGACCTTACGAAAAAGCGGCAAAACCAAATCACGCCTTCATCGAAATGATGACAGCGAAAATTATTTTCCTTGATGCATTACATGTGGGATTTGGCGGAGCATGCGAAACATAAATTGAAATAGTTATTTATCTCTTGATATGATTTTGATTTCGGAAAGTTAATGCTAAGATGTCAGGATAGAAAATTGTATATTACTTTTTGTTCAGTTCTTCGGAACGTGCTCTGCACCACAAGAGATGCCCTGCGGATGGTACGAGTGCTAGATCTTTGTTTTGGCACTTTTCCTAGAAAACTCTTAGACTAGACTTACTCAAAAATGCTTGAAAAACATGTACGCTGCAACAAACTGCAGCAAAATGCTTGTCTTTATTTTAGGTCGTCTGTGTATGTCTCATGTTAAAGGGCCCTACTCTTCATAATGTTTAGACGAGCCGTTGGAAATTCCGAGGAATTACACATTTGTGCAATAAAGAAAGCAATGAAAACAACAACGTCTATGTATTTCAGTTTTCACATACAATGGTTATGACATACCTACCTTTCACAAGAAGAAAGAGATTTCCAACTTGGAACATCAAAACTAGCAAATCTCGCATTAAAGGCACCACATTTACCCTACCCATCTTTTCTGCTGTATCATTACCTTGAACACGGGCTGTTCCTCAAGGGGTTCAGGCTTTTGTGTTAGTAATACTGAGTTCTGATTGGCTTAAGTTGGTATTCACGTCAGCAACAACCATATCGTGTTTACCATAAGACAATAGGACGTGATGCATGTGATATTCGTAAACAGAGACACACGTTCGAACTTGCTACAGATCAGGGTGCTAACAGATATGAGTTTCCTGCTACGGTGGTGGTAAGCACTAAAAGCTGAAAATGACCGTTTACTTTGGAAAGGAGATCTATTTATATGTTTTTCTACCGTAAAAAACAGAACCAAAGAAAAACGAATTCGTTAGGGGTTGTTGTAAAGGCGAAAGCCTCCTGTGGTCATACTGATCACGCGTGTGATAGAAATATCTGAACTTTTATGTGACCAGCAATTATTAAGACCGCGATATTTCCCAATCAGTACAGTACGTAGGGCACGTACCTTTCCTGAGCCACTGAAAGCAAGAGGAAATGCAATGTTTGTACAAGTTCTTAATCTGCAGTCTTCAGGAAGAGAACATCCACTGTTGCAACTCCAGTCTGGCAAAGTCTTTGACATGTTGATCTTTCCAGTTTGTACAGAGTTTCCTACCAGGCAGAAATGAAACTAAGACAAGTAGAAAGTTGGGAGAAAACATAATGTGGTGGTTAACTTAACAAGCTCGGTGTTACCAACAACGCTCAAGCTGCTTTTGTGCACGTTTTACTGTGCAATAATATTTTCTTTCTTTGAAGAAGCGCGTGCTGAACACTGTACTTTTATAACTCCATAACATAACTAGCTCGAAGTATTGACGTAAAGATGGTGAGAGCAAATAGAATTTGCAATTTGATAATCGAACAAACGACAAATTTTCTATTATTTCCCTCGCAGTGTTTCTAAAGAAAACTGGGACTTCCATTTTTTGTACCAAATGCGGTGTCCGTTTTGACACTATGCCGACTGGTTGCTTTCTTTCTTGTGTATAAAGAAAATATCGTCGAAGCTGGCATGGAGGTATCACAACATTACTTTTGTTCCCGACCAGTTAAACAAGTCTTGTTTTCTTTCGACCAAAATAGCAATATCGAAACAAGACAATATGAGCACACCCACAGGAAATTGGCTGCATATGAAGAAAAATGCGTAAGATTTTTTAAACAGGAAATGATGCTTTCCTTTACAATTGTGGAGCATTTTTTGTTAACTTCAGAAATGGAATGAGAAAAGTAATTTCAGGTAAATGTCTACTGGGGTTCAAAGGTGGCGTGTGCCTTAGTTTTCTTTGAGAAAGATGAATGGGAATTCAGGCTTTGAAGTTTATTGGGGGTTTTCAGCGCCACTTTATAAGATGCGCTAAAGAGTTTTTAAGGAGCCTCGAATTTGCTTCCGAAGGCATTCTGGAACGCAGTAGAACCATGGTAGTCCCGTGATAGAAATGAATGACACGAATAGGAACCAAACAGCCGATTATTACTCTTTAAATTTTTGATCACGAAGGCGTTTATCAAAGTCAATTTCGTTTCTGTATGCTTACAGATCGAATGACTTAAAATTTTAACTTGCTTTACAAGGAGTATATTTTCAATTCCAGAATTATTATAGGATCACGCGGCAGTTATATGAAAATCATAAAATGCATTAAGAAAAAATAGAAAACCTTACGAAAAAACGACAACACAAAATCACGCCTTCACCGAAATCGTGACAGCGAAAATTAATTTCCTTGATGCATTTCATGTGGGATGTGGCGGAACATGTGAAACATAAATTGAAACAGTTATATATCTCTTGATATGATTTTGAGTTCTAAAAGTTAATACTATTGTAAGATGCCAGGATAGAAAAATGTATATTTCTTTTTGTTTTCTTCGGAACGTGCTCTGCACTATAAGAGATGCCCTGCAGATGGTACGAGTGCTAGATCTTTGTTTTGGTACTTTTCCTAGAAAACTCTTAGACTAGACCTACTCAAAAATACTTGAAAAACATGTACGCTGCAACAAACTGAAGCAAATACTTGTCTTTATTTTAAGTAGTCTGTTTAAGTCCCATGTTAAAGGACCTAATCTTTATAATGTTTAGACGAGCCGTTGGAAATTCCGAGCAATTACACATTTGTGCAATAAAGAAAGCAATGAAAACAACAACGTCTATGTATTTCAGTTTTCACATAAAGTGGTTATCACATGCCTACCTTTCACAAGAAGAAAGAGATTTCCAACTTGGAACATCAAAACCAGCAAATCTCGCATCAAAGGCACCACATTTACCCTTCCCATCTTTTCTGCTGTATCATTACCTTGAACACGGGCTGTTCCTCGAGGCGTTCAGGCTTTTGTGTTAGTACAACTGAGTTCTGATTGGCTTAAGTTGGTATTCACGTCAGCAACCATATTGTGTTTACCACAAGACAATAGGACGTGATGCATGTGATGTTTTTAAAGAGACACACGTTCGAACTTGCTACAGATCAGGTGCTAACAGATGTGAGTTTCCAGCTACGGTGGTGGGAAGCTCTAAAAGCTGAAAATAACCGATTTCTTTGGAAAAGAGAAATATTTATTTATTTTTCTACCGTAAAAACAGAGGCAAAGACAAACTGTAAGTACTAATTCGTTAGTTGTTGAGCTAAGAGCGAAACCCTCCTGTGGTCATAATGAACTTTTATGTGACCAGCAATTATCACCGCGATATTTCCCAACCAGTAACTAATAACAGTGTGCCGCAGCATTACTATCTTTTAGATATCCTAGTAAAACAATTAAACCTGTAACAGCAAGCATCGAGCATCCTCTGTCAGTATTTTATTTTTCTCTATGTATCTTTAAATCGTTCTTAATTAAGTGAGCTCATCCTTTTGCAACAATTGGTAACCTGATGTTTTTTTCAAGACCACACTGATTTAATCATTGGTAATACATAATGTTATCAGGAATGGAAAGAACATTTAAAAATATATAAGCTTACATACAACTTTTCAGGTTTATATCCTTTAGGATGGGATTAGACCCTCGACTCACGCTCTAGTTGTTTTCCATACAGATCCTTGTAATTTTGCAAGTTTTCAAACTAGCATTAAATATCTGTCTTTCGGATTAAGGTCCGGGAATTTCCATTATTCTTACTGATATTTTACCCCATTTTCTATCTTGAATTGTTTTATTCCAGCAGCTTTGTTCGGTAGTGATTAATAACGTAAATGTTTCTGGACGACAAAGGCTCCCCGCTTGCAAACAAAATCTTATTATTTTAATTATGATGATGATGATGATGTTGATGATGATGATGATGATGATTATCATTATCATTATCATTATCACTATCACTATCACTATCACTATCACTATCACTATCACTATCACTAACACTATCACTATCACTATCACTATCACTATCACTATCACTATCACTATCACTATCACTATCACTATCACTATCACTATCACTATCACTATCATTATCATTATCATTATCATTATCATTATCAGTATCAGTATCAGTATCAGTATCGTTATCGTTGTCGTTGTCGTTGTCGTTGTCGTTGTCGTTGTCGTTGTCGTTGTCGTTGTCGTTGTCGTTATCGTTATCGTTATCGTTATCGTTATCGTTATCGTTATCGTTATCGTTATCGTTATCGTTATCGTTATCGTTATCGTTATCGTTATCGTTATCGTTATCGTTATCGTTATCGTTATCGTTATCGTTATCGTTATCGTTATCGTTATCGTTATCGTTATCGTTATCGTTATCGTTATCGTTATCGTTATCGTTATCGTTATCGTTATCGTTATCGTTATCGTTATCGTTATCATTATCATTATCATTATCATTATCATTATCATTATCATTATCATTATTATTATTAGATATTCTAAATCGTCATTGAATTTAAGGTGGCTCAAAACAGTTTCCAGCACTTTCCAAGACGTAGACTTTGATGGATCATTAGAACCACTTCTTATCAGTTGATGCCAAAATCATGGTATCAAAAAACTGCCCAATCATTGGTCAATATGTTGCTGTCAAATTTGTGGCACAATAGATTACCATAGCAACAAAATGACTTGCTAAAAACACCCTTAATTTTAGCTTTAAGCGCTCATAACTAAAAAACGATCTCGGAAAGTTAAGGTGGCTCTGAACCCACTCCACTGCAAAAAGTTATCATGTTTACCATAATTCGATAATAAAAAAATAGGGGTCACCGAGCTCGTTTTTTAGTTATAAGCGCTTAGATCTAAAATTAAGGGTGATTTTAGCGGGTAATATTGTTGCTATGGCAACCTGATATGTACAATAGATGACTGCAACTTGTTTACCAATGATTGGGGATTTGTATGATGCCATTTTTGTAACATCACTTGTTAAACAGTGGCGTTATTCATCCTTCAAAGTATAGCTGTTAGAAAAGTACTGGAAACTGTTGCCAGCCTCCTTAAACTTGACTTTTTACCAAAGAACTATTGTGCATTTGAAACTTCATCTAAAGTTCTAGAAAAGTATTCAAAAGACTGATGGCTGCGGCTCACGGAAGAATAAAATTCGAAATAGGCATAATCTGGTTTAGCACGATGCGAAGCTTTTTATTTACGAATACAATATCGTCTCTTAGAGCCGCCTGTTCCTCTTAGCCAGCACGGCCTTGACGCGCGCAAAACGTAGCTCTAGTCAAATTTCTTGACTGGCTACTTATAATCGCTAACTAAATGTGATCGAAAACCAATTGTGTCTGATGCGAGCATTCTACACATTGGATTGCTAGTTGTCCATAACTGAATCAGGCCAGAGAGAGCTTGGGAAATAACATTCTCTAAGCATGCTCAAAACACGATACTCACACTTGTGATGTTTCGTAAGTTGACGACAACTAAACCAGTGATTCCCGCACACGATGACCACCGTCAAATGTCGACAGCTATTACCTGTCGACAACTATCGACACCTATTAGTTGTCGACAACGAAAGTTGTTTTCCTTTTCGAAAACGGAAACTACTTAGTTACTCCACAAAAAATTTCAGGGTTTAGTTCTCGAGAACTCATTTCACACACTACGTTTTTTAGTTGTCCGTAACGTCTACTTGTCGATAACAACTAAATGTCTGATCTTTGGTGGTCCTCCGATTATTCCCGTTTAACAAATCCCAGCAGCCTACACTTCAGGGGCGGGGATGGGCAACACGAACTATTTTTTCTCGAATCTCCATCCTCTACGAAAACAACCACACAGGGTGGCAACAATAGTCACTTAAGAACTAGATACCCTGTTCAAAAATAGCTAGAGGGGGCGGGGGGTATATGGAACATTTCTTTCTGAGGGATTAGCATTCTGCCCTTTCGCCTGTCTTGGTTAAAACCGATGCCAAAACAATCCAGGCTGACAGCATGTTAAACTTGTTTTCACAAAATGCAAGTCTAGCTTCACTACACCTGAGTTTAGAAATGTATCTTACATTACGTTACCTATTCCATTTTCTTGGTTAATAATTATGGAACTTTTACCGTGATACCTGAAGAAAGTAGACGAGTTTCAACAGTAGCCTCCCGAGTATTTCTAAAAATGTACGCGTTAGAGGAAAATCATGTCGATTTTCAAGTTCAGGCCTCGAAGCCAAGAAATCTAATTACTTCCGCAGTATCGAAAAGTACAAAACTTTAGCTTCTTCAGCCTGTATACGTAAAAGGGGCCACAATTTCGCACATTTATCTTAACGTCTTTAAAACAGCATCTGTCAAATCCATGAAAGCAGACTTTTCTCAAAACGACGCCCTCGTCAACTGTCGGAAGACTTCCTTCCATCCATCCCGTTAGGTCTGTATTGCATCTGTGAGTGGGGACACAGCTCGAGGCCATGACAGTTCCAGCCCCGCCATAGAAACGGTACCAGTTTTCTGTTAGATCGTTGTCACATTTCTTGCCATGAATGTTGTAATAATTCCGGTGTCGATCGGAGCCGCTGAGAAACTTGTACTGAGAACATTCGGGTATAACTAAGAATAAACCCAGCAAAATGAAAAAAAGAAGAAGAAGAAACTAAGAACATCGACGTTTACAAGATAAGAAAACATAGAGAGACAGAGCGTTGGCAATAGGCAATACTTGCTTTACAATGCCTGTAATACTTCACAAAACAACAAACACGGATTCTTTTGAATCCTGCCATAATTCAGATCCGATAATATTGTCTTTTAGTGTCAGTGTTATCTTATACCTGAATAGTTTATACGGCGTTGAGTAATGAAAAGGTAAGGACTTGCATTGGGTCAAATCTGCGTTCTTGCGTAATGGTGCGAGTCTCCCGGATTTGTTTGTATTCTTCTCTTGATGGTATGTTTGCCTATTGGAGGGAACCGATCCCACCAGGTTCCCCTTTTTAAATATGTCTGAGTGGAGAGATGCATTGTGACAGTAACTATAAACCGATTTACCCCGGCAAGAACTTAAATCCGAACCTCTCTACCCCATGTCCCAAGTTGTATGTCAATAAAGTGTCTGTGCCTCCAAATTTTCATGCAAATTAAAAAAAAAAATTATTTGGTGTGGTTAACATCTCCCAACTTTGCCGGTTCCGTAATTGTGTTTGTTTGTTTTGCATAAAACGACAAAGAAATGTATTAACAGGTGTAAGCACGCGTAGAGCCTTAAACTGCTCTTTAACCAATAGCCTTTTTGTTTGCGTAAACACCCCTTGGTCTTCAGAGGAGTGCAGGGTTTGTGACAAATAAAAAAGAGACGACTAGAACGTTTCAAAATCTAAGTAAAATGTGCCAGTACGTAGCTCAATGACTAAAACGTAATTGTTCAACCACCAACCTGTTTCACATCGAAACCCGCCAAATCCAGTTGGACAATCACACTTGAATCGGTTGGCGAGATCATTGCACTTCCCTCCATTGCGACAAGGGTTACTGGCACACTCGTCTATATCTAAGAAAGCAAAGAATGAGAAAAGCATGACATGTTCTTGCTAAGTAGTATTTATTATTCAATGTAATATGATTGGCTAGCATTTAATGACTTGCCCCAAAGGAAACAGTGAGTTTTGTTTCCCCGAGACCCTCTATGCAGACAATACTAAAGTTGCTTTGACTTCTTCTAATGCTTAACTCCAGAATACTGGGTTTGATTTGACTAGGAATAACATATTTTCAGTTGTTGGAAATGACACAACTATTTTCCTACCTGGAGACAGCGATCGAACCTAGAGCAAGTTGCCGAACACGTGCGGCCCATTTTTGGCGTCAATTTAAAAGCTTGAACACATAAAATTTTCCCCTTTGTTAATCTGATATGTTTCTGCAATTATAAATCCCTTTTCTTGAGTGATAAATGCCTTCTCTAGTGAGAAACGTATCCCGACTTCAATGGCTTTTCGACTTCAGGTTGACTGGCACACAAATTTGCTGCGGTTTCAAGGAGCATGACCTGATCAAGTGCGAGTCGAAAGTTCAGGTTGTTGTTTCCCCAGTTAGTGAGTTTTGTTCGTCCTAGGGAGTTTTGTCCCACAACACGTGACTCATTCTCCTCCAATCGGAAAACGTATTTGAGTTGGGAGGTATAACAAAATTTATTGTCAACTAGCAACGAATATGGTTTATGAAAACGCAAACATTTTTGCTTCTTTGCGCTTCGTCGCGTTGTACCTTAATAAAAGTGGTTGTTTTCCTCTAGTATTGATCTGTTGATTAGTTACCTATGTCACACCATTGCCCAGTGAATCCCTCGTTGCAAAGGCAGCGGTAACCGTGGGGTGAAAATCCTGACAGACATGTGCCACCATTCGTACAGGGCATGGAACTGCAGAAATTCTAATAAATAGGAAGTTTAAAATTGTAAGCAAGTGATTATATGAAAGACCATATATTAAAATTAGGTGAGGAAAAGATGCAAAGACATCAATAATCTTACACAACTTGAGCAACTGTGAAAATAAAGCCTAGGATTCAAACAGTGATAAAAAAAGCACTCTACCTCAGTTCCACGGTAGATGAAGTCCGACGTCGTTTTAAGGTCATATGGATGTTCAGTATGTGTTGAGTTGTTCAGTTCACAGATGTCTTTAACCGAAGTACGTTTACCAAAGTTGTATGACACGCACGTGTACTCTAAATAACACTGAACTCGACAAGAATGCTCCGAATCTAGAGCTATCCTTTTAATGATGTGTTTCTCCAGTGCTGCACCATTGATTGGGCTTGAAAACTGAAGCATACGGCAGTTTTCTGCAGTGGAGTGTAGACACAATTATAAGACATGAATTTGTTAAATAGGTATAGGAAATGTGTTGGCGGCCTACTGGAAATTGCATTGAGGACTCGTCCTCACTACGCCGGAGAAATATAAAACACCAGCTTTATTTCCTACAGTTAGGCCTACCCTCCACACTAATCCGTCACGAAAACGGAGCTTTTCGAAAACGCTCTTCAAACCGGACGAATTTTAAAACGTCGGCTTTTCTAATGTGATTAACCATAACCCTCGATGGCGCACACAAGCGTTTCTCCCGTCAGTGATTGTTGCGTTTTCAAATTTTCCCAGCATACTGCGGACGGAAAACATATTGATGTGTTTCCACAGTGAACGCGCCGTTTTCAAATTTCTCCGACGTAGTGCTTTGCAGGTTCTTACAGTTAGTTCATTTTAAGGTGGTGCTTCTTGAAATCTCATTTGAACGTGCACTCGTCCACTGATATTTTATACCATTGTGGCAATGACGTATCATTCAATGTTAACATGAACAATTCACGTATTCTCGGCACGCTGTTTTGAAGAAAGACGTAAGCAATATTCAAAGGTCCTAGAGATAATGGCTTTTTGGCAAAGTTCTGTCTTATAAATAGAATGCAACGCGTCTAAATCGCGGTTATATTTAGGTTTTGTAGTTGATGATTTAAAGAAAAAAGATAAATATAAATTAACCTAAACGACGTAAAAGATGCATGTACATCGAAGAACTGGAAATATGTTTCTAAACTTTTGTTTTATCGTAAGCATGACATAATTATTCGTCTTTCGTCACGTGCTCCTCTTTCTTTTAGTATCAAAAAGTTAAATGATAAACACGACATGGGTCGTAAGAATCATTTTTTGCTAAATGTCTACGGGCACAGAGCAAACACTTCAGTAGCGGAGACATGTTTATCGACACATTGTTCAAGATATTTCTAATTTAGAAACGGAAACTTAAAATTTCCGGAGCTGGTGTTGTTTTTTATTTAATTTTTTTATCTATATTTTTCTTAACCAGAGAAGCTTTCCCGCCTTAGGTCTAGATAGTCTAAAAGAAAGATGACTACTTAAGCGCTGATTAAAAGGCTAGTGAAAGTATAACTTTTTTTTGTAAAATTAAATGGTTTTCGAAACAATGGCCAAAAGGTATAGATGTTTTACAGTGTCAAAACTTAAACGAATATTCCATGTTCGATATTTCATTAAAACTCACCTTCACAGAAGACCAAATGAGCTGCAAGTAAGACGAAACATAGAATAGAAATTGATTGTTCCATAGGGACATATACACGATCCATGTATCGACCAAACAGTGTGCTGCTAGATTCACTGAGAAGGACGATTTCCTTTTCAATAAAAAGTAAGCGCGTGGAATATGTTAAAATAAACCCTATGACACTGTCACCTGCTTTGTCGCTCGAATGTAGAGCTAATGTGGTCAAACTAATGATTCCTATGTCTGTTATTTCATTTATATTAGTTATTTATATTAGCTGTAGGATTAATAATCGACGTTTCAGCATATTGCGAAAATTTGAAGCATTTCGTAGAATTGTATTTTGCATAAAAGTTGTATTTTACAAATCAATATTGACACTCCGAGATATTGGCAAAGACGCATGTACTTTGTACAACCAAAAGAAGTTAGTCATCGGATTGAATTTGACGTCTACCTGTTTTAAAATCAAACAAGATCTGATTCCAATGGAAAATTGACAATAATCTTTATGTCAACTGAGGAAATCAGAAATGTTAATATTCAAATCTAGATTTAATTACATCACGACAAGCAGAAACAAGTTTTAGGGTTGGAATGTTTACCCCTTTTCCCAAACGAAGAGTTTAGTCCTTTTTTCATTACCACTGGTTTCGTAGGCCTTTGCTTCCACTAGGAAAATTCGTACCCGGCAGACCGCCAAGGAAAGTGGGAATTCGTAGCAAAAAAAGTCAGGAGAAAAGTTAATGTTTAAATTTAAGATAATTTTGGGACTAAAAGTTACTTATCTCATCGTCCTTGGGCTTTTTCCTGTATTATTTACTTATTTGACTCAGTTGGAGGGTAGGGCGAAAAATTCAGGAAGTACGAACCAAATGTAGGAGTTTCAAATGTTTTCGGGCGGCCATATCTCACTCAGTTAATAAGCATTTTATCCTTTGACAGTTTTGTCTTTGGTTGTTTTGTTGCTTGTTTTTTTTGGTTTAATATTTCTTTCGAACGGAAGGTAGACGCGCTCATGGCAGCATTTGCTTCGTTTCGAGCAATTTCAAAGGACCAATGATATCAGAGGTTCACATCATAGTATAGAATTTCCTTTTTATTATTTAATTGTTAAAAAACTTTTATTTATTCATGAGTTGCACTATTTGTTTTGCTGTCAATCGCATATTTTACTGTTTTTTTAAAGAAGCGACCACTGGATCAAAACGTTAGTACTGACCAAAATCCTGCATTTAGGCGAGGAAATTGGACAATTTATCAGTTTCCGATCTGTGGGGCAAGCCCTCCCTAAGCCTCTCCATGAATGTGCTTTATTCCTCGTGCAATACGCGTGTGATTCACCGTTTATCCGTTACGGTATCATTGTGTCTCCTATTTCATTCTTGATCTATACGCCAACCTCCCAAAGCTTAAGCTCCTTCTACACTACGCTGGAGGAATTTGAAAATGCAGCTTTATTTCCTCGGTTAGGTCTACGGTCTATAGTATTCCGTCATGAAAACGGAGTTTCCGAAAACGCTCTTCAAACCGGAAAAAAATTCAAACCGCAAAAGGTTTTCGTCTGGACAGAAAACGTTTGAAACGGAGCTTTTTCAAAACGATGACCTCACTATAATCATGTGATTTCCCTAACCTAACCAAACATCAATCTGGTGACTTTGGCGTTTTTTAAATTCCTCCTGCGTAGTGTGAACAGAAAATATTTGATGCGCTTTTAGAGTGAAATTCATACGGCGTCGTGTGGAAGGAAAACATTTCATGCGCTTTGATGATAGTGAAATATCCGTTTCCAAATTCCTCCGGGGTAGTGTGGGCAGGGTAAGGTAAAGTCTGCATACGAGCCTAGTGGCTCATCAGGCCGCAGCTTATCCCGGTTTCAGTAGCATGAAGTGACTAGGAGTATTTCTACTCCCCCCTGGATGGGATGCTAGTCCATCGCGGGTTTAACCCCAGCATTAAATTCGCCGGTACCCATTTATACACCTGGGTGGAGAGAGGCACTGTGAGAGTGAAGTGTCTTGCCTAAGAACACAACACAATGTCCCCGGCCAGGGCTCGAACCCGGAGCGCTCGCTCCGGAATCGAGCGCACTAACCATGAGGCCACCGCGCCCTCATGGTTAGTGGGCGGGCGGAGACTAAAAAAAATGTCTTTCGCATCACTTGGTCACGTGGCATTTGTAATGCATATTGTTTTCAGGAAATTAAATAAAAAGAACATTTACAAATAAGCTCACATGCAAATTTTCAGGTTTATATCCTTTAAGAGGACTTCTTATGGACGTTAGATATCAACGATTTTTGTGGGAAGAATGGGCTTTGCCCTTTAGTTACGGTTTCCTTATAAAAATCCTCGTTATTTTGCAGGTTTTCAAACTGCCATAAAATGTCTGCCTTTCGTGTTTAAGTGCCTAGAATTTTCAGTTCTTTCTAATATTTTATTATTGTTCTAATAATAATATATGGGTTATATGTTATATTGTTTTAGAAAATAACCCAAAGCAAATATGCTCGCTGATTGGTTTAAAACCGTGTTTCTATAACTCTTTATATAATAACCCAAGTTAGTCTCGCATTTTGATTGGTTCTCGCCTATGATCTATTAGAGGACAGATGCGCGATTGACGTCATTCATTACAAAGTTTTTCTCTCTATCGTTTTAAAATGGCGGAAAGTTTTGAGAATTAGGATAACATTTTACGTGACTGGGCAAAAGACAAGGTACAAAAAAGTCTTGCCGAGGCATTGAACAGGTTCGAGAAGCCAGAAAACAAAAGGTAAAGCCGTTTCTTTTAGAAAATGATCTTCAGACAGAAATAACTGTCTAGCAACCTCAGTCGGCAGTCGAGCGAGACTAAGCCACGCACAAACTTGGTGTTGGTGAGCCGAGAACCACTGATTTATCTCGAATTTAACAAACCCAATAAACAAAATGTTTCTGAGATTAATTTATTTAAAAACTTCAACTTTTCCCAGTGTCAAAACAACTGTTGACATACTGATTGATGTCAGGAATGAAACATCAAAACATCACTTCTTAAAATCGGTAAAACAAAATAACTTACATAAGTTAACCTTGCTTTCCGATGCGAATGTTCCTGTCCGTTTCAGGGCACAGCAGCGAGCTGAGCTAAGTATAGCTAACTACAGCTGGTCAACAGTATCGCAGCTAAAATGTGTCTCCTACACTATATCAAGCTGATTTGAGAATCACCAACCACAGAAGACAAAAATCTCCACCGTTATTTACGCTCCTTTCATTCAAAACTCGAATAAAATGGCCTCTAGGTTGACTGCAACCACAAGTTTTCCGAGGGTATTTTTTCAACTCCTGTAATTTTCAAGGAAACTTCCAAGCTTTTCTGCTCACGGGGCTGCTCCGATGACAAAAACTGACTTGATTTCCAGCATTTTCTTCAAGATTTGTAGATTTCGCAGTTCAATTCTGCTTTCGCTGTAAGTTAGCGACGCTCGAGTTAGGTTTGACAGTGACGTGATTTTTCTCGACCAATCACAACTCTTTACTACGCATAGCAACCAATGAAATTGTTTCATTTTGTATATCATAGATCACGTCAAATGGCTTTTTTCGTGCAAAGGCGGGGAAAAAGGGCGGCTTTCGCGTTATGTTGAAATATTTAGAAACAAAAAAGGCTTTTCGTTATTATATAAAACAAATAGATTCCATGTTGACGTGCGTCTGATTCAGTAATAGATCACAGAAGACGTCAAAATGTGGTAAGAACATCAGTGACACACTCGGCTATCGCCTCGTGTAACACTTTTTTGTTCTTACCACATTTTGACGTCATCTGTGATCTATTACTGAACAGACGCACGGCAACATGGAATCTATTTGTTAAATAGAAACGCAGAACTAGCACGAGCTGTTCACGTTATGCGGATAGCGCGAAGAAAGAGAATTTACATTTTGATGATCGAAGTAAACAAGTTGTTTTTCTTTTTCGTCGTCGCGGTATTTTCTAAAAGAAATAGAAAACATGTTCTCCGTGTTCCTATCGAGTTAAAGAAACACTCGTGAAAGTTTGGGAAAACTCAAAAAAGCTGTGAAACACTCGCCTGCGGCTCGTGTTCCCACAGCATTTCTCGTTCTCCCAGACTTTCACTCGTATTTCTATAACTCGATAGAAACACGGCACATGTTTTCTATTTCTTAAATAATTGTTATATGCCAGCAACTTCATTTCGTGAGTAGTGATTAATAACGGAAAAGGTTTCTGGAGGGCAAAGCTGCCTTGCTCTCCTTCAAATCTTTCTTATTTTTGGGATATTCAAATCGTCACTTAACCTTAACCTTACAATGCATTGGTCTGAAAATGTCATCTTTGTCAAAGTTAATTGACGTTTGTGTCCTGCGACTTTGCGGTAATTAATGGAGAGTGAAGCATGACGTTTACGGCTGACGGCAAACGGCAAAGAGAATACATATGTATGATACAGACCCTTACTGAGACGTCAGACGTCTTGTCATCTGATTGAAATATAACATAATCTATAATTATTGTTGTTTTTACCCCCTTCATTTTCCTATGCTCAATAAACAAGAGCCCTTTTCCGCAATGTTCTCGTTAATAATTTTTATTTTATTTTCAGTCCATGAATTTTGGCCATTTATCTCTTTATGTTTTTATTCTAAAATGCTAGCGCAAGTCGCTACATAATATCACTGTTGGCAAAAATGCGTTTAGCTCATCAAACCATGCATAATTCAATAGCAGGTATACTTAGGTGCATTGATGGAAAACGAGTGCCAAAGACCAACACAGAACTCATTACGCCTCTCTCGCTATTCTACTCTCTTTCTCTGCGTACGAATTTGTCACGAACGTGTTCGCGCCTAAACCTTGCAAACTAAAGCCGTGTCGTGCCGTGTCGCCCCAGGTCGGGTTGATGTCGGTTTTCTTTTCTGGCTTAGTTGTCATATCTTGAATATACGTTTAATGGTGGTACGAGGCCAATTGGATAATCAAGAAGATAAAAATATAGAGTGTAACTTGGCTCATTCTTCATTAAAGGCTTCTGTCGTAGATGACAGGGCATAGCTAGGCGCGATTTAACATAGTATAACCCGGTTTTGTAACGTCTGTCTACATGGCTTTGAAAATGCAAGAGTAGACCTGTGTTGGTCCGCTTTCTGTAAACACGGGTTTTAAGTTCTGTCAGTCTATTCTTAATTATGGCATTCTAATCATTACGCTCCTGAACGTTTTCCATTCACAAAGTAAGCCATTGTCCACGTCACACGACGCTGGGGAAATTTGAAAGCGAAGCTTTATACCTACGGTTAGGCCTACCGTCCACACTAATCCGTCACGAAAACGGAGCTTTTCGAAAACGCTCTTCAGCCATGGGGAATTTGAAAAGCCGGCTTTTCGCTTTCGCCTGGACAGAAAACTTTTTGAAAACGGAGCTTTTCGAAATCGATGGCATCAGGATAATGACAGGCGGTCGATGTTATTGTTCATTTGGCATTAGTAAATTTGGACTAACATCGGCAGAGCATTGCTCCAGACAGAAAAATCCAGTAATATCAGTGTTTTTTTTATGAAAACATCGCCACACTCTGATTAATTCAAGGATGATTGCTACCCAAAGAAGTTTAGCGTCTTCTAACTTGAATGATAATTTCACGAGTGGTAGAGATTAATTTAATTACCAAAGCCACAACCGAAAATAAGCCAGTGAATTCGTCATACGAACGATGTAGACACCATTACCAATGACATCTCCGCACTCTACCCTTCGCTTTGACACCCTTTCAAAGTTCAGCTACTTACGACGTATGTCTTCCATTGCGTCGATGAGCTCATTAGGCAAAGACACATTGAACAATCGCTGATAGTCTTTTTTCAAATTAAAGTTTTAGGATGCAAGGCCCTAGTTTTATTTTTGCCTAGGGTTACTAAATATTACCTACGGGTAGTGGGCTTTTCTAACCATCTTATAATAATCTTTTTATGCACGACTCGTTTCCTTATGTTATTGCGCATATATGGAACAGTTTACCATTGTCTACTAAATCTGCACCTGCATTCTGTCCAGCAATTTAGATTACTGATAAAAAAAACGTATAGTACAGTGCAGGCCAATGAAAGAAATGTATCTTATAGTTTTGTTCGTATTATTAATCTTTTCGGCGAAATTATTATCTTAAATTGTAATATTTTATCTAGTAGGTATCTACTTAATTTAATTCTATTATGTCTCATATAGTAATTCATTTGTAATTTATTCGTCGAACGTTTTTTACTTGAGCCCCTGGCTCGGGAGATTGGGCGACCTCTCCTCGCGTTATCGACAATAAAAACGAATTAAAATAGTGAATTCACAATGAATTTAATGTAGAACATACATCATGTCGATAACAAGTGATGGCAACCTTGCCGTCAAGATACGGCTATTAACAATTTTGTTTCCAAGCCCCACTTGTGCGTTTCAATTCTTAACACAAGAGCCTTATTTTATACAAAATTGTAAAAACAGAGGAATTATTTACCTTTGCTAGCGAATTTGCCATATTTGGCTATATGTGGGCGGGAGCCAGTTAAGGTTGCCGTGCACCTTCAGGGGTGTCTCGCGCGTGCAAGCGATGTAGCGTGTCCGGTTTAAACTGTAGATACCTAAACCCATATATCAAATTAAAGCTTACAGAGCTGGCTATCCAATTTTGAAATAAAGTGAATTTTCAAATTTTTCACCCCTTCTAAATGCGAGCGTCAAAGCGAATTTTGTCTTCGCTAATTTAATTTGTTCCTCAGTTTCTAGACCCAAAGCGTGTCTGCGTTTTGCCATACTCAGTTACAGTGAAAAGTTATGGAACGTTTTCGAAATAGTATTATAAAAATGTGAAGTGTTTGTACAAAAATCGCTCTCATTGAAAAAATATTCCGAAAGAAAACATTCGCAGACACCCTTTGGTTGTTTATGTGTTAATCTACCCACTGTCAAAATTTGGGGACAATGGGACAAATTTCCTATGAGTTTTAGCTCTTTGCAGTGTCCGATTCAAGTGAAAAATTGATTCGAGAAAACAGCGCTAAATGTGTCAATCAGACGCGTAATTTTTACTTTCGGCCAAAACTTAAAACCGCCATTTCTCCGGCATCATTTAATATTTTTAAGTATATTTTTTTAGATGAAAGTTCACACTTAGACCTATACATTAACCTAAAAATCAAAATTTCAACAAAATGGTCGGTCTGAAGGTGCACGGTGACCTTAATGCAGCCCTTAACAACAGCCTGGTGGTTATGTGAAATAAAGAATGTGTCCTTCACCTGTTGCATATACATTTCTTGTTTTGAACCTGTAGAAGCCACGTATTCGTAATTGGCACTCACCGAGAAAACAAACCAGTTTGTCGTGTGCGATCGAATCTTCAGGAGTGAAGAGACAAGGCGGTAAGCACAAGTCAAACATTTTTTTGCTCATTTTTTTGCTCGCTTTTGGGAAGGAATGATGCAATCATTGTTTGGTCTATGAAGAAAAGAATATTAGTCAATGTGGCTAAATTCGCTTTGACTCCTTGACTTTGCTATTTGGCCCAAAATAAAAAGGGAACATACCCTAGATTCAAAGTCCTTTTAAATGGAATTACCACTTTTACAACAAACAAGGGGCATCGCAAAAACATTAGTGTTTATATGAGTCGACGAGACATTTAATTAGTAGCTATTTACCAGCGAAAGCTTCACTACTATATCAGTTTTATTCGGAGTATGCTGAAACAAAGTAAATCTGAATGGAACTACTTAAGATATATTAAGCACACTTTCAGGAACACAACTTACAGTAAAGCAAGAAGATTTCGCTTCACCATGCAATATCAATCATTTCAAAATGACAAAGGCTGACGAAGGTCCCTTAAAACCTGAGAAAAACACTTCACAACGGACTGCTGGCCGTTAAGAAATAAGAATCAGCCGTGATTAAAAGCAGTTTTCCTTCTTAACTTAAGAGTGCTAGATAGTGATACCAGAAAGAAAACCGAAAGTAGTAAGGTTCAGCAAAGATAAGCCCCGTTAGTGCCGAGTAAGTGTCGAGTTAGGTCGAGGAAAATCATTAACATGCATAACGGTCGAGTCAATGCGGTCAGCTATTGTTACAACCTAGGGAAAAAAATGCGTTCCTCCATACTAATTGAGTGTCTAGGTAAACCATTTATATTCCTGCATACTAATGAAGTGCCTTCTTCCATACTAATAAGCGTCACTCTAGTACAACGAAAACAATGAACTTGCGTAAACTTGCCCGCTGACCCTGATTGGCTCACGTATAAAAGCGCCAATTTGAACTAAAGCGTCATTCCTTCGTTCAACTTGAACTCGCTGGAAATTTGAAGATGGCTTTTTTCACTAGCGTCGATGATTTTCAAATTGCTTTGAACCCTTGTTTAACTGTCTGTGTTTGCGAAACGTTGACAAGCGCAAATGTTTGAAAGCGAGTTTTCCGCTCCGTTAGTCACGCACTGAAGTCCTCCTTCAACCCCAGATTTGCATACACACTCCAACGGAAAAGCCCATGGGACAGCTCTAACATTGAAATTACAACAATAGAAGTTCAGTGCGCTAATTGATTGTCAACACGCGACAATAAATATTTTTGAACATCGCGTTTTCTTAAGAGACTTAATAGTTGCTTGTTAACAGTGAATACTTATTTTTGAACTTTTTTTTTCTCCTCCTCCTCCTCCTCCTCCTCCTCCTCCTCCTCCTCCTCCTCCTCCTACTCCTACTCCTCCTCCTCCTCCTCCTTCTTCTTCTTCTTCTTCTTCTTCTTCTTCTTCTTCTTCTTCTTCTTCTTCTTCTTCTTCTTCTTCTTCTTCTTCTTCTTCTTCTTCTTCTTCTTCTTCTTCTTCTTCTTCTTCTTCTTCTTCTTCTTCTTCTTCTTCTTCTACCGCTCTTGTTTAGTTCTTGTTGGGTATCTTCTTTGCCAATATCGCCACTAAAGTTGAATACACTCATTGATACAACGAATTATATCTATTTATCGAAAACGGCTGATATCTGTCAATATCATCAGTGAGAGAAACACTGCGCAAATAATTTATTTCCTGTCAAAAATTGTCCATCGTCTCTAAGCGAGTTAGAGCGCGCCCTTGTTTGCGCATAAATTTGCTAAACTGGCACTTTGGAGTCACACCATAACAATGATGATGATAATAATAAAATCGTTATTTGCCCACGGTATCTACTTGACAATATAGCACTTCCCACACAGCAGTACAAATGAAACATCCAGGGAGCATCTGTCCAACCCCAGGGGATAACCCTGTCTTTAAAAAAAAAACATTTATATAGTCGGCAACACTGAGGGTAAAACTCTTTCTTGGCAACGACCTAAGTTGTTATGTGAAATAAAGAATGTGTTTTGGGTTTGATAAGAATATATCTCTTGTTCTGGGCATATAAAACCTCACACCAGGGTCCACTTCGTAACGACTTTTACGCATCTTTCAGCAGGGTGGTTTATAGAGACAGGTTTCAAGTGTAAGGTCTCAAGAAACATAGTAAGTAGACTTTCGATTAAATTCACCTTTTATACGTAACAACTTCACGGAAACAGTTATCTCTGGGTTAATAAGTTTAATTATAATTTGTGTTTGGATCGCCCATGTAATATCTTGAGACGTTTCGATAATGGTTAGAAAAAAAATTTGAGAGTCCTTCGAGAATAATAAACTTTGGTCCAACTCATCGACTTCAACAGTTCATCAGTTACAGTGCTTCGAGTATTGGTTTGTGCCCTGGACATTCCTCTTTCCCTGATATTGCTTTCTTGAGTTTGTTTTCAATTTATGAAGTCAGCTCCAGGGTACTGCTGGACAGTCTTTTGAAGAAACAAATTTACGCCGTGAGATCAGTTGCATCAACTTATGCTATGAAGACAGAGACCAAGTATTTCCACAACCCTTCTAGCATTGCGAACAATAACCGCCCCTCCATTCGGAAAAAAACGTCATTAAGGTGTCGAGAAGTCGTTTCTATCAAGAAGGAATTCTTTTGTACGCCCAAGAAGCTAAATAACAATCAGGATACTTAATTCAATACGTACGTAACCTCTTGCATTTCCTTTCACCCTTCTGTGTACTGTTACTAACCTCCATACCCAAATTCTTTTCTTCCGCCATAATGAGCTGCCGCCCAGTAGAGAAAAAGATTTAATTGCGTTTTATTTTCTCTTTCGTAAAGGCAACTGAAAGCGCGCGATATTAAAAAAAATAATCCACATTTCTCAAATTAAAAATTATTATCTTGTCCTAACCTGAATTGGGCTGAGTTCACGAATACGCAAACAATGGTTGCATTATAGGTAAAGGTGTTTGTATCCAATGTCTGTATGTCTGCTTTATCCGCGGCTTGTACAGTACGTACTGCTTCTACTTTCTTAGGAGTGATCCGGCATGCGCAAATGAAAAGTTCCTTCAACACTGGTACGAGAAAACATGGGCATAGGTAACACGGCCATGAACATCATGGTAAAGGGTTTAACTGACTTCAATGCTGTTCACGAGTCAATTTACTGTTTTTACTTTTTAACTTGGAACTCGCTCTTGATGAAACATCAAGCAGATAAAACATTGTTGCAACTGACTAGTCAGCTCTTAGGAAAGAAGCATTTTACTCTACATTTGCATATCGGGTTAATCTTATCAGTTCTCATTCTGAATATTATATCCTCAGGTAAAGTAATTATTAACCAATAAAGAAACTTAATAAGAAAAAAATCATAACGAGCCAATTGAAAGAGTTGCTAAATTTCTGCTTTCGTTCTTATCTAGTCGACCTAATTCTTTAACTGTGACAGACTCCATACTGTCGTGTTTAACTCAATAGCACTCTGATTATAAAAGAACACAATTCAAATTCAAAATGGAAACTAAAGCGTGGGTGTGTTGCTTAAATAGACAGACAATGTCTGACACAATTGACCGCCATCATACTAATCATTCCATTCAAATCTTTGCTCTTTTTCTCTATCTTCAACGACAACAAAATTTTACAAAGCCCCAATATTTTCGTATAAACAGCGCCAAGGGATATAAAACTATTCTTAAAACTAATTTTTACTGAGCTAGTTTGCCACCTGCCACGAGCTTATCAAAAGTCTAAGGCATAATTAATGTTCGTATAAACAATATTCGCATAAACGGTCAACTTGTCATGTGATTAAAAAGAAAATGCTTTTTTCTCCTGTTGAGATATTGAGATAGTTTTTCACTCCCAACGAGCAGGTGACAGTAAGAGAGGTTTCAAGAGTGAACCACAAAATGACAACGCGGAAAATTGGTCTTTGCTGGGGCTGGTTTTCAAAACAATTTTTTTATCAAATATGTAAACATTAACCACATGTAGATAAATAACTTAGTCCTGGGTCTTAGTTTAATTAATGTTTGTGTTTAAATAGCCCATTGGATGTTGCAATTTTTCTTTCGGGAGGAATGATATTGGGTTCCTTTTTCGAGTTCAACTTATTCTTAATTGATAGTGTTTTCTTCTCTGTGTTTCAAATTCGAGTACAGGGTACATCTCCACTTTCACTACCAGAAAAAAAATTATCTGTCAATGGAAACGGAAAAGAAGCGCAAGGCATTTAGTTTTTATCTTAGGGTGTATCGTAAACTGCCTACCTACAACTTTGTAAGGGCTTTTAAATGGGCTTATAAACGGAGGTGCTTATCACCGGAATAAAAAAAAATGTTCAAACGAGCTATAGCTGTGTTGATAGAAATATGTTTTTCATTTAAGGCTTTAAACAATCATAATAACACGAATTCAAAACAAGAAAAGCTAGAGGCGGGGGGGGGGCTATATCCGGGGGGACTGGATGTAGGGGGAAGGGAGAAGGGGAATTAAAAGCCGAAGAGGGGGAACGGTAGCTTACGGTATTGTAACAGTTCTAGCTAGTAAGAACAAATCAAGCGAAATAGGATCAGGTAAAAAAATAGGATCAGGCAAAAGCTGTTAATGCTTCGAAATCATAGATTGGATTGAATCTGAGTGTGAGGTAATGAAAGGGTTTCTGAAGCTCTTGTAATACTGCTATCCATTAACCCGTTCATCATGAATCAATTTAAGTCGATCGCCATCATCCTAAAAAAATCCGCAGCATGCTCTAAGAGCATCCAGGTGTTCTCTGCACAGTTTTACGCTTTTAATCACAAGTCCATTTTTACTTTCTTTCGTGTTAATCATCAAAAGGTGAGGTCCGGTTGAAAACTCCCAATTTCTATATTGTCTTCTTTTTCTTTTATTTGAATGCGGTAAGATACGATTGAAAGCACACAAATTAGCTTCGTTTCTATCATTGGAAGATCGTATGGATTGTGAAATTCACGGTGTGCTCTGTCAAAATTGTAAGTCAACTCAAATGCGTTAGGTTCAGGTCATATTGCATAAATATAGATTTTTTTGTTTCAAGTAAAGGTGTCAGAATTCAGTATGCGGCTACATCCGGATTAAAACTCAGTTTGATACCAAGTACTGATACGACAAAAACAGGGTAGGCAACGTCAGTGCTGCAATGACTTTGACGAGTGGGTTTGCTCGTTTACCTCAAAATTATAGATTCCACCAGTGATTTTTCTAATAAAAGTTATCAAAATAAACAATGGATTGTTTGTCTTGGGAAAGACATAATATAATTAGACCATTAATGGGGGGTTCTTTTAATATTTACCTCTATTCATAAATCTTGCCCACATAGTAGAAAATTCTGTTTAAATAAAACGCTCGTAACCTCCCCATAATCAAACAAAGCAAGCCATAAAAACGTGGACGCATACAAATCAGTCGAGCAGAGGGATTTATTTCGTTAGAGAGCATGTGTAGGCACGGTTGCGTATAGCAGCCAACCTCTCGGTTATAATTCATTAAAAAAAAAACATAAAATTACACTTAAATTAAAGCCAATCATATGGGGACAATCAGAAAAGAGAAACAGATCCCCAGGTCTAACACCCGGTGTAACATTGAAATTGTCGAATTATTTACTATTTTAATTAGTGTCATCTTATTTATTTTATGTCTTACTTGTGTAGTTATTTGTTTATGTAGCGAAGACAACTGAAAAACACTTTAACTAACCCCCACTCTCTTCTCTCTTCAAGCACTGCGCATCTCGAACTAAACTCGGCACCAGGATTCTCCCTCGAGCGCTTTGGAAATGCAACTTTCGACTGTCTTGGTTTCCTTGACTGTAGGCTTAATTGTAGCCCCAAGGTATAGTAAGCTTACATTCAGTTTTGTAGTTGTTTCAGTTACAACAAGCGATCGACCACTACTCTAACAATTAAATCACTACTGAACAACCAAGTGCTTATAATTTGTAAGCTAATGGTAACCACGTGAAGTTTTAACTGAGACTTTCTACTTTATCTCAATATAAGAGGTCACATATGGTCTATCAAAAACCATGAGTCTCGCAATTTTTTTGCCGAATTTCACGGTTCTTTAATTCTCGTAGGCGGCGCCGTGCATCTCGGTTTTGGGATAGAAATCGGACTGACTACTTGATTGACGGGTTCAAGTTTTTTTTTTTTTACTGCAGCTGAGGAAGATTGAATCCTTACACAATTAGTGCTGTATGACGCACACTAATTAATGAGCACATTATATTTTTAACACCCTCCCGGGCGGCCGTGATGAAAATCTTAGAGGAAAATAGATACGGTTTTTAGAAAACATTAATAGGACAGTTTCTTGATTTTCTGAGCTGCAACTTGCGTTGCTGCTCGCTTAGGACGGGTTTGCTTATCGAGACAAATTTCATGTTCTTTGTTGAGTGATGTCTACTTGGTCAACTCTTCCTTTTCATTTGAATGTATCTCTAGTGGATATAACTTTTCAATTGGTCTTGACAATTCTCTGCCATTGCTCACACGCAATGACACAGCTCTTATCAGATCATCTTTTGCACGATGTATTGTCATGATGAAACCAAGTCTCCACTGATTGAGTGACGTGTCATCATGTATCAAAACCACGTCTACAACTCGCTCTCCTCGTCCAATGATGTTCACGAAGGCTAGTAAGGTATTCGTTTCTCCACTGCCTCCAGAACATCTGCATAAGCCGTTGGTGATATCTGAATTTCTTTGTAAATTCACTTGGCGTCAAGCCGTTTGGCAAGTATTCAGGATCTTCCTCTGTTGATTCTGGACAGGAAAGTGCCAGCAATCTGTGACCGCATAAAAAGTGTGATGGTGTCAGGGGTGGACCATCATCGATATCACCATAGGTGTATGTAAGAGGTCGGCTGTTCAGTGTTGCTTCGATTTCAGTAAGCATTGTCGCAAGCTCTACTGCGTTTAGGGAGGCTCTTCCGATCATTTTCTTTAGTCTTCTCTTCATTATTCCAATCATTCTTTCATAAACCTCCCCCCCACCCCCCCCCCCCCCTCCACCACGACGCTCTTTCCGAGATAAATTGCCATTTTATACCGTGGTTTGCAAGGAATTTCTGACATTCTGCTTCCTTAAGTATTTGCGTTTTCAGAGGTTGTAGTACTTTTCAACTTGCTTGGAATGTTTGGGCGTTATCGGAGATGATACACTCTGGTACTCCTCTTCTACTTATAAATCTTTTGAATGCTTTCGCCGTATTGTCTTCTACGAGTTTCAGATGTACAGCTCGAATAGCTGCACATGTGAATAGACAAACATAACATTTAGAGGTTTCTGTTTTATTGTTGCGGACATACAAGGGGCCTGCATAATCAACCCCTGTCACTTGAAATGGTTGGGATCCGGTGACCCTTGGCTGTGGTAGCGGTGGAAAGTTGACCGATCGAAAAGGTCTTCCTTCTGCTTTCTTGCATGTCACACATTGATGTAAGATTCGTTTCACCAGCTGATCCAATAGGTCTGCCGTACCTGGGTAAGTGTTTCACGGACTCCAGCATGCGTGAGCATCAAGTGGGTTGCTCTTATGATGAATTCAGCTAAGTATGTGTCTTTCGGTATGAGAATCGGGTATTTGGTATTGTCTTGTAGGGACGCGTTTCTTAGTCGACCGCGACAACGCAACAATTTTTATTCATCTAAAGAATTACGAGCCTTCCGCCTTCGACTAAAGGTGGAAGGCTCGTCATTCTGTTTGTCTGAAGTTGGGTTATAATCCCGTTATACGCGGATTGTTGAACACCTCGTATCAATGCAGCTAGGGCTTTTTTCATGTCTGAGCTTGTAATCTGAGTTTCGAGTTCAGGTCCCTTTCTTAGTCGGCTGATGAATTTCAAGACAGTAGCTGTAACTCGTATCGCTTTAGTTAGTGTGCCATATTTAGCTATGTCGATTACATTTAGGAGATTTGAACTCTTGGCTGTTGTCGCGAGATAGGAAATTGTTTGGGCACTTTCGGTCTCTTCATGTTCCTGTTCTTGTATCTTTGTGTGTTGTAACTCTGGGTAAGTAACCATGAAGGGTGAAGGACCCTTAAACCAACTTGTCATTTTAAAGAGAAATGTTCGACTGTCCATTCCTCTGGTCAGTAGCTCTGCCGGATTAGAAGCTGTAGGGCAATATTTTCAATGGGAACTACTGTACTGGTCTTGTCTTTAATCTTCGCGACTCGAGTCTGAATAAATTGTTGTTGAAGGGATTTGGAGGATTTTATCCATGCTAATACGATTTAAAAAATCACTCCACATGTAGCATTCTGTTATTATCAGCTTGGGTTGTAAGGTCTGTGATAGAAATTCCCATAGTTGCTGCCCAGCAAGGCAGCAAGTAATTCTAGTCTTGGCAGAGTGTGTTGTTTGAGAGGGGCTACCTTGCTTTTTGACATGACAAAGCCGCAGGTGTTGGTTGTTGTTCCTCTGAGGTAAGCTACCGCTCCATACGCTAGCTGACTGCTGTCGCAGAAGATGTGAAGTTGTGACTTTTCGTTATCGTTAGTGAGGTATTGACTAGGAATTGGTAGGGAAGTGAGTTCTTTGATTTCATTTAGCCATTTTAACCATTTTTCTCTGTAGTTTTGTGGGAGTTCCGTATCCCATGGCATTTTCATCTTACATAGTTCTTGCATCCTTATTTTACCTTAAGCTGAAACTGGTTCAACAAAACCGAGTGGATCAAACAGTTTAGAAGATAGACTTAATACGGAACGTTTGGTTATGGATTGTAGCGCGTGGATTTCTTGAATTAGCTTATCAGCGATAGTGATAATGTGTCTGTACTAGAATTCCAGACTAGCCCTAAGACCGTGGTAACGGCTTCTGTACACGCTCCGTCTTGATATGCTATCTTGTTTATAGTGTGGTCATTGCTGGTCCATTGTCTGAGATTCATACCAGCCTCTTTGAAGTATTGTCTTGACGATGTGTAGTACTCTATCGCCTGTTGAGGGGTACTCGTTCCCATTAATACGTTGTCCATATAAATGGAGGTTTTGAGGTCGTTGGATATCCAGTCGTTCTTTCTGTTTAGGTGGTATTGGATGGCTGCATTTAAAAGGAATGGTGATGGTGCTGCACAGAATAATACCACGCGGAATCTGTACGTTATTATATTGTTTCCATGGTTAACTAAAAGGGCTGGATCCTTGAGCCACAGAAACCTTGTAGCATCTCTGTCTTCTTCGTTTAGTTCAATTTGCAAGAAGGCTTTTTCTATGTCTGCGGCGAAAGCTATCTGGTTAATTCGGAAAGTCAACAGTATTTTAGGTAGTTCCTGCATTAGTGGGGCCTGTGTGTAGGCAGACATTGAGACTTAATGCTGTCGGTGACTTCTTCGCGGACGCGTCGTAGACTATACATATTTTTGTGGTCGAGCTATCTGCCTTGAATACGGGGAAATGTGCTATGTAGTGCAATTTTCCTGAGTGTATTGATCGGTCGTTTACGACTTCGATAAATCCTTAATTTTACTTTGCTTTGCAGTTGCTCGTCATATTTGCTGATTAGTTCTGGATCTCGTTTGTTTAGACTGCATTGAAGGTTAACTAATCTCTTCTTTTAGAGTGCAAAGTTGGACGGTAGATCCTCTGCAGTGTCCCGCCATGGGAGCCTTACTGTATACCTGCCAGAGTCCTTGTTAAATTGTATAGATTTGTGAAACTTTGCGTTGACGGCGTTACCGTTATCCTTATTGGTTTTGAGAACTGAGCTTATCTCCCAGAACTTAGTTAAAATCTCTTTAGTTTTTCTCCTTCGTCTTGGTGTATTTCGAGCGATAGGATTGCGTTTGTATGATCGCTTTCAAATTCTTTCGAGATAGGGCCGAGATAGGGCCTGATATCTTTGAATTCAGCGGGTCGGCAAGATGCAATCCCTGTAACTCAGACGGTGATTGGACGCGGCCAATTGTGACGGGGAATGGGGGACAGATAGTTTGTGTTACTAGTGCATTGAGCTGTATCTGTTGTTTATCTGTCAGAACGTGTATCGTGACGACATCTAGCGATTTTTTGACGCTGTTAGTGAAACCGAATGTTGTGAGATTTATGTTTTCCTTTCGTGTCGATTTGAACTCAAGTTTCTCTTTTAAATTTTTGGTTATAAATGTTCTTAGCTTTGTGATCCTGTATCGAACATGGTTCGAACTGTGAGCTGTGCAGTGTTTCCTTTTAATCTAACAACTGCGGACTGCATCAGAATGTGATCCTTGGCCAGGACTGCATAAGTTGTGCCTGAGTGAACTGCCGGTTTGTGATCACCTTCTTTTGTTGACTTGTTGCGTTTCAATTCGGTCGTGTGTTGTTCACCATCTTTACATATTGAAGTGTGATGCAGCTTTCTTTTGCATTTTAGACACTTCCCTTTCGATTTACATTGGTTTGATGAGTGCTTGAAACCGTCGCAATTGAAGCATCTTTTATGTTGTTGCAAGAATGTAAGCCTTTCCTCAACGGGTTTTAGTTTGTCGCATTTTTCAGATCTGTTTGAGCCGTTGCAATATATGCAGTTTTTTCCTTTCGTTTGGTAGTAGACTTTGCAACCGCCTTGATCCGTGGTGGTAAGAAAGGTGCCTGTTGTTGGGACTAGAACTTCGTCCTCTGATAGAGCTCTTTCGCTTCTTGCTGCTGTATGACTTCTTTCGCGCGTTTCTATTTCCTTCCGTAGGAGGAGCGTTAATTCTTCCGGTATTTTCTTCAATACAATTGGAATTAGGTTTCCGTAGGAGTCCGTATTTACATCTAGTGCTTCTAGACCACGTATATTGGATTAACATGTATCATAAAATTCTCTTAGGTTAGTTGTGTTATTGGTTGGGAAAAGGATATTTATAAGTAATTCCATGTGTGCGTTTATGAGAACTTGCTTTTGCCCAAAACGTTCTTTTCGAAGTTCTGTTGCTTTAATATAATTGTCCGACGTCATAGGCAATCGGGCAATCGCGCGCGCAGCTTCGTCTTTTAGAATTCCGTTAAGATAAGACATC
>OZ026604.1:8527048-8554548 GCA_964020085.1 Micromussa lordhowensis
TGACGTAGATGCGAATATCACCGAGCCTCGTTTTCAACTCGCAATTCCGCGCTAAATACCTCGCTTCGTAAGAGCTCAGTACATGGTAGATTGGCTTTGAAACATTTGCAACGACCACTTTTGCAACCTTTCTTGCATCCACACTTCAGCAATTCACTGCAAGCTTTAGAGGCTTCTGGAAGTACGGTCCAGCGGGGTCTCCATCTATCGTTCTCCATTTTCCATCCAAAATCAGACGGGGATGGGTAAAATTGCTGCTCATCAAGGGACGTCCAGATGCTTGCTTGGTAAAGAGCTCTGTTAGAATGATTCAACAGGGCATCCTAATAAACAATAGAAATCATCTATAAACTCTTTACACAAGTATAATTTTAAACAAACGCGCACCGCTTATTTCCATGTACTTCATAAATTAAGCTCTCTAATACCCCAAGTAGAATAACTATAGGTTCAAGTCCAGCATAGCTTTATGTTAGGCTTTGGTTATTTTCTTTCGCGTTGTCCTCACAGGTGTTTACCAATCACAAATTTAGCCTATCAAACACAAAAACAACTAAACATTTGTGTATGATAGGTTCTTACCTCTGTTGGGGGAATGTTTTCTAGCGCCTGATTCTTTTTTGTGAAGAGCTCTCGTCGAGCAGTGTTTACTTCGGTAGCAAGGCTGGTCCTGTCATAAAGTATCACCACAAAGCGCTGCAGGACATCAAATACAGGAGTGTTGATCTCAAGCGGAATGAAGCGGCAATCGTTCACAAAGCGGAAAGCCTCTGTGGCATCAGGGTACGCTTTCCAGGCCTCCCACGCAGATTTCTTTCCTTTCCCCAGGAGTGCTGACGCAGTGTCGCAACCAGTGAACGCGTGAAAAAATGGAAGCGCACGGCATTTCTGCTCGCCCAAATACTCACAAATGGTGTTAACAGAAAGCAGCTGAAAATTCTTTCCCATCCCAAAGGCGACCCAAAAGCTCAATCCAGACCAAATTGAAGACAACGTGTGGAACTGGGCAATTAGAATAACAAGAACATCTGTGTCAACAGTGCGAACAAAGACACTTCTTCCCCCCTTATCCAAAGCATCTTTAACGTGTACAAGAATCCTCGTGTCTGCTTCTTCATGGTTGCAGCTACACATTTGGTTCCTGGGGCAACTTGAGATGACGTTTTCACCTAAAATAAAAGACGATACAGTCACTATAACTGTTCATCAAGACTTGATGGACACACAAAAAAGAAGTTTGAACGGTGTCTATATAACCCTTCCCAAAACTTGGTTAGCATCTTACCAGAAGTTATGTAGACAACTCTGTCAGCTGGAAAGGAAGCTGTTTCAACTTGCTTGGTTAAGAAGTCGAACAGTTCCTTCTTGTTAGAGGAATCTTCGAGAAATGCCTGCCAGTTCTGAGGTAACTTGACATGCCCAGCTACCTTTCGTCTCACGCCTTTTCCTCTCTTCTCACGGGCAGATTCTTTTAGACTTGCCACTCGGTATTCATCCCAAACAACGTCAATTCGTTTGGTACTCTTCAAGTGGTTTTCCAGGAAAGGTAAGAACTTGGAATCTGCATATTCAGAAAACGTAGCGACAGATGAAACTGGAAGCGCATGCACAAT
This sequence comes from Micromussa lordhowensis, assembly GCA_964020085.1. Taxonomy (NCBI): domain Eukaryota; kingdom Metazoa; phylum Cnidaria; class Anthozoa; order Scleractinia; family Lobophylliidae; genus Micromussa; species Micromussa lordhowensis. The sequence goes on from OZ026604.1 coordinate 8,528,662, forward strand.
AGCTGCTCCATCAAAAACTTTGACATCGTAAGATGCTGGTGGTGGATGTGGTGGTGTTTCTTTGTTGACACATGGAATCATATCAGACTTTTTCCCGAATCGGAGATTGCCAAACTCTGACAAAGAAGGTGGATACGGCTGATTTTCATGTTTGAAGAACTCTTCAAGATCTCCGTCGCGCTGTTGGCTGGCAATATATAAACGACTGAAGAGGTAACGGTCACTTGTTACCGCTGTCAACTTTAAGGACGCTTTGGAGATTTCCTTCGGCTGCTGGCGCTTGAACAGTGGCAAGGTATTCTTTGAAATTGTATCGTGAATCGATACAGTCCTTTCATCGATGACGTCTTTTACGAATTTCTTGTACTGGCGTATTCCAAGTTCGTGGACTCTATGCACAGTATCAACGACTGAGGCATCTGCGCAATTGCGTGTGTCAAGGGCAAGTAATTCAGGGTAGTCATCCTTAAAAGGGTTTCCCATTTCTGAAATTGTACTTACAAGTTGCGTGACATGACTTTGGAAGGCTTTCTGTGTAGAAAGTCCTTGTTCGTGATGTTTGTTCTTTAAAAGGAGCTTAGTAAATATCTTCTCGCTAAAACATTAATATCATAAAGGACGTGAAATTCATGTGGAACTGAGCTTTATAATGACTACGCATATATGTCGTCTTTTTTCGCGTTTTTCTACCACAAAAAGGCATAATATTTTTACTTTTGAGCACAGCTTATTACATTTTCGTACTTGGTCTTTATTTTACCTATTCCAACACTTATTTCACACTGTAAACAACAAAATAAATTATTTCATAGCTCATAATGGCACGCTGCTTTTGACACACCACAACTGAGACTACCAAAAAATACCCCCTCCCCCCACCCTGGGTTAATTTTTTGTGGCACCCCTTCTGAAATGATTAGTTATACTCTAAACTACATTTGTGCCAAGTTTTATTTTTTTTACGCGTCTTGTCACGATTTTCGTAATTTTTCGACCTAACAGACTGGACTAAAAAGGGTTGTACATAACTCAATAATTCACAAATGGTAGGATCAAACAAAAAACATTTTGCAATAAGAACCTGAAACTATCAGGCATGATAATGTTATCGATTTGATAATGAAAATTACGGGTAGAATCATATTGATATTAGACAACGTTTCGGTGTCCTCATGACACCATCATCAGGTCGAAATATGACATTCAACAGATAACAAGAATATTAATGTTCAAGTTCAAGTTCTTAGTCCCTAGAGGCTAGGTGAAAAGTTTTGCTTTGATCGAGTCACTTTGAATATTTAGACACGGTTTGTGCTCGCTAAGAACTTGAACTTGAACATTAATATTCTTGTTATCTTTTGAATATCATATTTCGACCTGATGATGGTGTCATGAGGACACCGAAACGTTGTCTAATATCAATATGATTCTACAGGAAAATTCATTACCTGACGAGGGAATTCCGCGTTAAATTGCACGCGAAAACCGATATCGCACGAATCGCGAAGCGATGAGTGCGATATCGGTTTTCAAGTGCAATTTAACGCGGAATTCACGAGTCAGGTAATGAATTTTCCTTGAATCGCATAATTGAATAAAATGAGAAAAAAAGAAAACAGCAGTTTGGTTTTATCCTGAGATAGATGAGATAGATGACGTAGATGCGAATATCACCGAGCCTCGTTTTCAACTCGCAATTCCGCGCTAAATACCTCGCTTCGTAAACCAATCAGAATGCAAGATTTTATTCAATTATGCGATTCTACCCGTAATTTTCATTATCAAACCCGAAACTAAAACTGCAAAAAAAGTGCTATAGAAGTTGAATTTTTAAACCTGAAATACCAGGATACGCAACTTCTGAGCGGCCTAGCTCACGTAACTGGCCTGCGAGCACCAAAACATTGAGCAATGACAATGTTAGTTAGTGTTTGGACTACACAAATTTTCCTGTAATATTTAAAAACAAGACACACTTGTAAAGTCAAGGCAAGAAGTGCCACATATCGTGATCAATTAATCCTAATTATTACTTTTAGGTAGAAACACACAGTTTTGAGTTTACATGACATGTTTCGGATGTCCAACATCCACCGTCAGTTGCGAATACGCTGCTCGACAGGACATTTAAAATCAATAACACCTGGATTGGCTTCCACAACAACATCAAGGAGATCACCAACATTCTGGGAAGGAATCAGAACTCAAAACCAGAGCTATCAAACAATATCTTAGCAATTTCTTTGCCTCCCCTCTGCGCGCTTCCGCAGAAACCAGCTCTAACGAAATTCGCACGCACGCACTATTACAAATTACCTTTTGTTGGCCCTTTCTCGACTTACGCTCAGCACAGAATCAAGCGCTTAACCCAACGCTATTGTAACAACCTAGACATTAAGCTAGTGTTTGCCCCATACAAGATCAAGAATTTATTCAGTGCCAAAGCAGCCATTCCCAAATTATCACGATTCCGTGTTGTATACAAATTTTCTTGCGCAGGCTGTAGCGCTTGTTATGTCGGCGAGACAAACCGACATCTTGCTACACGTGTTCGTGAACATTTAACGTCCGATAAGAATTCACACATCTTTCAGCACATTTACGGGTCAGAAACATGCAGAGCCTTATGCTCTGAGAATTCTATCCTTGACACTGCCTCCACGTCTTTTCAACTGAAAATTAAGGAGGCTCTACACATAGTTTGGGAACAACCCTCATTAAACAAGCAAGTTAATCATGTCAATTAAACACTTTCATTTAATTTCCGTGTTAATATACCCATTGTTTTTCCCGTCATTGTATTTTCTAGCACCTCACTTTCACGTTGGTATTTAATTAGTATCCAGACATTATATTAGCTATCTTTATATCACACCGACTAGCGGTTCACTTGTATTCGCAACTGACGATGCACGTTGGTCATCCGAAACATGTCTTGTAAACACAAAACTGTGTGTTTCTACCTAAAAGTTATTTCATGTCTGCTACTAGTTCGAAAATCCTAATTATTAATATTCTTCTTTTTATTGATCTAGCAATATATCGGCAATCTTTAAGTTTCCAGAGATTCCAAAGATTGAACTCCCGAAGCCACCACCTCTCTGTGGAGTTTCTCTACCCCAGCACAACGAGGTCTTCTGCAAAGAACGCAGAAATATGTCTCTGGCCAAGAACAAGTGGATATACAAGTTAAAGCGTCAGGATGAGTTGAATGGATTTGCCCTGATAAGCACCAATCTGCTGGAGCTGAAAGCAATTGCTCTAGCCGACCCATTCATGCGTCATTACACGCATCACTATCTTCTGCAGGCAGCCGAGGCCATAGGATCTGTTGTAAAATATGGATTGACAAACAACTTAAAAAAGGAGATAAAAGACATCTCGGAATATTGGGTTGTGACAAATTGGTTTCAGGATGCGATGGAAAATAAGGGACTGGTAAATGCACTTCTTTTTTATCTAAGTTATAACTAGCAACAACTCTTCTTCACTTCAGAGAAACTTGTGAGTCTACGAACTGTACTACGGTTGGTGCAGTTGAAATACGGTATCTCTGCATGCACTTGCATGCAAATTTTTGTGTACGAGTTAAAGCTGATCAGGTATAATTTCTAACTAACTTTTTTCTAACTAACTTTTTTTTTTTTTTAAATTTTAAGAGGTGGATTCGAGAGACTAATAAAACCAAGAAAATTGACCAACCGAGAAATCTGCGATGATATATTTTTTCTTGCATTATTTGACAGATGGTGATTGTGATAATGATGGTGATGTTGTTGATGATGATAATAATGATGACGATGATGATGATGGTAAAGATTATGGTGGTGGTGGTGGTGGTGGTAGTGGTGGTGGTGATGGTGGTGGTGGTGGTGGTGGTGATAGTGGTGATGATGATGATGATGATGATGATGATGATGATGATGATGACGATGACGTTAATATAAGATTTTTGGACTGATCTCACCTATTAAGTATCTTTCTATCAATCAGTTAACTGAGAAACTGGAGAAATATACGAAATTGCCCTCCCGTCAAGAGGATTTTATTAACAACAAGCCCGCATGGATCAGTGACAAGTTATTTGCTCAGCAGCGCCTGGCTGGAACTAATCCCATGTCAATCCAAAGAGTGACCAACCGCGACGAAGGTAAGACTGTTACCTTGGTAACCAATAATACTCACCAGTGCGTACGTTGTTATAAACGCAACTTGTGCGCATGTTAGCAATCTGCACGCAAGACAAAAAAAGCAGAACATACAGCTACAATAACACTTAAGGACATCATGTTGTAATCTCTTTACTTCCTATTTAAGTCAAATTTTAATGATAATAAATATAATCAGGTGTTTCACTCTCAGATGCGGTGGGACTGGACTGGAACAAATTGAAGACAACACTAAATCCTACTTTTAACTGGGACTCCGCTGTGCAGGCCGCTCTGAGGAATACAGATTCAATTGAAGATGTATGTATTTCGTACTTTGCTACTGAGAGCTGAACGGCATCAATTTCTTGAAACTAATTATATTTTGTTTGGGAGAAGTCTGGATTGTAGTAAATAATGCTTTACATTTTCAGGCCATAAAACAAGGTCGCATCTATGCTCTCCGTTATGAGTTGTGTGACGACATGGAACGAGCGCAGGACAAGACTGACCATAAACCTGGAAGGGCCATGTGGGACTTTTTTTCTCCAATTGCTGTTTTTGCTTCTGCGAAAACAGGCCGATCTAATGAACTTGTGCCCGTTGCCATACAAATGGATTACAAACCAGGTAGGTTAGAACTTACACTTACCCAGATTAATCAAGACCGTTGTTTTAAACCAAGAAGCGCATCTTTGTTATACACTGGGGCTTATCATATGATGGTATATAAAAAATGCGCAAAGCATAACAAAATGAAGGTATAAAATGAAGTAAACTGTTTAAGGTAGAGCTCATTGCTGTGAATCTCCAACTATTTTTCTCAGGCCCAGTGGCAAAACTTGAAAAAGTCGTTGCGGATATTTTCAGATTAAAACTACCTGCAAGTTAGGTTCGTAATAATATCCTTCAATTTGGTTCCAGTGTTGCAATTTCTTAAATAAACCTACCCATTAATTCGGGCATCGATTTTGCCAATGAACCTGTGAGACTCTCTATACATCTAAATTCCCTTCGAGGTCTAACTCCTAGCTTAAGAATTAAGAATCAATTAAGAAACTGCTGCGTGACATTAGAATTCATGTAGACAAGCAAAGTATTTCTGATCAACTAAACAACATTAACCATTTTATCAATGCTGGAAATGGCCTGGCAGATAAACTGCCAAAGCATGACATAGACCCCTTAGTGTATGTAGATAGAACTATGACAGCAAATATTTTTATGTTCCGTGGCATTTGCCCGACTGAAGTATATGATGAAATAATGAGTTTGAAAATAGCTAAGTCGGCATTAGATATTCCAGGAAAATGCATAAAACACGCAGCAAACCATATATACGACGCATTAAGTATGGTATTCAATCAATCTTTATTACAAGGAATATTTCCGGAAAACTTTAGAATTGCGCGAAACAATGGTATTATATCTAAGCTGAGACATTATCTTACTCTTCTGCAAATGAAACAAATCTACTACAGCTTAATATACCCATATATCTCCTATGCAACATTAGCATGGGGAAGTGTATACAAAACACATATTGATAAGATACAAACTAAACAAAATCATTCTGCTAGGCTTATTTTCTTTACCACCACTTATGGTGAGCACACAGAAAGTGCACTTCCCATGCTGAATTTATTAGATGTTATACGGTACATAATGTTTATAGATTTCAGATTTTAAAATTCACGTACCTTTGGCATAAAGGCCTTCTTCCAAAACTGTTTTCAAACTATTTTCAATATACTAGTAATGTATACAAATACTATACCAGGTATGCATCGCAACAAAACCTTTATGTAAAAAAAGTGCGAACTAATACAGGAAAACATACAATCGGATACGCTGCATGTATTATCTGGGACAAAGTTCCCTTAAATCTTAAAGGACTAAGCATACACCAATTCTCAAAACAACTGAAACCTCATTTATTGTCAGAACAGCATAATTAAACACAACCTAAGCATATACTCTCAATTATTTGCAACTTTAAAATCTGGAGAACTGACTAGAAAATCTTAAGATTACTTCAGCTCCAGGCTTTACTAAGTACAAACAAAATATTATTTTTTCTCTCTTTTTGTTTCTATCTATACCTGTGTGTACAGTATATATATTTAAGAAATAGAAAACATGTGCCGTGTTTCTATCGAGTTATAGAAACACGAGTGAAAGTTTGGGAGAACGAGAAATGCTGTGGGAACACGAGCCGCAGGCGAGTGTTTCCACAGCTTTTACGAGTTCTCCCAAACTTTCATGAGTGTTTCTATAACTCGATAGGAACACGGAGAACACGTTTTCTATTTATTTTAGAAAATACCGCGACGAAGAAAAAGAAAAAAAACTTGTTTACTTCGATCATCAAAACGTAAATTCTCTTATGTTCGCGCCATCATTACGCCATCATTACGCCATCATTTTTCTTCTACATGTATTGTTCGTATTCACAGATAGATTTCAGATTATTTGTGCAAATTTGTATCACCTTTTGTCTCGAAAACTGTACTGAAGTAACCGTGTTTTCGCCAGATTCAAGGGTTTTTACACCCAAAGATGGAGACAACTGGATGATTGCCAAGCTAAATTTACAGCTCACGGACCTAGGATATTCGCAAATGGTCGAGCATCTCGCTAAGGTATCAACATTTGTGTCTTCAATGCACTTATTTCATGGCCGAGTGTACAAGAATTCTAATATTTTGAAAGAAGAAGACTTGTGGGCAGCATGCAGCATCAACTAGTAATCTTATATAACCGAGTTTATTAATGGACCGGTTTCGCAAGGTACAAATATGGAACTTATTTTATACTAAACCTTGATAGTACAAATTATCCTCCTACTAGGGTGCGAACAACAAAACACCCACTAGAAATACAGATAGGAAATGACTAAAATCCTACGCTAGAGAATGTGCAATGCAGATAGGGCTCCCGGGTTTAACGTGCTGGCTGCTTCCTACAAGTCTTCTTATTTATAATTGTGCAGTTGCTGCCAAAATCTAACTGTGCTTTTGTTACAGATCCATTATTTTGTAGAGCCATTTTGCGTCTGCTTAAAACGAACATTGCCACCTTTGCATCCATTGCACCAAATACTCAAGTACCACTGCCGTGAGGTAATTATCCCCAACACATTCGGAACTCCTGCGCTAACGCACCAGCTCGGCTTTATGTCGCAACTCTTTGGATACGGAGAGGCAGGAGCAAAGAGACTTATTCGAGCCGCACGTCCATTATCTACATGGCAAGTGACAGATTTCAGGAGCAACATCAAGGTACAGCATCTATCGTGCACCAAACGTTTTAATTAAGTTTTCCCATTTAAGTAGAGGCGCGGCGGGTCTCATGGTTAGTGCGTTCATCTCTGGATAGAGCGCTCCAGGTTCGAGTCCCGGCCATACATTGTGTCGTGTTCTTGGGCAAGACATTTTACTCTCACAGTGCCTCTCTCAACCCAGGTGTATAAATGGGTACCTGCGAATTTATTGCTGGGGGTAACCATGCCACGGACTAACATTCCGTCCAGGGGGGAGTAGAAACATTCCTAGTCGCTTCATACTACGGAAACCGGGATAAGCTCCGGCCTGATGGGCCACTTGGCTCATATGCAGACTTTACCTTTTACCCAATTTAAGCCAGGCTATTTCTGATTTTCTATGGGCAAATCTTCTCTACTCTCCTTCACTTTAAATGAAAATTAAAAAAATGATAACGAAACTTAAGGTTACCAACCTGCGATGACGAACTCAAATCATAAAAAACATCATGCTATCCAAACACCTCAGCCGCCATCTTTGATTTCAGGATAATTCCAAGACATCGTGAGACCACTAACAGGACTCAAAACAAACCATTTCAATCAACAAAAAGTCTTACGAGCAACTATTAGTACTGTAATTAAAACTGGAGCTTATTTTATGTCCTAGCCAAGACGGCCTTACGTATTTTACCACTTAAAGAACAAAAACTCGGCATTAAAAGTATACTTACATAAAATAGATCTAGTTGCATGCAGACAAATAGAGTCACATAGGCTTTAATTGTCCCTTGTCACTCTCTTGTTAATAATTTTGCTTGACCACGACAAAATAGAGGCCTATGTGGACCTACTAAAATGTCTGGTTCCTTCTACTAGAACGAAAAACCAAAGCTAAGAGTTTTAAATGGTTATAGTCAGTGTGCTGACACTATCCACTGTAATTGTACATGTAATCATACGACTGTTTTCTTTGTGGGTCTAAAGCGTAGTCTTGTCTGTCAATTAGATATCCTTTCAAAGTAGCTTTAATTCCGGCGTTCCTTTTACTTTCAAAGAAACGAGGACTAGATGACAAAGACCTCCTACCGTATTTTCCTTACCGAGATGATGGTGAAAAGCTCTTAGATGTTATCGAGTCTATGGCAAAGAAATACGTCGACCTGTAAGTGAGACAATAAAAAAATATATATATTTTCTGAAAGGAGCAGTTTCGAAACTCGCATTAAAGCCCGTTTAACAATGTGCGTGGAACATGCATGTGTTTGTTGTGCACGTAATAAAATTGTCACGTGAAACCAACTCTTTTCAGGACTTTTCTAACAGGCCAATCCTTTGTAGGACAGTTTCCGACTATTCTAAGACCAAAGCTTCACCATTCACTGCGATAAAATATTTTTTTTATGCTTAGGTATTACAAATTTGATACAGAAGTTAAGAGCGACTATGAACTTCAAGCCTACATTAACGAAGTGTCCATCTACGGAACTGGGGAGAATGGTGGCATCGGAAGGGTAAATATCAAGACAGAAAACATGATATAATATTTGGTTAATGACTCTGAGAACTTTTTTTTGGTTTGTTTGGTTGTTTTCTCTTTCGTTATTTAAGCAATAGAATACACTTTCTATGGGCTTATGGCGGTAATACGACGAGAACACGAGACTATGCGAACAGTTGCAAGTAAGCTTAGTATGATTTTCATTCGCCTGACGAATTGATTCAACGTTAATTTACAAACGTTTTGCAAATGGAATAAAGGTTAGTTCGGGAATTTATTCTGAATTTATTTACTTATGTTGAAATGTTCTATAGACAATGTTTCTTCGTATTTCGCTTAATGAAAAGCGTATTATGTATGCATGTATTGAATTTAAGCTTAAACTTTTACCTTCCTTTTTCAAACAACCTAAAATGATAATTCAAACCCAGCTTTAGTCCGAGCTGCGTCCTCCACAGAACGTGGAATGCACTGAAAGAGCTTAAAACGCTTTTTCTACACTCAAGCGTAAACTGAATCGGCGTCGTAAAATTTTGGCCATGGAAGAAAATCAAGTATTCAAATTGCGACCAAATTCTGAAAGGATGGAGAATTTCCAAAATGGCTGCTGTGCCTTTGGAAGAAAAGTCCTTTTAACAACTCGCGTTTAAGGCATTTAAAAATCGTAAACAGTGGAGACTTCGTCTCGGGGACTATGCGACAATATTCACTTCGCCTTCGAATTTAATTATTATGCGCTTACGACTATAGGAAATCACACAACTGACACTTTCTTCCAGAAAATGTCCTTATTTTCTGGAAATACCATTTTGTTACCATTTTTGTTTTCAACAGATTGAGGGTTTACCCCAACAACTAAACTCAAAGAGAGAACTCAGTGAATTTGTCAGCCGCCTCATCTGTCACGTGACAATTCAGCACACCGCGCTTAATTACGAGCTCGCAGACTACGGGTCCTACGTTCCCAACTCGCCAACCAAACTGTACAATGACACCAGGGTGAAGGAAGGGGAGTTCTCGGTTTATCAACTACCAAACAGATTGACTGCAGCTGTAAGTTTACCAGTGATTTTTATTTAATTTTTAGTTGTCCTTAAAAAAGACACAGGAAAATATAATAGCTTGCTGTGCTTTAATTTTTCAGCTCCAGAGTGCATTCGTCAATGCACTAGCTTCTTTCCGTTACGATACCTTGTTCGACTACCACGATAAGCTGGATGGGGAGGAGGCAAAGAAAACTGTCAGGGATCACTATAATCGCTTGATGGAAACTGTTCAGCCTGATTTGAAAAGGGAAAACAAGAAGCGGCTGGCTAATGGCGATCTGACCTATCCATATTTTCTCCCGTCTTGGATGCCGAATGGCATTCAGACCTAAAACGTCTTCGTTACATCGTTTTCATCCTGCTTCCAAAAACAAGAAAAACGGGGAATTATAATAAGGGTAACAGCCATATTTTTGGTTGTTGTTGTTGTTGTTTTGTTTTGTTTCATTATATGGTGAATTAAATCCTGTGTAATGGGACATAAGTTGGTATTTTATACAACACTAAGGGCGGTGTAGGTTTTAGTTCTGCAAAAATCTTTAGGAAAAGCTGCAAAGGTGGCACTGTTTAGCTGCTTGTTCTTTGTAAAGCTGGCGTATAACAGTTTTGATGGGAATAAAACAGGTGTTTGGGATAGCATTTCACTGTCGCCTTCATTGACTTTGTTTGACTATTCCTTTCCGACTCCGTCTGTGTAGAGTCTTATTTCTAGTCCAGTAGCTTGCGTGGAAAGTGCCACTATGACGAAAATCACATCCTTCAAATCTGAGCCATTTTAAGACATAAACAAGCAGCCTGTACAAGAGTAAAATTGCTGTTTACTGTTTTCAAATATCTCGTTTTGCTCCAGAGATATCAAGTTTTTATATTATGCAAATTAGCCAAGTGATGACGTCATACACTCAACTGCATTTTGATCAAATATGATAAACAAGGGTAAACAATCTCAGTCATTGTATAATAAATGTTTTAATTTTACAGTAAGATTCTACTAGAGGTGCTCCGCAATATTAGCTTAACAAATTTTGTTACCATGGCGACATACTTGGTTCCAGACCCCCACAATACTAAAGGCTTTTCTGACCACTTTTAGGGTTCTATATTGCCAATGGTGCCTCAACTGGATAATCCAGCAAGCATATAAATACATTAGGTTGAGTTCATAGCCTTGTCTAATATTTTCCAAGCTTAAAATCACTAAAATATTGATATCGGGCTAGAGGGGACTGGAAAAGAGTGGGTTGCCATGGGAACAAAAATTGCTACAGCTGTAGATGTGTTGCATTTACAACTATTAGCATACCAAGTTTCAATGGTTTCTGCTACAAATTGACCGAGATAGCGCTATTTATATACTTCATGTAATATGTGGTTGAGTGTATGACGTCATCAGTAATATAATTTGCATATTTTACTCACTTTTTAAACTTAAATATCTCCTGAACCAATGCAGATATTTGTAAACAATACACGGCGTTTTTAATCTTTCGTAGAATTCTATGTGATTAACCAAAAAAATCAAGGGGTAAAAATTTGATCATAGTAGCACTTTAGTAGAATTAAGTTAAAATAGGAGACAGATGTCCACTATACAAGCAACATAACAACAACTGAATGGACGGCAAAGAAATGAGTAGACAAACGAGTGCAAAGCAAACAAACGCCCAAACACAACAAAAATCGAACAAAAAGACTGACGGTTGAAAGTGCAGATAGACTCTCGCCGCCGAACCAGCAAAAGGCAGTTTAAGCAACAACGACATAGTAGCACTTTAGTAGAAGTTAAAATAGGAGACAGATGTCCACTATACAAGCAACATAACAACAACTGAATGGACGGCAAAGAAATGAGTAGACAAACGAGTGCAAAGCAAACAAACGCCCAAACACAACAAAAATCGAACAAAAAGACTGACGGTTGAAAGTGCAGATAGACTCTCGCCGCCGAAGCAGCAAAAGGCAGTTTAAGCAACAACGACAACAACGCTTATGACAACGTCGATTAGAAAGCGACTTTTTATTCAACTTACGAATCTCGCGAGAATTTAGATTGATTCAGTTTGTCTATCACTGTCAGAAATATCCCAAAGAGAATATGTAAGGCAGCGTCAAAATTCGAAAAAGAAATTTTAAAAATTGGCCGTCTTACTTCACGTTCTTTCGAATATGCAGAATGTGGCTATTTCAAGTTGTTGTTTTGTCAAGAACGGAAAAAAGAAATGAACAAAGAACTATAAAGGTCGGCACACACTAGGGGACTAGTCGCAGGGACTGGTCGCAGGGACTTGCTTCGGGGACCAGTCCCCTTGTGTGTACTCGTATTTTGCATCGAAATTCCAGTCGCAGGGACCACATTTCTGGTCCCTGCGACTAGTCCCACGAATTAAGCGTGTTTGATCTCTGGGACTAGTCGCAGGGACCAATAGTCCCACAAATCGGTCAATTTTCTAGTATCAGGAGCCCATCACTAGGAGCCAGCAACTACCCCATATTCCTGTCACGGCGTTTTCACAGACCTGTCTATTTTTAACTTGAATTTACCGCGAATTCAGACTCCCGCAGAGACAACAGTGACAAATCATAAGCGCGGACTTGATTCTTTAATTGACGTCGGCATTTCCACTGGAAGATTAAAAGGAAAAGCCGCCATTGTTTCCCTTACCGATGCGCGCTCGTGTAGAACGGAACTGACCTATTTTGAGGGTAAAAAAGTCTAAAAATAGACCGGTCTGTAAAAATGCCGTGACATAGGCTAAGTATTGGAGTTGCAAGCTCCTAGTGATGGGCTCCTGCTAGTGTGTATCGGTTTTCATCGTTCTTGGGATGGGATTCCCGCGTCTCGCGAATTCTAGCCAATGAAAAGCCGTTGTTTCAGAACTCACCTTCCATCGCGCCCTGTTTCAAATTGGCGGAAAAAGAATCGGAAAATGAGGGTGAAACGATCGAAACAGGATGGAGCGTTTCCACGTCCCGAGTTCTTATCCAGTTTTACAGTGAAAACCCACTTTTGTGGGATAAAAACCACAAAGAGTATGGGAAGAAAAATATAATCACGAAAACACTGAAGCCTTTGTTGGCAATGCTCGGAAAGACTCGGGCTCCTAACACAGAGGAGACTGTGAAAAAACGATGGCACGGACTTAGAAGCACAACCATTCGCAATTTGAAAAAAACAGTGGAATGTAAGTGGAAGTTCTTCGTCCAACAGCATCATTAAAAACAAGATTAATCGCCTCCTGCGGAAATCCGCCATTTTGTTTTCTGGGTATCAGGCCTACGCGGTTAGACTTTTGTCGGCCGATCCAATGATTTGGTCCCCTGGTGTGTACCGTACATGCCAACAGTCCCGGGGACTTGTCTTTTCACCAGTACACACTAAGGGATAAGTCCCTTCGACCAGTCCCTGCGACTAGTCCCCTAGTGTGACGCATGCTTACCGCACTGCCATTGTACTCGTTGCCGTTGATGTAGCTTATTTAAAAACGTCCTAAAACCAAATAAATGGCAAAATAATGAACAGCCAAATGAGCACAATTCAAACGAAAGCTCCGGCGAACAAAACGACTGCTGAGAGTGTAGAAAACATCTCTGCTATGAAACGTCTTTTGAAAATCAAAACATATCAAATGACTTTTCGCCAAATAGCAAAGCGCGCGAGTGACGTCATGACTCAGACAAGCCTCAGACAAACAAACCGGAATTGCAGACGATTTTCCTAAAACACTTTCTAAAACAGCCGGTGTTCCTTAAACACATTTTTTGAGACGAAAACTTTGCCTAGATTCCCTCTAGTTCTCGCAGAACACGCTGATATTGAACGAGCCTCGTGTGGGAAATAATCATTTGCATTCTATTTTAAACCCTCGCGCGCTTCGCTATTTCCCGCCATTACGTCTCCGGTAGTTTCGAGAAAGTCGCGTGGGTTGTCCACGCATCGCGGGTGTAACATCGTCGGAAGAACTGGCTGGGTATAAGGCCTATACCAAGGATTCACTCTCTTATCTTGATAATCTCTTGATATGAGATATCCATGAAATATCGTATACGAATCGCCACTAATTATCAGTTATTCCAAATATGAGATGATAGATATCCAAAGAGGCGGGTAGCTCCGAGTTTCCTGTAATCCTTTCACATCCAACAAGCGCGAGTGGAATACATATAGTTGTTTTAACAAAAACGCCCAAAAAATATAAGAAACTAACCTAGAATAAGAAAAAATGCCCAACATCATCATTACCTTGCATAAGGTGGCTATTTTTCCCATGATCCGCCATGTTAATTTTGGAAACTAGTTAATATTTCCCCTCTTCCAAATTCGCTTGCGACTTGTCGCAGCAGCAGTTCAGACGAGGCGACTTGTCGCAGCGACGTGTCGCCGCGATTTGTCTCATCGTGTGTTTCGGCCTTTAAGCCCACGCCCTTGGTGCCAATCTCCGTCGAATCGCTGTCAATTTTCATCAGCGCGATCCTGGAAGACGATATGGAACACCAAGATTTTCCGCAAAGAACGGTGAGTTTCTCTTGATTCATAGTACTTCGTTGACACTTCAACCACAGTGGTATAGTTTATATCATAGCTATAACTTGGGAGGCTGAAGCACAAAATATATGCATGCGTAAACAAAGCACTAAGAGCGTTAGTTGCTTTCGTCGGACGAAATCGTTTTGTAATTTAAAAGTTCAGTTTTCATCCAATACTTGTATGCGTTCTTGTTTACACGATTGATCTAATTTCACATGGTTAAAGACTACCAAAGAATGTAAACTGCTTTTTTTTTGTTCACACGAAGTTTACTACACTGTGTGAGGGTGATTAGAAAGGTTTTCAATTGAGTGTCGAAACTAATCAGGCAATTACGTCTGTTTTGCTTTTGTCTTTTACTATGCTTTTGAGATTGGCTGAGTAGTCTTATTAGTAAGTAAAAGGGCTATTTATGGAATCCAATAGGCTCACAATTTGGAGGGGATACCTTTGACAGTACTATTATTCATGATGTTAGTAGAGCAGCTAAGAGGCTTATTGGAACCCGTTTAATTAACAAGAAAGAGCCTATTTTGCCTGATATGATTAAGAAGTTCGTTGAAGCTTCCATCCTAGATAATTTACTTAATTTGATGAATGTTTGTATTTTCCTTTTGTCATTTGCCGGTTTTTCAAAATTTAAAAGGAGTTCTTCACGTTAAGTATGGTGATATTACTTTTCATAACACTCTATCAAAGCTGATAGAAGTAAGACGGATCAAGTAAGGAAGGGTAACGAAGTGGTATTAGGGTCTCTCAGGGGGGGGGGTCCTTGTTCCCTTATTCCCTTCAATTTTTGACCTATGTTCCCATGTTCCCGCAGCTTTTCCTTATTTGTTCCCTATTCGCTACTTGCACATACCCATAATCCTTTGCGTTGTTGGGGGTAACCATTAGAATAAATGTATGGTATCATGACAAAAATTAGTTCGGTGAGCTTGCAAAACCAGCTACTAATGCTTAAAAATGCACCAGAATTTACCAAAATCATGATAGGAGAAATTTGTACTAGTTTATAACTAAATGTAGAGAATTTTTTTTGTCCATACATCCTCTTGTAATTTTACAAACGATGTATGGACAAAAATTTTTTTTTTCTACGTTTAGTTATAAACTAGTACAAATTTCTCCTATCATGATTTTGGTAAATTCTGGTTCATTTTTAAGCATTACTAGCTGGTTTTGCGAGCTCACCGAACTAATTTTTGTCATGATACCATACATTTCTTCTACTGGTTACCTCCCAACAACGCAAGGGATTATGGGTCATGTGCAAGTAGCGAATAACATATCAGCCTACCACAAACCCCTACCTTCAATTGCTAGTGCGAGGTCTGGAACCGAAATTTAAGAACTCTGGGAGGATCCGATCTCTCACCGAGGATACGCAATAGCACACCTCGCGAGGATTAAAACTTCAAAATGGCCGCCATAAAACACAAAACACGCGCGACAGCCCGCGCGATAAAGGTAGGTTGATCTTTTATTCATATTCTAAACGGATTCGAGGGCTCCGCACTGTGCGTAAAATGATATCTTCACACGTGAAAATAACATGTTATTTCACACGTGAAAATATCATGTTGTTTTCACAAGTCTTTAAATTACCATTGCTATAGCTACATAATCTCTTAAAAAGTACTCAGATGTGTTGCTGTATGATCGAAACATCATCGGTCCCTCCTCGGAAATCCTCGGCAATCTTCGGAAAATGTCCGGAAAATGTTCGGAAACGTTCTTCTGGCCTTCGTAACAATTTTGGAAAATCTTCGGGAATCTTCGGAAAGTGATCGGAAATAAGATCCTCTATACTCAACACAGAATGACGAAAAATCGTATGTTTGTGAAAGATGGAATAGGATCATAAAAACTAAAATGTGGAAGCAGTTTACTCAGTCAGGTAATACGAAATATTCGGACATACTACTGAAATACTGAAATATGAAAACAATACAACAACACCAAACACAGTTCGATCAAAATGACACCAACGGAAGCTTTCGATAAGAAGAATGAACGAATAGTGTATTTCAATCTATATGGTGCCACGGAGCAATCATCATCAAAACCAAAGTTTGAAGTGGGTGATAAGGTTAGAATAAACAAATACAAGAGAAAAGGGGTATACGCCAAATTGGGATGAGAAAGTGTTTATAATCGATAAAATCAAATATACTAATCCAATAACTTATAGAATAAAAGATCTTAATGATAAACAAATACAAAGCAGTTTTTATGAGGCTGGATTATTGAAAGCCAAACAGGATATATTTAGAATCGACAAAGTCATTAAGAGGGATTACAAGAAGAAACAAGCCTTAGTTAAGGTGGCCGAACACAGTTTTCAAGTGCCTATGCGTAATTCACCATAACTTTTGAACTATTTATGCTTTGGCGCCCGATTTTTGCAAGAGTAAAGATTAATCGCAGAAGTGTTTATTCTTGCATTTTTAATAGGGTGTGCGCTCTTGCCATGGCAACGGGTCTGATTAAATACAAGGCTTAAATAATGGTTTTTGCTTATTTAAAAAAAATCCAGTCGTTAGATTGTTTTCATTTTTTGCACACTACGAATTGACATAAAATCCCTTCTGTTAACACTGTTCTAATAAAATTTTGACATAGGCGATTTTTGCAATTCGCCGTTAATCGTTTTCTGTATTATTAAAAATTCCCTATGTGAAAATCCAGATTTTTCGTGATAGATCATTCAAGGGGTCTCTGCTCTATTTTTTGGCCAAATTTCTTGGAATTCTAACGACTGGATCGTTAGAAATCGGCAGGTTTCTGCTAAAGCAATCGGTCTCAATTTTTCGAGCAACTGCGCATGCGTTGCATTTAACTGGGTTCTTTCGGTAACAAACAAAAGCTGAAAATTGCTGGGTTCTTAGCATTATTTCCTTTCCTAACAAATCTTTGTAATAAAAGACTAAAGCCATCAATACACTGCTTTCAATTATAGTGAAAAATAACACAGATAGTGCGGTTGTTGAGTAAACAAAATGATCGCTCTATTGACGGCATGTTTGTTTATTGAAATCCTTGTGCACGTGCTGAATTGCATCAGCAAATGCGCGCGCTAAAACTGTGTTCGGCCACCTTAAGTGGAAAGGATACAGTGATGACCTCAATTGTTGGGTTTCATTGTATGATTTGCAATTAATCTAAGGGAATAATATATGAATAATTTCACAGGTAAAGAATTCGACTTATTAAAACATAGAGCCGCAAATATATACGGAGATAAGATCTTCAATTGTCACCACATACAAACAAAAAATATGTGGTCACCTTGAAAAATGAAAACAAAATTCATCTTGGAGATGAAAAATACGAAGATTTCCTAATTCATGAAGACAAGGAATCACGTGTCAGATACCGCAAACTGGCAAAAGAGCATCAAAAATAAGAGATAAAAACGGGAGGTTGACATATAAGGAAGAACAATCCCCTAACTTCTGGTCATAACACCTATTGTGGTGATATTCAAACAGACTAATTAAAATGACTTAAAATTAATAATATATGCTATAATATATAGCCACATAAAAATGAGATTTTTTGTTTGTTAAATTAGCTGATAATGATCATAAAAAAAATTACCATATCATCGATACGGACGAGCTAACAACAAATACATGAAAACATACAACGAGAAGGCGCCCTCAAAATATATCATGTATCTTGATGCTAATAATCTGTACGGTTGGGATTCAACTTCCCTGCTAGCAGAGGCTCTTTTCCTGGTGTTAGCGAACACCAGGAAAAGAGCCTCTGCTAGCAGGGAAGGATTCAACCGGTGGCTTCAGATGAATGACAGGAAAACAAATTGATAATCGTAACTTAGATTTATACAAAGAAGATAGCAAAAAAGGGTTGATACTAGAAGTTGATCTAGAATATCCAGATAAAATTCATATCCACAAGCGGGCATATAATAATCTGTTTATTATATAAACATACTAATGACGACGATTTTCCGAAAATTTCCGGTCACTTTCCGAAAATTTCCAAAGATTTCCAAAATTGTTTCGAGGACCAGACGAATGTTCCCGAACATTTTCCGAAGATAACCGAAGATTTCCGAGGACGGACGGATCATGTTCCGATCATACAGCAACACATCTGAGTACTTTTTAAGAGATTATGTAGCTATAGCGATGGTAATCTCAAGACTTGTGAAAACAACATGATATTTTCACGTGTGAAATAACATGTTATTTTCACGTGTGAAGATATCATGTTTACGCGCGAAAGCTCACCTGGTGTTTCACTGGTGTTTATATATTAATCAAGAATATCTCTGCCAATAATGAAGCAATGCGATTGAAACTTGGCAGGGATGTTGCACCCTAAGAAAAATACCAGATGGTGTACATTTTGATGTTGCTATGGCAACATGCTCGGTTCCAGTCTCTTTCCTCTTCAAAATCAAATATTACCATTTGTAGCTAGAAGGGGCAAAAAAGACAGTTAAAAATGTTCAAGAGGAGACCCAGTGGAAGGTGGGTTTGGTATATGTCTTAGATAGGACCAGGTATTTTGCCCTGTTGAGTCGTAAATGCTAATATTTGATTTTGGAGGGGAAGGAGACTGGAACAGAGCACGTTGCCATAGCAACATCGCAATGTGTTTCAACTGGTACATTTCGCAGGGCGCAACATCCCTGCCAAGTTTCAATCGCATTCCTTCATTATTGGAAGAGATTTTCTTGATTTTGTGTCTCACCACTATACTTACACAACCAGTGACATCGTCAGTGACAAAATTTGCGTAAAAGGAAAGCTTGAATATCTCTGGAACGAAAGAAGATATCACAAAAGAATAAACGTCATTTTACTCTACTTTGGAAAGCCTTTTAAATGAGCGTATATTTAAAATGACTTATTTTTCGGGTCATATGCGCTTTAAAGTAACATCTAATATGTTGTCAGGATATTGTAAAAAAATAGCTAATAAATTTAAGATAAAAACAGGCATGGTTCACAAACTGATTCCAACCTTGAGGAACAAAGAGAATTCCGTTCTTCCTTGCAGAAATCTCCAATTATACACTGATCTTGGTTTGGAAATAACAAAAGTTCATCGCGTACTTGAGTTCAATCAATCTCCTTTGCTTAAACAATACATTGACTTTAACACTCAGAAAAGAACTAGTGCCAAAAATGCTTTTGAAAAAGACTTTTTTCAAGTTATGAATAATAGTATCTTCGGCAAAACGATGGAGAACGTCCGAAATCGAGTAGATATCATGAGAAAAAAAACTATTAAAATTAACATCTAAACCTACTTACATGAGCAGTAAGATCTTCAATGAAGGTCTAGTAGCAGTACATAAAATCGAAGAAATACTAACCCTCGACAGGCCTGCGTATATTGGTATGTGTATCCTTGATCTTAGTAAGACGTTGATGTATGACAAATATACCAAGAAAAAGTATGGAAGCAAAGCAAAGCTCTTGTTTACAGACACAGACAGTCTAACGTATGAGATAGAAACTCTTGATGTATACCAAGATTTTTGGGACGATAAAGACAAATTCGATAATAGCCATTACCCAGAAGATAGTAAATGGTATGATAAGACGAATAAGAAGTCATTGCAAAATTCAAAGACGAGGCTGCTGGAATTCCAATCACTGAATTCATTGGGTTGAGATCGAAAGTGTATTCACATATCGAGTACAATGACAAAGGTGGTAAGACAGCAAAGGGAATCAAGAAGAATATTATTAAGAAGAATATTAAACATGAAAATTATAAGGACGTGCTCGTCAATAATAAGCAGATATATCACAGAATGAAAACCATCAGAAGCGGGAATCATCAGATAGGTAGCTATGAGGTTAATAAAGTGTCCCTGTCATGTTTTGATGATAAAAGATATACATTAGAAAATGCAATAGATAGTTACGCATACGGACATTATAAAATAAATTTTGATTGATTTTTTTTTCCAAGAAGTTTTTCCAAGAATTATTTCCAATTAGTTTTTTTCCAAGTTTGTTACAAAAACGTCTCATAGTTTTTCAAACTATAAGAAAATTATAAATATTTTTGAGAATCCCAATTATGAAAGTTATAGTAGATGACCAGACTTGAAAAATGGTCTCGTATTCCTAAACTAAAAAGTATCAGAACAATACCCAAATCTAAAAACAAGGACTCGTAACCCCAGTTACTATACTACTTTCGATCGGCGAGAAGGTCGTGCGCCTTCGTTTCTTCCTCGTTGGCTGCTCGGCATGCAGCGATTCCTGCTCGGGCTCACTGTTACAACTGCAGGGGGAACTTGTGTTGTCAGATAATTGTGGGCTGGTATCACTGTAGCTGTGTCGAGGACTTGGGATGCGTAAGCGGAGTTCAGGAGACTACGTGTTTCTCTCTGAAAAATAAAATTCCACAAGTTGAAAGCGTCAGCAATCTAATAGTAACACGCGAAACTACAGCGTTTTTCAATTGAGTGTCATAGAACCAAAACCCAACCAATTACTTTCCAATTAGGCTACTGGACAAAAAAAAACCTTTACATTCTTGATAGTCTGTTACCATGTGAAATTAGATTAATCGTGTAAACAAGAAAGCGTAAAAAGTATTGGATGAAAACTGAACTTTTAAAATACAAAATGATGTCGTCCGACGAAGGCCACTAACGTTCATAGTGCTTTGTTCAGTTTACGCATGCATATATTTTGTCATACAGCCTCCCAAGTTATAGCTATGATATAAATGATATTCACTGTGGTTCAAGTATCAACGAAGTACTATGAAGAGAAACTCACAGTTCTTTGAGAAATCTTGGTGTCATTTTCCAGACCCAGGATCGCGCTGATGGAAAAGGACAGCGATTCGACGTAGACTGCAATGAGCGACAAAAGTAGCTGAGACAGTTGCCTGAATCGAGTGCTAATTGCAGCATTTCACTTATTCTATTTGAAATTCGGTTTACATTGAGACCCACACCCCCTCCCCCTTTTCAATGTTGTTTAGGAAAAAAGCAAGTTGTAGAGACATGAAATCCAACATTGTTTGGGGGAAGGGGGTAGAATCGTGGGGGTTGAGGGGGGAAATTGGCCTTAAGTACTCCAAAATGGCAAAGTGTCTCAACACTTTTGTCGCCCTTTGTGACACCAAGGGCGTTGGGCTTAAAGTATGCGAGCGTCCGCCAGACAAAGGATCCATGAAGCCTGAACAGAATCTGCTGCACTCCATAATACAAGTTTTTTTTGTTGTTTTGTACAAGAAAAGGGACGGGTTAACTGAATGTCGAGTGAACTGAATGACGGTTGCTTCACAGAACACCTTTATTTATACTTCGCCCACAGACAAACAAAGGCGGTCCGACAAAGACTGTTTTCTAGTAAAGGGGGCAAGTTTCTAAAGAAACTGTGGTGCTGCGTCGGTGGGAGTATTGCAAGATAATTTGGTTTTATCAAATGGGTTGATAATGTGAATTGGCCACCGTAAAGACATTCGGGAGCTGACGATTCGCTCCGACGAAGGGCGGTAACGCTCGAAACGTCAGCTCCCGAATCTCTTTACGGTGGCCAATTCACATTATCAACCCAGTTGATAAAACGAAGTTATCCGATTTTCTAGTAAACTTTGCCGATAACAAATGCATAATAGAAGTATTGAAAAGCATATGCTCCGCAATGAACGTCAATAATTATTGACAATGAACCGTATTCGGCAATGTGATACACAGGGCGGACATTTTCAATCGACCGGCCAAGCTGCAGCGGTTTTCCTTGAACTCAGTTCAGCCCGCCTTTTAGCCTCTGATGCAACTTACGTGGCGGAATAAACTGCAAGCAAATGATTTTTTTTACTGCATCTCGATCGCTTTTCTGGAAAAGAGAGAGCGCGCGTTTATTAATTTCTGCTTGTCGAGTTCTTGAACCTGACTGAATGAAAACATCTTCGCTTGTTCGGGCTTTGAATCTACTCGTGCCTGATGGAACAAAATCATCAACGTTTGATCTAACTTTTTCCAAAATTGAATCTTACACAATTTGTGAATCGCAACGTTAGAATACTAGGTAGCTTAGCTAGAAAACCCTCAGCTATTTTTTTTTTAAATTTTTGTTACATTTGTCTGGAAGAGGTCAAAGCAACTTTACTATTGTCTTTATTTTTCATTAGCTGCGAAGTGTCGACTCGTGTCGTGCCTGACAGCTCAGTTTTGACCGGCGCCACTCCGACTGCGGGTGCAGCCACCTTATGCAAGGTAAAGATGTTGGGCATTTTTTTTTTCAATTCAGGTTAAGTTCTTTTATCATATGACCCGTACGGCCCCGCGCGCAATTTCCTTGCAAAACCATAAGAGAAAAGGTCCCGTATGAGGGCCGTACGCGTCGAAGTGACAGGGCCGGAAAAACACGTACGGCCCTACTAGAAATGCGTACGGCCCTACTAGAAACGAGTGCGGCAAAATCGATGCGTGCTAATGGCAAAAACAATATTTTGTTGCTGCCAAAGTTTGTTCTCTACACAATGAGTCATGAAAGTGAACATTCTGAGAGCGAATTTTACTATCCAGGTGAATTGTCCCATGCAGAACTACTTCAGTCGCCAACTCACTCAGAAAGCAAAGAAAGAAATGAAGAAGCTCACAACTTTCTCAGAAACCAACAAGCAAACAGGCGGTCAAGGAAACAACTCTTCCGGATAAATTAAACTGTCCAATAATTAACCTTTCAAATAAGCAGACAGTCGGCGAAACTTCTTTCCTTCAAAGGCATCAAAGAATTCATCGTGGGTCAAAAGAAAGAAAACCGAAGAAGTAAACAAAGTACGATATAAGTCTTAAATGTTTTCTTCGAGTTTCAGAGTTTCTGGGAGAAGTTGGTTGAACCAGAAAAATCACAAACATACCTTGTGTGCAGTAGGATAAACTGCTCTGTAGTTTCTACGTCAGTGTTATTTGAAGAGACAAAACTGAATGCGAATACAAGTTCATTACCGCACGGTTCATCCAGATAAATATAAAACTCGCATGTGTTTAACCGTGTAATTTTCACTACACCAGCAAAGTCAGCAAACCCAGGTACTGTTTGCAGGAGCCAACATGTGTCATAAATATTCAGTTGCCCGGTTGTCCCTTGTTTTAGAGAATCCAAGAGGTCGACAAATAGCTTGAAACGATGCCGACATTTTCGTGAATCTTCAGATGAAGATTTGTAAACAATTTCAGTGAAGCGTGAAGCGACCTTTTGTTACTCGCTAAGTTTTTGATGGCTTGACATATTTTTGACAGCTTTATGTCAACTTTCTGTTGGCTTTTTAGCATGAACAAAAAAAAAGAACATGAATTGTGTTTTTCGATGAATTGTGAGTTTCTTGTTCAGTTCGACATGAAGAAAGTGATAAATGACAAAGTTTTGTTGTAGAAACTTTCATGTAATTGTTCCGCGCGCGCAGCCGTCTGATCTGATGTAATCGCGTCCTACTTAGGCTCGAACAGAATTTTCAAAATTTTCAACAGTAAGTGGTCATATGATAAAATGCTTATTGACTGAGTAAGGTCGGGCCGGACGGGAAAATATTTGGCTCTCGGTCAGGACGTACGGACCTCGCTGCGCTCGGTCCGTACGCCCTGACCTCGAGCCAAATATTTTCCCGTCCGGCCCTCCCACTCAGTCAATAAGTACATAATATTTCTGGGGCGTTTTCAATAAAAGAACTACATGTATTCCACTCGCGTTTATTGGATGTGAAAGGATTACAGCCAACTCGGAGCTACCCGCCTCGTTGGATATCTATCATCTCATATTTGGAATAACTGATAATAAGTGGCATTGAGTTTTGTTCGGCCTAGGGCGTCATTGACTTTTGACCAATGGCACGTGACACGTTCTCCTCCAATCAGGAAACTTATTTGAGTTGGGAGGTATAACAATACACGATATCTCATGGATTCATGGATAACGGGAACGCGTCTCTTAATGTCATAGATGCACGCACCGCGTTGACGTGGATCGCCCGATTTCCCTTGTTTTGTCATAATAAGTAATCTCCCATTTGTTAGTAGAGTCAAGAGATTTGTTAACAAGGTCAGCAACAAGACTCTCCCCATAAAGGATTTTATGAAGTCTCTGACGCAAGCTACTGGACTAGAAATAAGACTCTAAACAAAGAGAGCTGCCAGGACTATTCTAGATGTTAAAACTAAGAATGAACGAACTGTTAGTTTATTTAATAAGCTGGATTGGATACCTTTTTATAATGTAATTAATGTGAACAAACTATGCCCTTATCCTTAAATGTCTAAACGGGCAATGCCCAGAATACCTATGCAATAAGTTAGTTCTTGTTAGTGAAGCATCGGTAAGATCCTTGTGCTATAGTCATACCATATTGTCATATTATGTGGAGGCGGCGTGGCCGAGTGGTTTAGGGCGCTGGATTTGAAATCTGGAGTTCCCTGGTTCAAATCCTTCACCCTACCACTATCTGGATTTGTTCTCGGTAGTCCCGAGTTCAACTCCTCGACCGCGTTGTGTAAATAGCCTTCTTAACAGTTTATGTTCTGTTTGAAATAATTGGTTATTTATTTACAGTGTCCTCAATTAGTACAACAGTGCTAAATACATATGACACTTAAATAAAGTTATTATTATTATTATTATTATTATTATTATTATTATTATTATTATTTATCACACTACGCTGCCCCAAGTACAACAGAAAAACCGAAGGGGGTAAAACGTTTTAACATCATCAATTTTATTATGGAATTCTCTATCTGTAAATATAAGATCAAGCGAAAGTATTAACGCTTTTAAACGCAAACATATCAAGTACATAAATATTGACCATTTTCCAATCTCTTAATATTTTAAACTTTCTTAACTTTTATTCTTTAGTACATGTGCATAGTTAGGTTAATTTTAAATTATTGCAATTATTATAGTTAGAAATTTTTAAGTCATTGTAATTACATCTATATATGTTTTTATTTATTGTAACTCTTTATTGTTGTAATTTAGGTGAGGGCCACAGGTTTTTCAGTTTTCCACTGTTTACCCTCGTTAAATAAAGTTATTATTATTATTATTATTATTATTATTATTATTATTATTATTATCGTTATTATTATTATTATTGTTATTATTATTATTATTATTATTATTATTATTATATAAACAGAAGGATTCGGAAAGAAATAGTCAAACAAAGTCAATGAAGGCGACAGTGAAATGCTATCCCAAACACCTGTTTTATTCCCATCAAAACACTTCTATGTGAGCTTTACAAAGAACAAGCAGCTTTTTCAAAGATTTCTGCAAAATAAAACCTACATCACCCTTAGTGTTGCATAAAATACCAAATTATATCCCACTGCACAACATTTAATTTGCCATGTAATGAAACAAAACAAAACAACAACCAAAAATATGGCT
>OZ026604.1:8559548-8577048 GCA_964020085.1 Micromussa lordhowensis
TGCAAATTGACCGAGATAGCGCTATTTATAGACTTCATGTAATATTTGGTTGAGTGTATGACGTCATCAGTAATGTCATTTGCATATTTTACTCATTTTTCAAACTTAAATATCTCCTGAACCAATGCAGATATTTGTAAACGGTAAACGGCGTTTTTAATCTTTCGTATAATTCTATGTGATTAACCAAAAAAATCACAAAAATCACGGGTAAAAATTTGATCATAGTGGCACTTTAACAAAAGGCAGAGCACTGACCTCGCACACCAGTTTATCGTGGTAGAGAACTTTAGCTTTGTCCATGAGAGTCTCTTTAACAGGCAGAAACTCGCATTTCCCATAGAACAAGTGATTTTCCAAAGCACACTGACGCTGGTACACCTTTATACAACCCACGTTTGGACAGGAAAATAACGCGTCGTGGCTTTGGTCCTCTTCCACTTCACCTGGGGGTTGTTTCACGGTCTCTTGAGATTTAGGTTTTCCCGCAGCAACCGCCTGAAACACCTCTGAGAAGTCTCCCGGGGAAAAATCGCACTCAAAACTTGGCGGCTGTGAGTAATCTGGAACTGAGAAGGAAATCTATATGTATGATTTTTCAAAAACATGACCGTAGAAATGAATCCCTTTACTTTGTATAACCGGTGAAGATTACTGCTTGCTGCATGTTTCATTTATTTTTCCATCTGTCGCTCCTCCCAACCCCCTTCCTTTTAAGTTGTTGTTAAGTTTAGCCCAGTCTACGCTCGAACGTCGCAGGTTTTGAATGTTAGTTCGGACGGTGACGCGGACAATACCTTACCAAAAATCGTTATGTCACACATGACCGCCATGTTGGGAGATCACCAAGCGTTCAAAATGGCTGAGTGCCAAAGCGTGCTAGAGCAAAACATTCAATCTTTGGATAAGTTTGCAGTTCTGGATGGCCCAGCCGAAACAAGATAGAGGGGAAAAGTTGCTGTTTGTGGTTTGGACCCATATGCGCTGAAGAATAGTGATTTCTACGGAAACATCGAACTTTTGCCGACAACAACAACTTTATTGACCCTTATACTTGACAAAATTTAAGTTATATTCAATATCCAGATATCGTTACCTTTAACGCACTGGTTATTCGTACGGCACCCCGACCCGTACGGCGACTCCCATTTGCTATTCATTTATAAAACGTTGCTGAACGATAGGGAAAACTTGCCCCCCTTGATTAGACAGAACATGCTTTACATACCTGTTGCCTTCTTCCCCTCGCCAACGTCAAAAGCTCGCCAAACAGTAATGCCATTATCAGAGTACAGAAAATTGTTTAAAGAGTTTATGCCAACCCACTTCACTGGAACTTGGGCATTTCTTTCGGTAGTAGAGGCATCAACAATAACCACCCTAACATTTGGTATTCCACCATTAGAAAGGATGGCATTCATAAAGTCATTAGCATTCAGTACATCATGACCCTCGTTGATGTATCTCCTTACATGCGCTTTGACAGTCGCAGCTTTCCTATCACAAGAGCCTTTTCCTCCCTGGGGATCACTGAAGTCGACCCTTTGTACTGCAATTCCTGTTTTGGCTTTCATTTGGGCACAGCTCGCCAACATTTCCGCAGAATGGTAACAACCAGCGTTGTCTTGGCGGAAGAAAGCAGTTGTCAGCTCGGGATGCTCGTTCTTCAGCGTGCGTAAAGTGTGTTCTACGATCCGCACGACAGTAACACTGTCTTGTTTACCATTCTCAACAATATGGATAAATGCCTGGTGTTGGAAATGCTCCAGGACCTTCCGCGCGACTACAGCAATGTGCCATGAAATTCCCCGCTTAGCGAACCAATCTGATTGCGACTCTCTATATTTCTGTGGTAGGAATTTCATGGCCCAATCCTGAGTTATTTGAACAGAATTCTCATGGAGGTTATCCAGAATGGAAGTTCTAGCCTCGTCTTGTCTGCAACTTCGTAGTTGATGTGCTTTCCACGCTTTAATACAGTCAACCGCTTGACGGCAAGAATACGTCAAATCGTCAAGCTCCTCTCTGTTTATACCACAGTCCACAAAACAAGTCTCAACGTTTTCAAGGACCTCTTTCAAGATTTCGCACTGCATACAGTACTGGTCATCTGAATGATTGCAGGTGCCTTTGAATGGATCCTCCTTACTGTCGCTTAGAGCATATGTACTGCAGTGATCAGCAATGCTTGTGGATTCCACAACATGAACCTGGAGAAAAAGGCGAGCATACAGAATTAATAACGAAACCTCGTTCAGGTGAAAATATTTTACCAGTCCCCTGGTCCTTCGTTACATAGATTTTTCACTGTATTTAAGCAAACATTTGTCATAATGTTCAGAAACAAAATCACGAAATCACACTGCTGTCTATCAGTTCTATTTTTATACACATTCATCATTAGTTTCATTAAATGTACCTTATAATCTGACTTCAAGTACTGCTTTGCTTCCTTAAGCAATTTCTGATAATGGCTCACCACTTCTCTTCTAAGACCACATTCTCCTAAACGGTCCAAAATACGGTGCAATTCGTCAAATCCTTTGGCCCCCTCTGCTGCAATATAATCTAGCCCTTGCAAAGATTTCCTCACAGTTGCACTGCAGCAAGACAAAATGCGAAGCATGGTGGATGACCCAAATGGCGTAAAATCCGTTTCCTTACAGTATTGTACGTATTGCTTTACAATGCGTTGTGGGATCATGGTGCGTATTACGTTGGGTGTTTCCAAAACTTTACCAGATGAAAGATGCAGGTAACGCTGCCCAAAAGGGAGATCTTGAATGACATGAGGACTGACAAGAAACGTCAAAAAATGGTCCAGCTGACCAGTGTCCACACGCATTCTTGGACTTTTCTGCAAGGGTAGTGGAACACCTCGACCATACTGGATTTTATGCTTTCTGGCCATAGTGAACTTAAATTCAGAGACGTTTGGTATAAAACTTTGGATTCCCTCCAATGTAGTGAGGTCTGCCATTATTGATAGAATTTGACGACGCGTACTCCAACTCGATGCATTATTGTACGTTTCAGCCAAGGCCTCCAAGTACTTCTTATCTACGTCAGACTCCTCTGCGATTCCCAATGATTTCTCCAGGGATTTAGACGCCTTTAACGCTTCCCATAAGTGACCTGCATCGCCGGGTGCAATCACATTAAGTGCTGCTACGACAGATTCCCTGGCTTTTGACACGTGACTTTTCCTGGTGCGCGCACTTGCGTCCTGCCACCTTTTTTTGTTTGCACTTACAGTAATTCCTGGATTACAGACACTTAAAAATTCATTTAACTTTGTTCTCTGTTCTCCTAGTTTACGTTGGTACCCAGAATCTGACGACTCTCCACTGCTACTTGTATCTTCTGGAACGTAAAAGCTCGCATCATCTGCAATAAGGAGTTGTGCCATTGACTGAGACAGCTCCTCGTCTTCCTAATGGAAAGACATATAATTTGTTTATAAAACAAAGTATACACTTTGTATCTCCTCAGCAATTTACTCAAAGCAGTGATTAAAACCATTTGCAGGCGGGGAGCGAGATCTCCACCTCACCTATCTTCTTCGCGCTCTGTTGCGCATAAGGCAGCGAGCGAGATCTCAGTGGGGAAATAAAGCCTATGAAATTTCTGAATGATTCAAAACATAACCAGATTTCACGGATCACAATACAATTTGTCTCTAAGTATTTCGAAGAACAATGTGCTTGTCTCTCCAAATTTGCGTCGCCATGGTAAACCACGCTTTTTATGAATGCTTGAATACTTGTTTGATCTCTGCTGTAATGATGTCATTTGTACTTTGTTAAGCTCTCTGTCTATTTAAATGGCAATCTTTCATTGATTTCTTCGGTTACGGATGGATTGCCCTAAATCGTGGCAATATCTCATTTCTGTAAGATCAAGGTCAAAGGGTCAGTCAAGGGTACTTTCCGCTGACCTACTCCCTCCCTCAAGACCGATCTCAAATGACCAAAAAAATTCTGTGTTGTTATACTTACTTTATCAAGCTCTCCTATCCTCGAGGAGGTAGTTCCTGGGCACTCTATAGTTCTTCTTGCTTCTCGGCTCCCTGAATTGCGTCTTGGGATTCAGGAACTGTCAAAACCACATCGTCTTTTTCATCTTGGCCACTAAGTCTTGTTCGACATTGTTTGCAAATGGCTAATGTGTAGGGGTAAATAAATCCACTGTTATAAATTGAGTAAACAAGAATAGTTCAAGTCTGCTATTAAAATTGTTTCCTGTTCTACAAGTAATTTACCTTGAGATCACATTCAGGGTCTACGAATATCCATCATTTGTTATTTACTTTTTAAAAGTACTAGTTCTGAACAGTTTCACAGGAGACAGCCCAATTCGGCCTTCCCTAACAAAGCGTTTAAACTGCCCCTAACCCTTCAATTTGTTTTCTTTTGGTAGATTTCCTTATCTTTCAAGAACTCATTTTCGAAAAAAAATTTGGAAATATTGAATCCTTTTTTTTACGAGCGCTAAAAGTGAAGGCAGTCTCGTCGATATTTTCACCTATCGTTCGCATTAGTCCCCCACTCGGCCAAATGTGTCCAAATATGGAGCGTGACGTAAGAAAAGGACATCGTCAAGGCATTCTGAATCGTCCGAAAGATACTCTTCGCTACTTGTGTCGGAAAACTCTTCGGAAGAGGACATATTTCATACCAATAATCTACGATCGCATTATACTTTCAATACTTTCCATACTTTCAATGCTTCGTGCTTTGGAATGGTGTCCTTTTCTTACGTCACAGCTAAGAAAGTGTCATATCGGACGCTTCTCATTGGCTCGTTCCTAATGAGCCCACGAGACAAACATTTGTCCAGCGGGGCTTAAAGCGCGCAAAAATTTAAAAATTTCAGTAACTTTTAGCACTCGTAAAAAAAAAGGATTCAATATTTCTAAAAAAATTTTTCGAAAATGAGTTCTTGAAAGATATGGAAATCTACCAAAAGAAAACAAATTGAAGGGTTAGGGGCACTTTAAGTCACTCATACCATGACAATATACTTACGAGAGCCTACAGGCAACAAAATTTGCGTCTGAAGGTGGAGTCTTAACGACTGAGCCAGACTTATCCCACGATCCCCTTTCTGGTTCTTCTCATGTTGTATCCATTGCTCTGGACAGGAACAGTTCTTTTTGTTGCTACGCCACCTTATCCCCCATAGGTCCCGATGACGAGGGCATACTGTTGTGTTAAAAATACCTTCATCCATGTCAAAACAACCTTGGAAACAAAATGTGTGATATGCGTTTACTGGAAGTTTAGTTTAATAGTATGGGTTTCGAAAAACCATGCGACAGCACCGTAACCCCGGGGATGGAAGCCCTTGGATAACATTGAGAAAGGCATCATGATCACAGAAAATGTCACGCAGTGTTATAGGACTCCGCTTTCTTACCCAATTTAAATGATACGTTAGAATGTTTCGGTGGTAGAAGAAAGCAGAGGAGCCATCCACGGTTTTGTTCAGTGAAGGGGATTCAATACTAATTAGTGCCTTTATACCTTATTTAACAACCAAGAGGACAACAATGCGATAAGTCACTAGATTCGCAGATTTTCATAATAACAAGCGGGTCTATAAATTATCATTACTCTGTAATCCCCTATTATGCTACTACCTTAAAGTTTCGCTTGAGTTATTTCTTGTAGTGAGGCAAGCCGACATATCCCCCCCCCCCCCCCGTCCCGCGTTCCATCTTTACTTTATAGTCTCATAGTCCCACTTCTCCACGAGGTTAGTATTGGAATCATTTTCGTGGGAGAAACTTGCAATTACCGCAATTTTACTCAACAGACTATTACGCTTTGGCACGGTCAGCTACATTGAAAGAGTGCCATTAGATTTTGATTTCACATATCATGAAATCATGCCTTATTGGTCCTCATGGTGCTTGTCTGTTATAGTAGCATTCAGTATTTTTTGATAATCTTCCGCAATATTTTCGATCAAAGATAAAAATGAATTTCAAATACACTGACCTGCTCTAGCCAACAGTAGCCTTGCTTCGTCCAGAGAAGAATCCCTCACACCAATAGCCTTCAAATGACCTCGAATGTCTTTGTCACATTTTCGAATTAAAACACATTGAACATGAGCGGGATTCGTAACACTAGGGCCGCACGTGCCACCAACGATTTCAGAGTAACTGCAGGTGGCCATTTTTTATTTGTTATTGTCATGTGATACCACACTCGAGGATCGCATGACCGCGGCATAAAAATAGTAGATCCAGGTTTTTATTTCACAGCAACAAGAGTTTCAAAATTTTGTAGACTTATTTCACAAGAATCTTTATCAAGTAGTCTCGAAGCATTATGATGTCAAAAGATACAATCAATATATTTTGATGATTTCGATTGCGAAAAGCGATTTGTCAATTATCGTCACGCCATCTCACAGCTATCACACCCGGTGTAACACTACTGAGTAAATCAAGCCATGCATGTGGACGGTAAGTCAAAAACTATATGTTGTTTTAAAATCTGAGAAGAAAACCTTCTACAATGCGATATTAACGCCTTGCAGTACACGAAACAGAACTTAGATGGAATAAATTTAACATTCACAAATTTCCGCTTCAGTAAACAAATACGCACGTACTACTTAAACAAGTTAGAAGTTAGAACTGCTTTTCAGCGTCACAAAAAATTACTTTCGATAAAGTTGCCCACAGAAGATGAAAAATAACTACAAATCATTTAGATGGGAAAAAGGTCGCATTCAGGCTAAAATTCCAGCTGATGTTTAGGTTATATGTTGTATTCATTAAGACAACTGTAAGTTCAAAGGTCATAAACTTCAAGAGAGTACCACAACTATTTTAGGTCGTCAAAATTCGTAGTTTAAGTTGCCCCAAAATTTTATTTCACAGAACGATAGAGGAAGCCTTGCTCTTTGTATAGAATACCATTTCTACAGCGGAATCCATGTACCAGGTAGGGAATTTCGCCGTTGAAATTTGCCAAAATCGAGCTTTCAGATATTGCTATTTAGGAGGGTAAATTTGAAATTTTTAAAAAAATTCAAGTTTGAATCTTTTCCAATTCTGATAACGGTACTTTGTAAAGGAAGGGTCATTAAATTGTCTGATAGCAAAATAGTTTTGATAATTGTTTTAGTTTTCGTACACGAGTCGCAAATACGAAGCACATTTTTTAGTGGTTCGAGGGCTTCTCTGAGGGTGAAAATAAAAAAATCGCTTTAGTTGAAAAATAGAAATCCAAACGAACTAAAAGTTTTCCAGAGGGCTTTCTTGTGTAAAAGTTTGAGGGAATTCGATTTTTGCATTTTTGCACACCTATCCTTCAAGTGGTACTACGACGAAAATCGCACCTTTCATATTTAAGCCATTTTAAAACATAAACAAGTAGACTGCATAAGAAGTAAAATGCTGTTTACTTCTTTCAAATATCTCTTTTCGTTCCAGAGATATTCAAGTTTTTAAAATACGAAAATTAGGCAAGTGATGACGTCATATACTCAAACAGATTTTTTCCGAGTATGATGAAAAGAGATATCTCAGCCAGTTTGTAACAGAAATGTTTGATTCTTTGCAGTAAGATTCTACTAAATGTGCTCCACAATATGAGCTTAACAGTTCTGTTACCATGGCAACATACTGGGTTCCAGACCTCCCCCAATACCATTTTTATAGCGGAATTCATGTACCAGGTAGGGAATTTCGCCGTTGAAATTTGCCAAAATCGAGCTTTCTGATAATGCTGTTTAGGAGGGTAAATTTGAAAATTTTTAAAAAATTCAAGTTTGAATCTTTTCCAATTCTGATAACGGTTCTTTGTAAAGGAAGGGTCATTGAAATGTCTGATATCAAAATAGTTTTGATAATTGCTTTAGTTTACTTACACTAGTCGCAAATACGAAGCACATTTTTTAGTGGTTCGAGGGCTTCTCTGAGGGTGAAAAGAAAAAAATCGCTTTAGTTGAAAAATAGAAATCTAAACGAACTAAAAGTTGTATTTTCTTAAATAGTTTCCAGAGGGCTTTCTTGTAAAAAAGTTTGAGGGAATTCGATTTTTGCATTTTGCGCACCTATCCGTAGTATTTATGGGAAGTCACTCTTAAAAATTAGATAAAAATCACTGGTAAACTTACAACTGCAGTCTCCCTGTTTGGTAGTCGGTAAACCGAGAACTCCCCTTCCTTCACCCTGGTGTCATTGTACAGTTTGGTTGGCGTGTTGGGAACGTAGGACCCGTAGTCTGCGAGCTCGTAATTAAGCGCGGTGTGCTGAATTGTCACGTGACAGATGAGTCGGCTGACAAATTCACAGAGTTCTCTCTTTGAGGTTATTGTTTGGGGTAAACCCTCAATCTGTTGAAAAAGAAAAGGTAAATACCCTTATAAATGGTATTTCCACAAAGTAAGGACATTTTCTGGAAGATAGTGTCACTTGTGTGATTTCCCATGGTGGTGAGCACATAATAATTATGCGGTCATAGTGATTAGGCGATTCTTAAATGGCTTGAACACGAGTTGTTGAAAGGATTTTTCGTCCAAGGGCGACAGCAGTCATTTTGGAAATTCTCCATCCTCTCAGAATTTGGTCGCGACATAAATACTTGATCTTTTTCAATTTCCATGGCCAACATTTTACGCCGATTCAGTTTACGCTTGAGTTTAGAAAAACGTTTTAAGCGCTTTCAGTGCTGTCCACGTTCTGTGGAGGACGCAGTTTCGACTAAAGCTGGGTTTGAATTATAATTTCGGGTTGTTTAAGAAAGGCAGGTAAAATCTTTCTTTAGAGTTAATATTAGTAGTTTCACGTTTAAGCTTAATTCAATACATGCATGCATAGCACGATAAATGAATTTAGACGGCCCAAGGAATAGTTTACATTAAGCAAAATACGGAGAAACTCGGACTTCAAAACCTTCAACACAAATAAATAAATTCGGAATAAATTCCAGAAGCGGCGTTTCCAGAACTAACCTTTATTCCAGTCGCAAAACGTTTGTAAATTGTCGTTGAATCACTTCGTCGAGCGTATGAAGCTTATACTAAGCTTTCTTGCAAACTTTTCGCATAGTCTTTTATTTTCGGGATGACTGATTCCGACCACTCTCGTAATCTCGTGTTATTATCACTATAAGCCCATAGCAAGTGGGGTCTATTGCTTAAATAACGAAAGAAAAAAACAACCAAACAAAACAAAACAAACAAAATTCTCAGAATCATTAACCAATTATTATATCATGTTGTCTGTCCTGATATTTACCCTTCCAATGCCACCATTTTCCCCAGTTCCATAGATGGACACTTCATTAATGTAGGCTTGAAGTTCATAGTCTCTCTTAACTTCTGTATCAGATCTGTAATACCTAAACATAAATAACATTTTATCGCAGTGAATGGTGAAGCTTTGGCCATATCAGGTCTTAGAATGGTCGGAAGCTGTCCTACAAAGGATTGGCCTGTTAGAAAAGTCCTGAAAATAGTTGGTTTCACGTGACAATTTTAATACGTGCGCAAACACGTGCATATTCCACGCACATTGTTAAACAGGCTTTAATGCGAGTTTCGAAACTGCTCCTTTCAGAAAATAGTGTTTTTTATTGCCTCACTTACAGGTCGACGTAATCCTTTACCATAGACTCGATAACATCTAAGAGTTTTTCACCATCATCTCGGTAAGGAAAATACGGTAGGAGGTCTTTGTCATCTAGTCCTCGTTTCTTTGAAAGTAAAAGGAACGCCGGAATTAAAACTACTTTGAAAGGATATCAAATTGACAGACAAGACTACGCTTTAGACCCACAAAGGAAAAAGTAGTATGTTACATGTACAATTACAATGGATAGCACATTCAAAATACCATTGGTGCATATAGGAGGTGGAAAGTGTCAGCACACTGAGTATTACCCTTTTAAAACTTAACTTTCGTTTTTCGTTTTTTCGTTCTAGTTAAATGAACCAGACATTGTAGCATGTCCACATACCCTCTATTTTGTCGTGTTCACGCAAAATGAGAGGCCTTCTCGGCTAGGAAAAAAAGCAAGTTACAGTTTTGTGGTCTCACGATGTCTTGGAAATATCCAGAAATCAAAGATGGCCGCTGAGGTGTTTGGATAGCATGATGTATTGTTTTAAATGATATGAGTTTATCATCGCAGGTTGGTAACCTAAATTTTCGGATGTACAAACCCCGTATGTTTTGTTATCATTTCTATAATTTTATTTTGAAGTGATGGAGAGTAGAGAAGATATTTGCCCGTAGAAAATCAGAAATAGCCTGGAGTAAATGGGGTAAAAGGTAAAGTCTTCAGTAAAGGTTTCAGTACCGCTCGATCCCGAGACGGGCGCACTAACCATGAGGCCACCGCGCCTCTACTTAAATGGGGTAACTTAATTTAAACTTTTGGTGCACGATAGATGTTGTACCTTGAGGTTGCCCCTGAAATCTGTCACTTGCCATGTAGACAATGGACGTCCGGCTCGAACAAGTCTCTTTACTCCTGCCTCTCCGTATCCAAAGAGTTGCGACATAAAGCCGAGCTGGTGCGTTAACGCAGGAGTTCCGAATGTGTTGGGGATAATTACCTCACGGCAGTGGTACTTGAGTATTTGGTGCAGTGGATGCAAAAATGGCAATGTTCGCTTTAAGCAGACGCAAAATGGCTCTACAAAATAATGGATCTGTAACAAAAGCACAGTTAGACTTTGGCAGCAACTGCACAATTATAAAATATGAAGACTTGTAGGAAGCACCCAGCACGTTGAATCCGGGAGCCCTATCTACATTGCACATTCTCTAGCGCAGGATTTTAGTCATGTCCTTTCTGTATTTCTTGTGGGTGTTTTGTTGTTCGCACCCTAGTAGGAGGATAATTTGTACTGTCAAGGTTTAGTATAAAATAAGTTCCCTCTTTGTACCTTGCAAAACCGGTCCATTAATAAACTCAGTTATATAAGATTACTAGTTGATGCTGCATGCTGCCCACAAGTCTTCTTCTTTCAAAATATTAGAATTCTTGTACACTCGGCCATGAATTAAGTGCATTGAAGACACACATGTTGATACCTTAGCGAGATGCTCGACCATTTGCGAATATCCTAGGTCGGTTAGTTGTAAATTCAGCTTGGCAATCATCCAGTTGTCTCCGTCTTTGGGTGTAAAAACCCTTGAATCTGGCGAAAACACAGTTACTTCAGTCTAGTTTTAGAGACAAAACATGATACAAATTTACACAGATAATCTGAAATCTATCTGTGAATACGAACAATACATGCAGAAGAAGACAGAAAAAAAAATCTGTGAACAACCTTTACAGTAAAATCCTCGAAACGGTCAGAAGGTGTCTTCGTAAGCTAACATGTTCATAGACAAAGCCTCAATTAATGGGGTAGGTTTATTTCAGAAATTGCAACACTAGAGCCAAATTAAAGGATATCATTACGAATCTAACTTACAGGTAGTTTTAATCTGGAGACGTCCGCATGACTTTTTCAAGTTTGGCCATTGGGCCTGGGAAAAATAGAATTGAAATTGAAGATTCACAGCAATGACTTCTACCTTCAACAGTTCACTTCCTTTTATACCTTCATTTTTCTATACTTTAGGCATTTTTTTATATAACAACATATGATAAGCTCCAGTGTATAACAAAGATGCACTTCTTGGTTAAAAAAAACGGTCTTGATTTATCTGGGTATGTGTAAATTCTTACCTGATAATTTGCTTTCATCAACTGGGTTGATAATGTGAATTGTTCACCGTAAAGAGATTCCGCTCCGATGAAGGGCTAACGCTCGAAACGTCAGCTTTCGAATCTCTTTACGGTGGACAATTCACATTATCAACCCAGTTGATAAAACCAAATTATCTTGTAATACTCCCACCGACACAGCACCACAGTTTCTTTAGAAACTTGCCCCCTAAATTCTTACCTACCTGGTTTGTAATCCATTTGTATGGCAACGGGCACAAGTTCATTAGATCGGCCTCTTTTCGCAGAAGCAAAAACAGCAATTGGAGAAAAAAAGTCCCACATGGCCCTTCCAGGTTTATGGTCAGTCTTGTCCTGCGCTCGTTCCATGTCGTCACACAACTCATAACGGAGAGCGTAGATGCGACCTTGTTTAATGGCCTGAAAATGTAAAGCATTATTTACTACAATCCAGAGTTCTCCCAAGCAAAATATAATTAGTTTCAAGAAATTGATGCCATTCAGCTCTCAGTAGCAAAGTACAAAATACATACATCTTCAA
Source organism: Micromussa lordhowensis (assembly GCA_964020085.1). NCBI lineage: Eukaryota > Metazoa > Cnidaria > Anthozoa > Scleractinia > Lobophylliidae > Micromussa > Micromussa lordhowensis. The sequence continues at coordinate 8,571,798 of OZ026604.1, forward strand.
TTGAATCCGTATTCCTTAGAGCGGCCTGCACAGCGGAGTCCCAGTTAAATGTAGGATTTAGTGTTTTGTTCAATTTGTTCCAGTCCAGTCCCACCACATCTGAGAGTGAAACACCTGATTATATTTATTATCATTAAAATTCGACTTAAATAGGAAGTAAAGAGATTACAACATGATGTCCTTAAGTGGTGTTGTAGCTGTATGTTCTGCTTTTTCTTGTCTTGCCTAACTGAGTTGCTCTTCACGTACAGATTTGCGCACAGATTTGCTAACATGCGCACAAGTTTCGTTTATAACAACGTACTCACTGGTGAGTATTATTGGTTACCAAGGCAACAGTTTTACCTTCGTCGTGATCGGTCACTCTTTGGATTGACATGGGATTACTTCCAGCCAGGCGCTGCTGAGCAAATAACTTGTCACTGATCCATGCGGGTTTGTTGTTAATAAAGTCCTCTTGACGGGAGGGCAATTTCGTATAGTTCTCCAGTTTCTGAGTTAACTGATTGATAGAAAGACACTTAATAGGTGAAATCAGTGAAAAATTCTTACACTAACACTCATTATCATCGTCATCGTTATCATCATCACCACCACCGCCACCACCACCACCACCACAATCTTTACCATAATCATCATCGTCATCATTATTATCATCATCAACAACAACATCACCATCACTATCACAATCATCATCGATCATCATCTGTCAAATAATACAAGAAAAAATATCATGGCAGATTTCTCGGTTGGTCAATGTTCTTGGTTTTATTTGTCTCATAATATAAGCCGAGAAATTTCGGAGTTTTGTTTGGTTGATAGTGTCACTACTACTCCGCGTAATAGTGGTATAACAGCAAAAATTGATGGTATAACAAGGTTATCATGACAACACTGAATACAGTTACTTTTTTGCTTTTGTTTTCAAAAAAATGGCGGCAAGGTTCCAGTAAATCTCCTGTGTGGAAATAGAAAAGCTCGCCGAAAAGCAGTAAACAATAAAAAAATACAGTCAAACCTACTAAGAACGTGGATGAATGTTTGAAAGTCGTGGGCAGAAAGCAAGGGTCTTAACGATGACATTGTCAAATACGAAGCTGAAGAACTGGATAAATGTCTCTCGCGATTTTTCGCCGAAATTCCACTACCAAATGTAGTTTCATAAAAATCCCATGAAATACTCTTGAAAGACCCATGAATCGTTTTTAGGGGCCATGAATATTGCAATTTTCTATCTTCATGGCCTCACTGAAACCCATAAATTTTTTATGAAAATTCTTTCATGGCTCATGAAAATCTTTTTCATGGCCATGAAAAGTCGTCGCTCATCCAGAACTGAAATTAATGGGTCATTAAAATCTGTTTTCATGGCCATGGAAATTGATGAAAAAAATAAAAGCTAAATTGAATGGGTCATGAAACATATACGACTAGTTTCAGGGCCCATGAAATTGAAATGGTAGTCAGAAACTGGCCAGGCTTAAAGGAGAACGGAAGGCTAGGAGTCATATTTTATATGGAAGCTTAAAACTATTGAAATAGCTTAGATTTGAAGTAAAAAGCAAGAAAAGCAAATTTTACCTCTCGAAAGTGACGAAACGAGTTCAAAATCCGTGGTCATTTTTCAAAATTGAACGTCCGCCATTTTTGACATCTTTCCATCCGGTTTCTTCCATAAAAGGAATGCCCGCCGCCATGTTGTTACGTCACTGCGCACAGGTGCCTTTTTCAGGGCAACAAAATTTTGTGAAGATCGGATCGTGTCGAAACCGCTTGGATTGCTTGGATTATGGCTGAGATCGAGCCGTACTCTTTTGAACCCATGCGAGACAGTTCGGAGTCAGAGGAAGACAGTGTTCACGAGAGACAAGATGAGCACCGAAGGGGAAATACATTGTGGTGTGTATGCGAGTGTTGTGCAAACTGGGAAGGACAACAAGAGAAAGAATGTTTATGCTGTAAGGAGATCGAGGAAGCCGTAAATAAAATTTCAGGTGAATGAAACTTTTGTAGCCACTCCTTAAGAAGTGGTTTATTTTTCAAGGGTAGTCGATGAAAACTTATCCCTCTTTTGGAATCTCTACGCGTTCTGTTTGAACAGCCAACTACAGCACATTCCACCATTTTGGAGCTGATGTTGTCTTCTCGAAATTTGCGCGTTTTTCTCATGTGCGCAGTGACGTCATGCTATGCGCCCAAGCCTTCAATATGGCTTCCAAAATGGCGGACGTTCAAATTGTTCTGTCACGGAGCTTTTTGCTGTTACAATCAGGTTAAAAGGTAAGTTCACACCCTAAAACATAGCAATTTGATTACGACGTATCATGTGCTTTCGTAAAAAGGACTTCCTAAAAATTGGGTTCTCGCCTTCCATTCTCCTTTAAATTTAATGGGTCATTAAAGTATGTCTTCATGGCCATCAAAAGTCAGAAATGTGAACCAAAATAAAATTTAATGGGTAATAAAATATACACCAATACATTTCACAGCACACGAAAAATCTACAAATGAATATATGAAAGGTTGTATATTTGAACTGCACAGAAAGATACGAAGACATTGTTGATCATCATTGTTGATTGCACACAACTTAATTAGGCAGTTGTGAAATTAAAGCCTGAAAAAAATTTAGGCCTGATCGGGATTCAAACCCGTGATCTCTGCGATACAAGTGCTGTCTTCTACCAACTGAGCTGTCATCTGGGAGCAAGTCAGTATGTGAATTCACATACTGACTCACATACTTTTTCAGGCTTTATTTTCACAACTGCTTAAGTTGTTTCAAGAGAAAATGAGAGAGATCATGGTCTCTTGGTTGTTTGCATAACTGCAGTGATCAATCATGTCTTCATATCTTTCTCCGCAGTTCAAATATGTGGCCTTTCATACATTCCTTTGCATTCTTCATCATCTACGGGTATTGATTACGAATTCACAATGTGACTAGCTCCCAGTTGGCTTGATAGCTCAGTTGGTAGAGCACTGCACCGGTATCGCAGAGGTCATGGGTTCGAATCACATTCAGGCCAGAGTTTTTTTCAGGCTTTAATTTCACAATTGCTTAAGTTGTGTGTATAACTGGGATGATCAATCATGTCTTCATATCTTTCTCTGCAATTCAACTATATGAAACTTTTTTCAGGCTTTAATTTAACAACTGCTTTAGTTGTGTGTATAACTGCGATGATCAACAATGAAAAGTCTTCCAGCTGCTTAATCAATATTTGAAAAAGATTGCATAATAACTCCATAAGAATATCTAATTAAAAAATATATTCATTGCACTCATTAATATGTTTCTGTTTTAAAAAGGAATCATGAAATTTAATAAGATGAAGATACCATTATACACATTTATAATTATTTTCAAGTAAAAATGTGATTAAGGGACACTCAAAAAGCGAGGAGAATGACTTCAGCCGACTACTCTTCTTCTTGTATGTATCTTTAACTGATAGCACTACTTTAATAGCCCTTAAAATAACTGAGAATATCACACTCCAGAAAAAGAGGACAGAGTTCAATATTTTGTGTGCCGAAGTGTCGAAACATCAAGATTTTATAGTGTGTCTAAGCTCGAAAATTTCCTCAACTACAATGCCAAAATATATATGAAAACAATTCCCAGCTGCCAGATATCTATACATAGTGTTCGAGGAATTACATTGTACTCTTGAAAATATTGTCTATTCACTGATTCCTATTAAAAACCTGATTGCACAATTATGTTTACCGGAATTGTGGACATGATAAGGCCACAACGTTTGTCCCAAAACTTCAGTTTCATGTCTTGACCATGACTATTGTATACTTCATCCTTCTCATAAAAAAGGTCGATTATTTTCCACCTCCGTAAGAGGAAAATTCTTTGGGATAACTACCAGCTTCTACAAATTATTTCTGAATACTTTCCAGCCTGTGAGAGGTCTCTAAATTGTGTAAAGATCTGTAAAAAAGTTATATTGTGGAATTCGAACATGCCAGACATAAGCCGCCATCTTGGATTTGAATGTAGATAGGACCCTGGGACCCAGTTTGCTATAACCCATGATGCAATGCTCTGAAAACGCGCGGTTACCTTCAACGTCAAGCATAGGCGTACGGGCACCTTTGGACCTGGGGAGGCGATGACCTTATTGCCCGAAAAAATTTACACAATGCCCGAAAGCATGTGTCATTGTACAAACGCACTCAAACCGCAGTAAAAACAAAACGTTCACATTTCTGACGTGTAATGAACGTATTTTGATTCCCTATTTTTGGAACCTCCAAAGGAAACGAAAACTGGTTCGAAAAATCGGATATTTCGAGAAATCTGGGGTAGCTACAGTGTTCGACTGAGGAGAGGGAAACGACTTACGTTTCGAGTTATCGGATGGTTCGAAAAAATCGAGAGATCGGAATTAAACTGTAGTTATTTTGAAACCTCGCATAGTCTATGACTTCGATCGATTGCCTAGTAAAATAAAAAAGCTATAAAAGAAACAGTAAATTCTTTCTTCTACGTGAAGTTCAAGAAAATTTTAAAACAACTCCTTGTGAATCCACTGAAAACGGCTCTTTTCGACAGAGCCACCACAAAAACGTCTAGGTCTTTGTTTGTTTTGATTATGTCTTCTTTTGTTCATGGAAGTAACATCCATCTCGTGGATTTCTACGAAACACATGTAAACGATACATGGCTTTTACAAAACAAATTACCTGGATCGTTCGATCATTTCACATTAACTCCGTCTTGACAAGGCAAACATCGGAGAAAGTAGCCTTCAAGTCTGGCTTTGACAGCCTTTCAGAGAGTTTTCTCTCGAGTACTTTTGCCCGAATCATCAGCGTTTTGCCCGAAAAATTCAAAAACTTCTGTAACTGGGGGGGGGCTGCAGTCCCCCTCGCCCCCCCGGCTCGTACGCCTATATTAAGCGTGATCAGATCATGGCGGGACGTGACGATAAATGCCTGTGGAATGATGTTTAAGGTGGCTTACTACAGTTTGGATGAATAATAACAGCCCAAATCAAACCCTTGAAAAACGTTCCAAGGTGTTTTCCTTTTTTATTTACTGTCTGCTGAAGTCTTTTTACCATTTTATGTGAACTTTGAACAATTTAAGCTAATTAAAATGTCAACGAATGGCCAAAATGAACGATGGAGTACCTAAGGGGAGACTGGGCACTAGTAGGCTAAATGACGTTTTACTCAAAATCTACCCGTATGACCCCACCTCAAAATTTCAGGAAACAGAAACGGGCTCAGA
>OZ026604.1:8577248-8582248 GCA_964020085.1 Micromussa lordhowensis
TTTAACATTTATACAAAGTAAAATAAAAATCTGCAAAATTTTTTGCAAACTAAGTAAATGTGAAATCAAAAATAGCTCAAGATCTGTCTGATAGATTTAGTACGTAATAATTTTGGCTCTAAACGCGACTCATCCTTACAAATCAATTGTGAAAATCCAATCGCAGGTTTTACGGCAGGTTTTCGAGCAACCCTTCACCAAAGACTGGCTTTTACAACCTTGGAAGGGAATTGAATTACGCATGCTCGTTATTTAAGCGCGCGCTTATGTGACGCCATGTCTTGCGTGCAAGAAAGCAAGAGTAGATTAGAGCTCTTTTGCCGGTTGTTTATCGACCTTTTCTGTCATATTTTATTGGCCCCAGGCTTAAACATATATTTGAAAGGAGTTTGAAACTATCTCATCGTGTACCAAAGTGATTTAACGCCCTTCAAGTGCTGAAATGGTTTTCCTTTCTTCTTAAGGCGGCGAAATACGAGATACAAAAACCCTCAACTTGTCGCGCAACATTGTTTCGTTGCAAGTGTTTGTGGATGTTTCCCGTTTTTCACCTTGCGTGATCAACTTGTCGCGCAACAAAACCATTTGTTGCGGGTTGAAAAAAGTTGTTGCGAAAAGTAGACCGCGGGTCTACTTTGAGCAACAAATTTTGGCCTTGTTGCTCGTTTTTCATCAAAACTCACAACTTGTCGCGCAACAAATTTGCTCGTGCCCTAGCAAATCAGCTAATCAGCGCGCCGCATTTCTTCAACCTGCAACAAATGTTTTTGTTGCGCGACAAGTTGATCACGCAAGGTGAAAAACGGGAAACATCGACGAAAACTTGCAACGAAACAATGTTGCGCAACAAGTTGATGGTTTTTGTATCTCGTATTTCGCCGCCTTTAGGGTTACTTGCGTCGGTTTTGCGCGCGCGACTAATACTGACGTCTGGCAGGCGATCGTAGCGCGCGCTACTGAGTCTCGGAAAAACTGTAGTAAGCCACCTCAAAAGCGACAAAATCCGGATCTTGTGGCTCTAGGAACAATTTTAAGTATAAAGAATCGCAAGCTCTCTGGACTTTATACAGTGTTTTTGATGATCAGTACTGTATAATGATATAATTTTAACGCCAATAAAATCGATCTTGTCAAATTATACTAGTATGCTGCGGCCAATTTTGGATCTGTCTTAGCTTTCTTCTAGTCCATTTCAGGTTTTACATCGTATATATTACAATCATAACTTAAACGAAAAAGAATTGAAAGCTTCTCATAGAACTTGAACTAAAATCATGTTCTGTTATCAGCAATAAATCGAATTTTTTTAAGGTCTCGATTTAGCCTTCAGTGTTGAAACTGAACAAACCTTGTCTGCCGTTTTTAATCACATGTTGCTCTGTGTTTTTGTTCTAGTTATTGAAGCCCAAAAGCTTGAAGTATGCATTCAGAACAGAACTACATCATATACATGGTTGAAAAGCTAAGTGAAATTCACAAACACGAATGATGATACTGTCAGCATTATATCATAATCTGTGAGATCTGACAGGAAATACACATTAGTCTTCAGGGCAAAAATTCCAACTTTGAATTTGAAGCTTGATCTTCAAAAAATCCCATAAGCTTACTTATGTATGCCATCATAGAGAAACCAAATAAAATAAAATTTGAACAGAAACAAGATGTTCCAGGTGGTCTTTAATCGCTGTGGGCTCCTTTTGTGGATACTAAGTCATATGATTTATATTTTTATATGCGTAATAGGAATTAATGTTGGCAAGTCCAGTGTTTAAAATTTGCGCTCGCTCGCTCGCCAGTGCGAATGTGAAAAGCGTCAAGCGAGTACAAATCATCGATCACTCCACCGTTTGGCGAGTATGATTTTGTGTTTGGGGAATTTAAGCTTAAATATCGAGAACACTCCTTTTTATTTTCCATTTTTGACAAGAATATCTCTAAATAAAAACTTACCATTGCTTTTGTTTTACTTTTTTATTTCAAGTTACCCAAACAATTTGATAATAATACTCAACACAGTATCATATCAACCTTAGGGTTGCTGATTTGGTCGACGGTGGCACGAAGTCACCTTCCGTTTATGGGCATTCCAATTGTTTGCAGTTTTAGCGTCTTTTGTTACCAGAACAATGGTGTGAAAGAACCGACTCGTAGCGAATTTCCGACCGCGAAATTCAAAATCTTCGCTGATGACTGATAATAACAAAATCAACACTTCTGGGGGAGGGTGGAGGGAACATTCGCCTAGTACAACAACAGATTTACCGGGGACGGAAGGGGAATTTTGTTAGATAGATGAGGGTTCGGATTTACATAATGCCCGGAAAATTTGTTTATTTACCGAATTGTGACGAAAGCCCCATTCAAACCTATTGAGTGTTGAAGTTTGTTTAGGAACGCTAAGCGATTCTAAAAAATAATTTTTTGCTGTAGTGTTTGCAGTGTTCACTTCAGCTATTTCGAAGTGGCTGTGCTCTTTTCCTTTTGTAATTTTTTCTTTCTTGTATTTATTCTTTACTGTGTTATTTCTGGGCACGAATAAAGATTGTTGTTGTTGTTGCTCGAATAGTTATATCGTCTGGCAATGGGAATGTAAAGTATACCGCAGAACCAATGCGTCCTTGAACAAACCACGGGCACTTATTGTTTCACCTGTTATTACTTTGCGCAATTGCACGTTAACCGGCTTTCGCAACCCTTGATTTAGCAAGTTAAATGAGACGATTATGAGCGGCAGTTTACAACTTAGCTGCTTGATTAAACCTTTTCAGTGATAAAATCCTCGAGGGTATTCATAAATTATACGGCTTATTGTTTTCTCGGTTTTATCTCTTAACCGTAAACAAATCTTTTAATTGATAAAAGATCACTTTCTACGCGAAGGCGCGCGCGGCGAAAATCTTCAGTTTTTTTAGAGTTGAACCTTGATGACGTTCTAATGAAGACCTATATTGAGATTGATCGTGGAAAACAAAAATGGCCTCTTTTTCCGCCCCACAAGACATCTTTTAGCGTTTTCGAATTTCGCGCTCGGTTGACATCACTGTTTTCTCGTTGTCAACTTATTTCTAGTTATGCAAATGAAAGATGACTAGCGAATGTGTTGACAACAATTACTTGAAAGACACTTGCCACTTGCCGACAATCATTTTACACTTGTCTTCGGAGAAGATCGTTCAAAAAAAAAAATCGAAAATGTTTTCAAAGTTCAAGATCGAGAAGCCGCAAAACGTGCTCTATAGGCGAGGACCCAGGCATTTCGAGGCAGAACACTCCATCATCTCCTTGCCACTTCTAGAGGCGTCCGACGCACGCATTCGCAACCTGTTGGCACAAAATGACGAACTGCGAGCCAGCAACGTGATTAAAGATTTGGAATTGGCGCAAAAGAGGGCTGAAGTTTTTCAGCTCACCCAGGAACTGCAGCTTCTTCGAGAAGAAGTTGCGCGAAGCCGTTTGGCGGTGGATCCTGAAAGTGAAATCGTTCAAACGACAAAAGGTGCGAAAATCCGTTCAGGCGGAAAATGGTGCGAAAATCAAACTTTAAGTTTCTTTTATATTAATCCGCCTTGCGTCGCGCGGGCGGTCATCAAGAACAAATTTAAAACAAAACGAGTTTACAGTGTGTATAGCAATACTGATCGTTCCCAGCTACTTACGATCGCTTGCTCACAAGAACATGAAGAAAGAAATAAGATAATGGCACAACAACGACAACAACAGCACTTTATTCGCTCTTTATTCCCAGCACAAGCTGGAGCGTCGAAATTAAAGTTAAGTCGTCAAAGGGAAAAAGGTGTAAGCAACACACTTAAACTTTCTTTTATATATTCTTTGTGCCATTGGCAAATTTGAAAAAGTCAAGTTCGACTTTAGTGAATCAGAAGCAAGGAAATTTAAAGCGTATACGGCATAACTAACAACAACGCGGCCTTAGCTTCTTGCCGTTACCGAGCAGGTACGGGCGCTTGCTTGCAAGGGCATGTGCTAAGAACAGAATGTCACAACCTACTGGTGACTACCTTTTGAAAAAAATGCAAAGTACGGCTAGGAGAGTCCGATTTAGGTCGGAAGACACTGACCAGCACACGCGAGGTATAGCAATAGTCAAACTTTTGATTTACCGACATATACTAACTCGCCCCCTGTTGATCTCTCCGTGTTTTCCCAAGTAGGCTCCCGTAGGGAACAAAAATGTCATCATCAACTATTTGCCGACTGAATCCGATTTATCTCGAGTGTAATTTCGCGACACCGAACAGAAAAATCCCACAGGACCGACAACAATAGCGCCATTGTCTTAGAAAAAATCCAACCATAACAATAGGCCAAGTTTGATATGTTTCATAAAGAGACAAAATAAAATATGCCTTCCTCCAGTGGTAATTTACATAATGGTTGCACGTAATTGTATTGTCAATTGTAATGTCGTTGTATTTTGGTGCAGTCACTTTTTCACTATTTCATATTCTTTTTCTATAATTCTGGGCTACAGCTCTCTATGTATTATACATGATATTGCTAATTGATGGTACGTGCCACGTTTTCAATTTTGTAAAACTCACTGTTCAGTGGCTAACTATGTAGCTCTTATGTTCTCTATTTTATTGCTTTTTGTTACTATTTTAATTTTGGGTGATCAGGATCAGGATCAGTAATCCAAGATCACTTCCATTATAATGATATCAAAATGGCTGGAATAAACGTTATTTGGTTTTATCAACTGAGTTGATAATGTGAATCAGCCACCATCAAGAGATTCGAAAGCTGACATTTCGAGCATTAGCCCTTCATCGGAGCGGGAATAAAGGTTGTTTAGTTGCTTGGGTAAATAGACCATTAATGGGATTTTCATGGGTTGCAGTAGTAATAATTTATCCCATGAAATTGACAGGGAATCAAATTTGATGAACCATAAAAATACTGTGAATTAGATTAATAAGGTAATTAAACTAGTAAAAAAAATCTCATGGGCCATTAAAAATCCCCCGTTGAATTTT
>OZ026604.1:8594748-8597248 GCA_964020085.1 Micromussa lordhowensis
GTTTGACTAAAAAAACTACATTGATCTGACGCGTCTCCAGATTAATGTAGATACCATCTCATTTTCTAACAGGCAATTTGATTCGTTCTTTGATACAATCCACACTGTGATTGGTGTGACACGCGCACATGCATAACTCCCCCCCCCCCCCCACACTCACCGATCTCATAGCCCTTTCAACCCCCAAGAGTAATTTTTGCTCAAAAATACTCAAGTTAAGAGAACTTTTCGAATTTTATAAGTTTAAATTTACCCTTTTTACACCACAACACTACTTCACCGAAAATAGAAAGAAAGAGGAAAAAACCCTCTCTGATTCGTTGAAAGTCTGATTTAATTAAATTGCACTTTAATTTGACGCCACGCCGTCTTAAAAAAAAAAACTTGAACAGTTCTCGTACTTTTTACCTTTAAAATATCGGACTGAAATGAATGTCATCGAATAAAACTGGAAACTGCTACTGCAGAGACGCAAAAACAGTTTAGAAGAAAGCTTCTTTTTTGTTTAATATCCTGGAAACAATAGCTGACAACTTGTAAGCTAGCTCTAATTGAATTTACTCCCATATGAAAAACAAAAGTGTCAGGTTACCATTTGTAACTAAAAATAGCAAGCATCTTGTGAGAACAGGTGCTGACGATTTATTAGCTCTAACTGAATTTACTCCCTTGTGAAAAACAAAAGTGTCAAATTACCCTTTGTAAATAAAAAATAAAAATATCTCGTTATATTTGCATGCAACAAGAACAAAACAATCGTTACCTACACTCACTATTGTAAACGTTAGAACTGTCTCAACTTTACATAGTCTCGTCTCCTCTAAAACAGGTCCCAAGAACTTGAAGCGACGATTCGTGACCTCTAATTAAATTAACTCTTTGTAACTAAAAATAAAAATATCTGGTTCCATTTGCATACTACTAACTCACGAACTGCTTCAATATACTCAAGACTCATCTCGTTCATAACTAAAATCTTTGGCTTAACCCACAGAAAATGAAGAAGTAAGCCCAATATATGAATACTTCCTCCTCTTTTATGGAAGAATAAATATGGCCGTACTGAACTGTATCGGGATCAAATCTTCTCACATACCATTTACCTTTACAACAGGTAATTTGATTGGTGTTTAATAGTAGATCCAACCTGATTGGTGTGACATACATACATGTCTCACTGAACCACCCGTCCATAACATACCCGACACGCAGACTAAGAGGTATTTTTTTTTCAAAAAAATAACTCAATAACTAGATGTCTTGCGCTTCTTTTCCGTTTTCATCGACAGACCTAAATTTGAAACACACAGAAGAAAACATTTTCAATTAAGAATCAGTTGAATTCGAAAATAGAACCTAATATCATTCCTCTCGAAACTTTAGCTATTAAAAAAGCGCTATTTATTTATCATGTTTACATATTTAATAAAAAATCAGGCCAACTTTCGGCCTTGTCCTTTTATAGATCACTCCTTAAACCTCTCTTGCTGCCACCTGCTCGTTGGGAGTGTAAAAAACCATCTGAAACAAAGGTCCCATCTCAATAATCAACAGGAGAAAAACGCAGTTTTTTTTATTCACACGTAAACTTGACTGTTACTGCAGGTATTATTTACAAGATACATTAATTATTCGCGGACTACTGGATGATGCTTTATTTGATTAGCTTGATACAATGGGATCGCCAAATGTTCCTAAACTATTGTTTGAAGAACCTCCAGAAAAAAAGCGAAAGAAGCAATCAACTTATTCGATTGAGTGTGATGGTGTAATGTTAATCAATGAAAAAGTCCTCCAACTGTAGCAATACCTTGAACATATGAAATAGACTGTATTTCTGATGCTTGTAAGATATAACGTCATGGCATATTGGGAAACGCGTTCACTAACATTTCATCGAAGTGGGACACATTAAACATTGCATAAATCCCACAGCGTGGTACACATCGTTCTCACTTTATTTTGAAAATTTTCTGATCAATTAGAAAGTAGAAATGACGTCACAACACAACTGGGTCGTTTTTCACTGAGAAGCAGTTGCATCTGTGAAATTCTAAGCGTATTAAAGTCAGTGTTTCTTTGATCTTATGAACAGCAACGAGATTTTCATTAAAAATTTTAGATGATACATAACCGTCAAAGGCGATAAGTGCTATGCAGTCGAGCTGGCAAACAACGCGGGTCACCTTAATTCATACAATTCTGACAAAAATTCAATCATCTTTTTTCCAGTTCATGTAATACAGTCTGTCATTCAGTGGGGGAAGAACCACGTCGTGGTGGTTAAACGACAAGAGGACAATGTCAAAAGAAGCAACCCCCAGAACCCAAACAAAGGATGAATCGAAATCATCAACTAAAAGGAAATCACGTCAAAATGGAAAAGAGAATAGAGCACTTGTAAAGAAACTTTAAGAAGATAAAGCCAGGCCATACAAACCTGTTAATTAAAGCCTTATGATTCATATAGAATTGTTGCCATTTACAAACAAACACGTAC
>OZ026604.1:8599748-8602248 GCA_964020085.1 Micromussa lordhowensis
CTACGTTATAAACATGTAATCTACTTATATATGAGCTGGGACGACGGAACACGTTTATTAGGTCAAAGAGGACTTCCAGGCATACAAGGTGAAAACGGAGACTCTGGAATTGGTTTCAATTTAACTTCTGATGGTAGGCATGATTTGCAAGACAAAAGAGTTTACAATCTTCAACGCTGAATACCTCAAGGGTCACAGTCCAGTTGTTCGACACACTCGACCCAGTGGCGTCTTCTTGGGAAGAACTTTGGGACGCACTTTGAAGTTGCACCCGCCTGTGATGAAGACGTGGTTGGCGGAGCAGCCTGCTCAACAGAGCCTTGAAGGGGCTGTATAATTCGTTTGCAGGGTCGTTCACTGGGTGCGGACGCTCGGCCATGTTTCAAACGATTGCAACCAAAGTTAGGCAAAACTGACAACTATGAATGATCAAGGTATGTTTATATACTATGCAAGAGGACTAATGAATATTAATAGTTTATGTATACTGAAATCAACGACATCACTGATGCTCTACGAGTCAACAACTATTCCTCCTATGTTATTTCCAACACCTTAAAGCGGAAATTTTCCAAACCACCCACACACGCTATCCCTACACCTGAAGAATTGGTTTGCATGTTTCTTTAAGTGGGCTGCACCTCAAGAGAATCCCAACAGTTTTGCCGTCATTCCCTTCATCAATGGTGCCACGCAAGCACTAGCAAGAATTCTTCGAAGGCACGACATTCAACTTGTAGATAAGCCCTTAAAAACCAGTTACAACAAGATATCTTTCTCCCAAATTCAGACCGTCTATTGAATATCAACCGAACGTGATTTGTAAAATACCCTGTGCCGATCGTAATTGGTGTTATGTAGGTTAAACTTACCCGTATTTTGAAACTCGTAAGAAAGAACATATCAGGAATGTCAAAACATGTTCTAATGGATCAAACATTGCGAAACATGCGCAGTCATTTGACAACCGCATAGATTTTGATAATTCCAGTGTCATTGACAAAGGCTCTTTTCGCATTAGAAAAACCTTGAAGGCTTGGCACACCTCTGCTACTAAGCGTACTGACAATAATTCTGAGCCGATTCCAAACCAGTATATTATTCCTTTTAAACAACAGTCACCTAGCTAATTTACACCTAGCTAATTTACACGTTTATACTTTGCTTTTGTTCTTTTCAGTATTTTTATCTTGCCTTTTTGCATATATTTTATCTTTTTGCATTCTTTTTTTATCCGTCGAAGGCTGTAGATTGATAGCCGAAAGCTCATATTATTTTTTGCATCTTTTTGCCAGGGAATGTTTTTAGCTTTTGGATATGTCTCACCCTGGCTACGCTTCAATTTTTAATTAAAAATGCTTGTTGTTTAATGATATTCCTTATTTGATCACCTATAAATAACAGTATTTTATTCCAATACATTTGATAAATGTCTAATGTATTTTTGGATTTAGACATAGGAATATTTTCATCTGGTAAATTAAGCATCTTAAATAATTGCTTCAAAATAAAAATGATTTTGATCATTCGTTTGCCATCACCATTGATGTGCGGAAGTATCTCGTCCATTTTTTTTTTTTTTTGAAAACTCGCTTTATTTTGGTTAAATCACGGACTGATATTTGTAATTTGTTTTTACTGCATATATCATTCAGGACGTTTTCCAAATGATATTTTCTTTGATAAATTGATTTCTTCACAATCGTATATTTATTTTCATTAAAATTACTATACTCGTTGGCAAATTCTTCACCATCAACTTGACCACAATGCATACAAATAATTTTACCATCTTCAACAATCAATTCCTTAGCTAAACAATTTCTGGATAATAATGTTGTACCATTCATTGCAGAAAGGACAATCTATACATACCATTGTGATTATTTGATTGTGTATTTCTGGATTACAGTACGTTAATTTATATACATTGTTATGAGATTTTCATTTTTTTAAAAACCCTTTTGTGAGACTCCACCAAATGGCAAAATGCGCTACTACCCCATCGTAGCTTAGCCTGGAATCCATAATGAAAAACCAAATATATAAACATATAGATTTCATTTGATTTTTTTCCCAAGTAGTTTTTTTTTTCAAGAATTATTTCCAAGTACTTTTTACCAAGTAATTTATAAGGACGTCTTATATTTCAAAACATACATATTTTTGAGATTCCCAATTATGAAAGTTATAGTAGATGACCTGACTTGAAAAATGGTCTCGTATTCCTAAATTAAAAAAATATTAAAACAATACCCAAATCTGAAAAATGGCCTCGTGTTTTTTGTTATATATACAAGACAATACCCAAATCTGAAAAACGGTCTCGTGTTTTTTGTTATATATACAAGACAATACGCAAATCTGAAAAAATGCTCTCGTACCCCCAACTACTATACTACTATCGAAGTGTGGGAGCTGGAACGAGCGTACAAGCGGCGGCCATATTTGATGAGTGAAGATGAGGAGGAACTGGTGCAGAGACTCGGGATACCGGCTA
>OZ026604.1:8607248-8608248 GCA_964020085.1 Micromussa lordhowensis
AAAAGTCTAAAGTTTATAATCAATAGAAGACAAACACCGCTTTGAATGAAAGTTGGAAGAGGTACAGAGAATCCCTTGCTTTGCTTCTTCAAAAAAGCCTCCTAAGACAAGCTGGCTAAAAGCTCTCAACGCTTCGGTTTCTGCCGCTGGGCGGATCTAGGGTGGACGGGGTGGCGAGGGTTTGGTCAAACCCCCCAAAATAAAATAAGTGACACGTTATTACACGCTGACTTGGCCTCAGAAATTTGGTTTTATCAACTGAGTTGATAATGCGAATTGTCCACCGTAAAGAGATTCGAAAGCTGACGTTTCGAGCGTTAGCCCTTCGTCGGAGCAAATCGAGGAAATGTGGGTTGTGTGTGGTTTATATCCAGAAAGATGGAACTACGCTATTGGTTGGTGCATGGTAACGTCGGAAAAACAACAGAATAAATTAATTGAATGAAAAGAGTGCCGATTTGAAAACTAAATTTTTGTTCTACAGTTTTGCGGCTTTTCGTGCTCCTTGATGTAGGGAATGGCCACAACCTGCCGGAAATCTCATTTCCGAGGACCCCAATTTTAAGAGCTCTCCGGGAGAGGATGCCTCTGGACCTTCCAGAGGGGACCGCCTTGGGAAGTTCGTATCTCGAAGCTCCTTCTCTAAAATCCTGCGTCCGCCCCCGTGTCTGGCGTGAAGAGGCTAGCTGGTATTTCTACTTCCCTTCATAGCGAAATGAAGAAGTCAACAATAACGTAATTCATCTATCAACAAACTCCTTATTTAACCCTGGCTGAATTCGTGGCTAAGAATTCTTGAGTGCATCTTTTCTCAAGTACGTACTTTTAAAGCTATTGACCTTATGACAGAATTGCCTGAAGGTAGTAAGGAGGATTTTTCTAAGGATACTTGATGACTACTACGGTCCTTATACGAACAACCAAAGGAATCACGACATCTTAAGACTGGCAAGTAACAATAGAAAATGCGTCAAAGCCTGCTGTTGTTGAATCTTTCGTA
>OZ026604.1:8608448-8625948 GCA_964020085.1 Micromussa lordhowensis
TGTACTAACATCTTTACGCTTTTTTTTTTTAGTTATGTCTAACTTGTTACGGTTGACCGTTTCTTTTTTCAACAAAAGGGCCATTGTCATAAACCCTATGAAAAATTTACATTAAGGGGATCTTATACCTTAAAAATATATTTTTTTATAAAACAACCCTGTGGGATCTTATACCTTAAAAATATATTTTTTTATAAAACAACCCTGTGGGACAGTTTTGGTACCACTGACTTCGCACTAAACTTCGCACTGACTTCAAAAATGATCACAATATTTAATGAATAACTCCTAAGTGCTAGTGGTGTTAATTATAAACACGATAACGTGTTAATTAATGATTCCAGAAGCCTGGAATTAAGGTTACTATGCACCTTCAGGGGTGTCTCGCGTGCAAGCGATGTAGCGCGTCCAGTTTAAACTGTAGATATCTAAACCCCTATATCAAATTAAAGCTTATAGGACTGGCTATCAGACTATACCAAAAATTTTGAAAAAAAACTGAATTCTCGAATTTTTCACGACTCCTAAATGAGAGCGCCCAAATCATCTTTTGAGCGCTCCCTGTCAAAGCGAATTTTGTTTTTCGCTTATTTAATGTGTTCCTCCGCTTCCGGGGCCAAAGCGCTAAAAAAACGTGTCTCCGATTTGCCATATTCAATTTCAGTGAAAAGTTACAGAACATTTTTGAAATAGAATAAAGAAAATGTGGATTGATCGTACAAAAATCGCTCTCGAAAAAAAAGTATTTTGAAATAAAAAATTCGGAGACACGTTTTTGTTGTTTATATGTAAAACTAGCTACTGTCAAAATTTGAGAGCAATCGAACAAATTCCCTTTGACTTGTAGCTCTTTAAAGTGTCCCCTTTTGGTGAAAAAATTGTTTCGAGAAAACAGCGCTGAAAAATTTTCCTGCTTCGCAAACAAACTCCGCCCACAAACACAGTCAACTGGGTTCTCAGATAACTGAGCCAATCAGCGCTTGGAAAGTTTACTGCCGTTGGCTTCCTGGTGAAATTTTCCCGCGTAATCTTCAATCAACCCTTAGTGTTTAGTGTCACGGTTGACTGCATATACGTCAACAGGTTTCCTACAGCCTGTCAATCAGACACGAAAGTTTTACTTCCGGTAAAAACGAAAAACCGTATTTTCTCCGCCATCATTTAATATTTTTGAGAATTTTTTTTTTTGGATGAAAGTTCATGCGTAGACCTATACATTAACCTAAAAATCAAAATTTCGAAAAAATGGTCGGTCTGAAGGTGCATAGTAACCTTAAGTTCTCCATTGAGACGTTAGCTAGAAGTGGTTCAGGGGACAAACCTCCGAAAACAGCGTTTTGAGTGTTTTTCCTCGTGAAAATGGGAAAAAGTTTATTAATATTGACTAATATTAACCATATTGCAAATTTTAGAGGTTTATGACCTAGACAATTGTGTCCTTTACCAATCTTGAAAATTTGACAACATTCGGTTGAAACCCAATGGAGATATGTTTATAATATTGGTGATTTGCCTGTTTGGTCGTTTTGAGAAATAAGGCTTCAAAGTTTTACTTGGGTTCCCGATTGCCCAAATTAGCCCTGTGAATGGCGGGGAGAGGGGTAGATGGGGTAGAGAAAGGGGGGAGGGGGTATATCGAAAGATTTTACATAAACGTTTCATTGAATACCCGAATACGCACCGGTCATAGAAATCTTAATCAAGCATAAGGAACGTACTAGATTGCACAAAAAGGCCATGATGTAATATTCGCATAAGTACACATCTCAAAAGCTTTCCTGTCCAGTATAATTAAAATGGACTGAATTGAATCCATTTTTTAAGTACTTTTGGACTGTAGACAACCGTTGCTATAGGTGTTGCTATGGTACCAATGTGCATATTTCTTAATTTAAGCATAAATCAAGGCGTAATTACAGGAAAATCGATACGTTTTGCAAATGCTTAGAGATGTTGAATTTTCATGTTTCGAAAGAAAATGTTTTTTTAGAGAACAATTTGTATCTGACGGTAGAAGACCCCCTTAAGGAAGATCACATCACTTTCCAGATCATGCAATTTTTCTGAGTTTAGGTTCCAGACCTCTAATATCTATGACAAATAGGTATACTTTTCAAAAATTCTAACGGTCACTTTTGAAAATGTATGCAGACTAACATACGAAACGTCAATTTCTGTAAAAAATGCGTTGGAATACAGTGTTTATCACCGCTGTTTGTGTTATATTCTCAATCAAGATCAGAAATGTAGTTTATCTCCAAAATCTTCCCAAATTTTTTCTAGGACATCATCAAGTGTACATCTCAGTTATTTAACAATACAATACTTTATTTAACCACGTTTCGTCTAGGAGCTCATGAAACCCGTTCAGAATATGTTTGTGCATCTTAACATTTAATAATTAAAAAGAACTTATGCCTAAAGCTAAAAAGTTAAGAAAAAATAAATATTAAATAATTAACAATTATTCACCGAAGTGGAGGTGAATAGTGGTTGATATTTACCAAGCCGCAAAGCGGCGAGGTAAATATCCACCACTTTCACCGACACTGAGGTGAATAATTGTTTTAGTATATACCACACAAGCTGAATAACTAGCAGCCCAAAGAGTAACTTCAATAGTTAAAATATAGCGACAAAAGCCACTTTGTTTTTCTTCGGCTGCTCGGAGGTGAATAGTACTTGGCTAATCACCTCCGAGCTAGCCAATCAGCGCGTGCGAAAAGTACTATTCACTTGTGTGGTATATACTAATCTAATATATACTTGCAAGTTAAATTCCGTGCCAGTTCAAAACGAGTAGAGGTACGAAACAATCAGTTAATTTAGCTGCACTGAGAACAGACGCGATGCGCCCAAGATGGCGGATACTGCTACATGAAAAACAAAATATTCGGCTATGTAAGCATCACCAAATGGACTGATGTTTACCAGGCCCCAGACGTTTATTGACAAACAACTGCCATCATGGCATACTGCAGGAGTTAAGCATTTGTTGAAAGTTCGCTTTTATACATTTGATTATTCGCATAAAACCGGTGCTCTCTAAATTAATTTATAATAATTACTAGTATTAACGTTACTCACAGAACTAAACTGCAGAACTTGATAATAAATGTTTGCTGTTGTGACCTACGACCGAACTCGTATTGTGCGTGCAGTATGCATATTCTGCTTTAACTGAATTATTATATACGTACCACATATTTTTACCGACAAAAGAAATGCCACTTGAATGAAGAAGGCTGTGCCTAAGTCAGAAACTGGATTCTCTGAATCACTAACAGTATTAACCTCACGATAGTAGCAACTATATGGATGATTTTTCAGTCAGTTTAAACTTTTGAGCTAGATACATTTTCTCATATCCTGAAAAGGGTATGAAAAACTCCTTGCACATTTACAGTCCCCAAATTGTTACGAGAAACTGATCTCATTCGTACACGCATAACATTTTAAGCTTCATCGAACCCTTAAAAAATGTATTACATGTATGCCCATTTTGAGACCTTCGTAAAGAAAAAAAGCAATTTCCCGAATGAAGGAAATGGTTGAAGATTAGAGCGCAATGATTGCAAAGAGACCCGATCGGAGAACTAGAAAAGCGAGTTGTTAACTTTTGATCGGAGTATACGGAACGATTACAAAGCATTCTATAGTCGAATTAATTCTTGTTTCTTAAGGCAACGTTGTTATTGTCTGGATATAGTATGCAACGATCAAAAGGATTTCTTTTTTCTTCACCAAGAATTTGCTTTATAAATACTGCATATCTTTCATTAATTGATGAAAGCATGCACTTCCTGTACTCTGTTGCAAATCTAGTCTGACTTTGTCAACAAACAATTAAAACTGAGGAATAATGACGCTAACATCTTAACTAAAGCAAACCGTTAAACATCAATTTAAACGAAATACCATTACAGTTGTTCCGACAGGATTACGAAACGTTATCAACGTAATCCAGAGGGCTTTACGACGTCTAGCTTTCTACAACATAATGGCAGTAATTAATAATGAAATTTCCCTTCGCTAAGACTCATAACTGCTGCGATAATAACTTTAAGGTCCTTTAAAAATCCTTTCAAAAGTCTTTTGCTGGTGACAAGAGCTAGTTTTTTTCAGTAATATACGTAATCTTGTGTCTAATATACTTTAGACAAAAGACTGAGAGACCATCATAAAGAGTTAGTTGTTTGTTGCGGTAAACTCGTGATAATTCCACCCAGTTTTCCAAGCCCGGTCCAACTTGCTTTAACTTCGGAAGCAATAAACATTAGAACTGACCCCCGGGCTCGTGGTACAAATATTGACGTTAAATTTGCTTCTGGTTATAAACACTTTGAGAAATTCCAATACCACGAGATTAATAACAATGGCAAACACTTTATGTTTATGTCTCTTCACGCGAGAGACTACTGCATATAATTTAACTTAAGCATTCATAGTGTCACGTTACCCTCTCTAACTCAAGTTTTTGAAAAGCAGACCATGAAATCTAACGTAGTCATTATACAAACATATCACAACTGAAAGGACCAAAAAGCTCTTTGATGTTGCCATTTGCATGAGTTTTTCCACGGACAGAATGAGAGACCGCTCAGAAGACAATAAAACAGATCCCTAAGACCTTGATCTCGATAGCCATGCTTGAGATTCTTATTTGATGATTAAATGTTAGAGCCGGCTTTTGTAGTCGTTAAAAACGCAATAAAAAGCTTATGACATCTGTGAGCCAAAGTCAACAACTTTATTGAAAGCGTGAGCCTTCATCGCCTAATGTACGACCCGCCTCCAATCTTGACCGTTTTGAAGATGACAAGATGCTCGGACCTCACGGCTTGAATTTTATTCTTTGGGCGAAAGAGGGCAGAAAAAGAGCAAAAAAGTTTATATATTCGCGTTGCTCTTCGTCTGGCTTTCGAAAACTTAGAGAAAAGTGCAACCGAATTGATAACCTGAGGCTAACTTATGAATAAAAGCTTGCGAGTGATATGCCATTTATCTTCACATTCCGTGCATCATGGTGAAAAATTACAAATACACAAATAAACTGACAAATATCTTGGTATTGTGCGACATAATAATGATAAACTTTGGTGTAGGCCGGCCGACTAACGACCTGCTGTGATTTCGACTTGATACTATTTTCTATTGTTAAACAAAGATCCCTGTCATCTCTAGCATCGTTACCAAAGGCACTCTCAAAAGTAGATTATATTGCACTTATTCTCTCCATGTCCTCTTGCATCAAAATGACTGAATTGTTTCCTCTTCAACGTTTTCGTTCCGCCGCCTCAGTCAGTATGAGTGGCCGAAAATATACGATGACCGTATGCTAACATCATCAAAACGAGAACGAACTTAATACAAACAAAGTGCTCAGCCAATATTTGCTTCTTTTATTTAGGGTTATTAAACAAAGACTGCCCAGAGATGCAAAGGCACGGCTAAACAATGGCATTACCATAGTTCCGAAAACTGTGTGGACAGCATGTCGGCCTCTTAAGTAAGGGTTCTTCACATTCGCATGTCGACCCTCAAGCCGGCTTCGCATGCGCACGTAACGATCGCGTAAGCTGCTAAATACTCCGCAAGAGTATTCAGTTGTAAGAAAAACATTATTTGGTGACTAATTTGTATAGAATCGCGATAAACGTAAAATCAACAACTTCTTAAGGCGATACCTAGACAAAACGAGCTAAGATTGAAAATACTCGAACGTGCAGGATATCACGAGCATGCAGATATCGCAGATGAGGTCCTCAAATTTCCGATATTATTCCTATAGCATAATTGAAGGAAATAAGGAACATAAACATTTCTACCTTATGTTATCTAATTAAGAAGTGTATTTAGAATTGATTTTGAAGCTATTTTCAACAATACACAGTAATACAGAATTCCAGAACGTGACCTCTTAGGAGCAGATCCAAAGCTGGTTCGAGAAAATTGTCGTTCCGCTCAATCGTCACGATCTTGAGAAATTAAGAACGTAAGATAACTTTTGAGATTACTGTTGTGGAACTTATTTAACGACATCGTTTTGCTTCAGTGATGCTTATGAATTGGAAAGCGACATTAGCATTACAAGAGGGACATACATTGTTTTAAAAGGTGCTTAGAAGTATTTCATTAAGTAGTGCCTCAGGGTGAATCTTGAACGCGATTGCGAAACCCAGATTCCGCCGGTCAAGTCGAAACCATTGTTACGAGAGCAGAGGTGCAAAGAAGTTCATATCACCAGCGCTGTTAGGTTGTCTGAAAAACCAAGCTTGTCAGAGGGGATTTAAAAACTGTTAATTAGCTTGGATTTCGACACTCCATCAATCAAACGTCCCACAGGATTCTTTCTAAGAAAGCAACCTTAGGAATCATTGGTTGAGCCCTAATCTCGTAAGACTGACTCAAGGGACTCCGTAGCCAAGCACTATTACAACACATCATACCCGTGCAAATTACTGATATGTACACACAGAAACTGTAAATTGCATATTTAACAAAGACCCCTAACGGCGCCGGTAATCAGTCACTCAAGGTACCGGAATACTGTCGACTCCAGTTGCAAAGTCAGCTTAAAGATCAGACGCGGACGCACGGAAAGAGGAAGAAGAAATGATCAGGCACGAAGACACCAGGCTAACTAAACTGTTCGTCGGAGGCATTCCATACGATACAAACGACGACTCCCTACGAGAGTTTTTCGTACAGTTTGGAGAGATCAAAGAAGCTGTTGTGATTCGGGACAGGGAAACTCTACTGTCAAAAGGATACGGATTTGTAAGTATTGCTTCTTTTGCGGTTTAGCCTTAATAAAGTACCGTTATTATCTCCCACCTCGTCAGAATTCCTGCTAAACGATTCTCTGTTTCTAGGTTACGTTTCACGACAAAGATTGCGCTGAAAAGGCGTGTGTAAACAAGAGGCCGGTTATCGATGGAAGAACGGCAAACGTAAACTTGGCCTACCTCGGCGCCAAACCAAAGAGTAGTAAAGGTCAGTGCAACGACACCGCGATACCGGCGTTTTGATGTACGAGATCGATCGATTTTAGCCGACAGGACCCAAAGGATTTTTCTTCTAACCCATTATTGCCTTATTTCTCGCTTGAATAACGCTGAATCAATGTAGACCCTATCAATAACACACGGTGCGCAGAAAGAGTAAATATTTCTGTTTGAGAACAAATGTAAGCGACGTTCCGTATATTTTTTTTTGTTTGTAGGAAATGGAAAGAATGCGACGTCTAGTTATGGATTTGCCTACAAGCAGAATACCATAATGGGGTAAGGTTGCCAATGATTTGAATACCATTCACTAGCTGTCAACAACGTTTACGCGCATAAAGGCATGTGACTTTTATTTTTAATCTGAGTGACCTCAATGTTAAGGAAGACAATTTTTATCAGCCTCGACAATCATTTAATGAACGAACGCTTTTTTGTACGAAATTTGGGGTAGTGAAACTCCTCCTAAATCTGCAAAAAATTTTCCACAAGTTTTATGAACAGTAAAACACACCAACGTTAACTATATATACTGATTTTCATCGCCGTAAAACGTTTACGTCGAAAAGAATGGAATTAATATTACGAACGCCGACTTATCTACAATACAAATGACTTGCTTTCAACTGACAATAATAGTTTTAAGAGAAACAAAGATATCTCAATTGCAAAGTGATGGGCATGCGAATCAAAGGCTCCGACACAAGTTTGTTTATTGTGAAATTGGACAATTAAGGAAGACATCGTGAATTATTTACCGTGGAGTCAGTGAATAGAGTTACTTTATACTCATGCGAGTACTTATTGGCTCTGACAAGTAACTTCTGTTAGTTTTAAAACTATTCTGAGAATTGCACTTTACCCACGTCAAGGACAGAAAGATTGTTTGTATAAGACAGACAACGAACAACAAAGACGTCTGCTTTGAATCAATTTTTTTTTATTATATGGGTCAGGCCAAGAACTAATAACGAAAAAACTTCACAAAAGCTTGATTACAATGCGCGAAGTATTTTACTAGTAGGGTACTTGTAAACACACATGTGTACCAATAATTTAAACTAAACAATCCTCGTAATTTTCAAGCGCCCATCACGAAAAATTGTCGAAACGTTGTTTTTGAGGATGACGTGGCTTTAAGTATTTGTGTTTAGTACCTTAAGTTTTACAACCTTTAATCTTGCTAAACAAAAGGTCCAAACTAAAATAAAGTGAACTGGTTTCAATTGTGTGTCTTTTGTTCAACATGTTTACTTTCCTAAGTGAACTAAATCAATTCCTTCAAATTTCATGCCAAGTTTTTGGACGGGCGACGAGAATATCTTATTTTCTGTGCATACTGTTATGTTAAACTCGTGCAATTTGCGTTTCTGTTGTTAGGGGTGGATTTCCAACCGCGCAAATTAACGCTTGGTTTACAAAAGCAGCTGTTTATTATATGTGGCAAACAAATGTTTGTTCTGATCTGCAGATCACATCAATACCCTGCCAATTTCTCAACTGGGTTCTCCACACAAATCCCAGCTCAGCAGATTCAAACAGTTCCTCTTATGTCGCCAGTACCTCAGTCACCAAATGGTCAAATACCGTCGATGCAGCCCGCGGTTCAACCCATACAACTGATCGAATACAGTGGACTGAATGGAGTGCCAACATTTATTCTCGGTACTGTATGCGATCAATTTTATTATTCTACACCGCCATATGTTCCCTCACCGACGCTACCGGCCACCACCATCACTCCCTCATTCACCTACCAAACCGTGGCGCCTCCAACACCTCCGTTAAATGGCGGTTCGTTAAGCGGACAACACTTCTTTCCAACACACTTGGAAATCATTGGGCAGCCTCAGCATTGAGTTTGGAGAATCAGACCTCCGTAAAGTTTAACTGAATTGCTAAAAGTAGCTACATTTGAGAAACTTTGACACTATAAAAACTAAGAACCCAGAAGAACTAGATGTCGAAGCGATTACAAGCCTGGTTAAATTCGTCAGGTATTTATCGCTAATTATTTTAACTCTCATCGAAGGCGATTAGTGTAAAAAATGAAAATTGATATAATTAGGCAAAAGCCGGCGTACTGTAGACTATACAGGTAGCGGATAAGAAGAAAACAAATCACAAAAAAAAAAAATTTTTAATCAATTTCTCTAATTTATTAACGAGATCAAGAATAAGAAAATCAACTTTTCCGTAACCGTGTAGAGGCGGTTTTATCGTTATAGAATACGAGCAAACGTGTACAGTTCATTAAAAACAAACGTAATAGTTGTACAAAGAAGCGCATCGCACAAAACTGTAAATGTAGGCTTTTTAAATAGGAAAAAAGGTCAAGATGTATTTTCTTTTCCTAAAGAATCTTTCTAAAGTTATGCAGAGCAAGTATATGGAACCTATTTCAAAATGCTCGTTTATGCTTCCAAATTCTGCGCGTAAGTGGATCAACCTTGACAGCTTAATATACTCTTGAGTAATCGAGGGTCTTCACAGGGCACAGTTTAATAAAATTCTTATTGTAATTGCAGTACAACAAAGAAGTCAATACAATAGTAGGTCACTAGATAAATTGTACATCGTGCTTGTCTTGAACTGTTTGTGTGCACAAGTTAATTAGAGTGCTAAACTAGAGATCCTTCCACTGTTCCACTTTTGTCCAGCGTTGTCTCTCAGAAATGCTCCAGCGCTCGAAAAACTAATTCTGTAGGTGGCTTTCATGGAATTTATTAGGTGGCACTTAGATAAATCACTTGTAGCAAGATCAGAGGCCACTCTCTATCCCTTCTTTAGATGCTAGAGGAAGAGTTATCAAACGGTATCCGGACAAGGTTTTGAGTTCCGTTTATATTAATCTTTACATACCAACAATTTTTCTTTAAGCGCTTTTAAGATATTTTGGCTGGTGTTTCTACATTCAGTTGACAAAGAATTACGTTTACATATCATTTGATTTGAGTTTCCAACGCTAGCTCTGTCATCGTCTATTTCAAACAGAACGTGAGACTATGTATATGACGTGTTTATTGACTGCCCGCAATCATCACTTGCAGCCAATGAAGTACGAAAAAGAGATTAAGTACCAACAAGAGACTATACTCTCTTGATGTTAGAGAATCCTTCTTAAACCTCCGCGGAAATCAATTGTTCTTCTGCAAACCACCCCTCATCATCAAAAGCCACACAAAAACACAACAAAACAAAAAAACACAGTTTACAGAACAACGGTTACAAGTTATAGCCATTGCAAGTTATTCACAAAATGTTTCATTTAACATTTTTTATATCGTAAAAAAATTATCGTTCCAGTTCAGGTTCCGGTCTGTGCCTGGCAACGAGCATTCCTGAACTACTTGTTCATAGCGTACGTGAGGAGTAAATATTGAAAAAAAAATTAAACATTTGATGCCTCCGGGGTCATTGCTTGGTTCACTACTTACTCTAGCAGAGTTGTAGTCACGAGCTCTTTTCAACTGACACGAACACCTTGGCTTCAACTCGAGACGATTTTATCCAGCAATCCTATGCTGCACTGGCGATCTTGTGATCTTGTTAAACAGACATAAAGTCTTGGTTTGCTTTTCGCTTTTCGTTTCCATCTACCACGAAAATCGTGCAGTCTTGCATGTACAACACAGATGTTCGCCAAGCGTGTCAAAAGTTCATTCAGAGAAGAATGACTGTCGCGTTTCGCTTCGCCGCTCATTGGTTAATTTTCATCCCCAAGAAGAGGACACAAGTAAGAACTGTTAATTTGTTATAAAAGCAATCGAAGTCAGCTTTTAAACGCTCTGTCGTGTTGTTTACATTGATTTTAGAAGCGTCGAGTTGGTCCAGAACAATTCTGACAATGTTAAGATCCATTTAGGACGGCGAAGTGTGAAAAAAAAAAACATCGATTTCTATTGTTAATTACACACGCGCGAGACGTGACAATTAAAAGAAAAAAATTGAAAATGATAACCGTAATGATATATCATAATAGACCCAGGCCAATCAGGTCGCCATTGTTGAGTAAACTTTAGCTGTTGCCAAGGAAACTATAATTAGTAATTATTATTTGAGGGTTAAAACAAATCTGTACCCAGCATGGTGTAAAATAATTCCATTATTCCAGTGATGCATGTCTGACAAAGAAAGACTGAGGTCTTGTAGGTTAACAACGCGAATTGTGCGACTCACTATTCATTTGTAAACCGTCGCACATAGTTGATAGTCAAGCAGGTCAAGTATTTCCTACGACTCTGATTAAAGTCCATTTCTTTTGCATCTTCAGTAATAACGAAAATATCATTTCCCCATTTTCCGCGCTTTTTCACTCTTTTTTCACTCTTTTTTTTCAGGCTTTGTGTATTCCATCAGTCCTTTAGGTTTAGCCATGTGTGAACGCGATAATATAACTCAAAGAGTGTAAGCGGTCATTTCAAAGCACACACCGAGCTGCTGTAAGCTTTCTGCTTTTCGTTAGCTTTTGCGCTTGCGGGTACGTTAAAGGATTTCTCTCTAGAGGGTCTGGTGGAGTCAACTGAGAATTAGTCAAAATTTTAACTTTAGCTGAGAAATGAGGCACGCTTTTGTCTGATAGCTGAGATTCTGAGAATGGCAAAATCTACTGATAGGAGAAAATGGGATTAGAGTTTATCTAATTGCCGAGAAATCACCGGAAATTTAACTGATAACTGGGATTCCTGTACCCTCAGACTCTCTTTTCAAGTACCATCCTACACCGGAACATTCTCAGTTATCTCGGCAAAAGTGCAATAGCCCTACCTTTTCTAAACTTCATCTCACCTAGTTTATCTCGGTATTGAAAGGGCAATTCAGATGTATAGTACTAAAACGTCTTTTCCATATGTAGGTTTATTAACTGCTATTATAGTTATTAAGTCGCGCCAAGTTGACTGGCTCTGCTTTCAGTGACGCAAAATCATTCCACTGTATCAGCCGGCATCGACTTTGTTAAATCGGAGGAGTGAGTTGTCTGTTGATGTGATTGTGTCCTGCATCTCAGTAAAAGAGAATATAGAAAAACATTTCAGCCGACAAGATAACCCAAAAGTGGTCGAGGAACTGGCTTTCGATGTCAGCCATTCCTAATTTTTTACACCATGGATAAAGCTAAAGCATGGAGTATGTATGTTTCTCAATATAAACCAATCAGCGAGTTAGAGGAACAAATATCGATACTCTGACATTTCAGACTGCTTTATTGAAATATACTTTAAGAAATACGTACAGCATCTATTCTCGGTCAAGTTTCCAAATTAGCCATGGTCGAGACAATTCAATGCAACAGAACCGTTGCCATGGTTTTTTGGTAACACGTGATCACCTCGAGACTATCGGATGGTACTTTAGGTTGTCCGTGTGAGCTTATTCCTTATTTTAACATAAATCAAAGACCAAAATTTAGATCTTAAGACAACCTTAGTGGTTTTGGCAGGAACTTAATTCCGTATTTTGGTCGAGACATGCAGCGATAAACGTCTAACCACAACCGTTTCATAGGGTCCCAAAAGTTGACCTGCACCCAGTTACACTCATAGAAGGGAAAGGCACTGTGGGAGTTTGAAGTGCCTTGCTCAAGGAATCAAAATTTTAATTTGGATCCAAGCAGTGCCTGACATTGCAATAAGCGAGTATAGTCATCAGTGTCTGATAAACAAAGGGATCACTAAATCACGGGATACTAGCCAGCCGTATCGTCTGTTTACACTTGTATTTTGCTGTAATTCCAATACCGATCCCCTCGAGTTTCAGTAATTTAGCATATGCCTCACGCCGGTAAGCCGCTGTGCTTGAGACGTTCACGTATCTGTTAAACTGTTGATTTCCACGCACGCATGGCTTAGGTGGTTTATAAAGCACGCAATAGTTGAAAGGACAGTCAGAATCTAGCCTGAATGTCCTCAAGTGGATATAAACCACGAAACAAGTGGTCTTATTGGCTTTTGTACCCAAACACATGAAGTGCGACTGGTGCATGTGGTCATCCAATCACATCTGAGAACACGTATGCAGAGATTTTAATTCTTTTAAAAGCGACCATGAAGTGGTTATTTGGGTCGTTTACGATTATAGAACGTGACTGAGCCGAAAAAGATAACTGAACGTGACGATGCAATAATTAAATTTCTTTCCATCCACAAAGTCAAGCACCCAGTAATTAAAGTCAATTTGCAGACTACCGCGTTATCCACCTCAATTACTGGCACTCACGTTCCACGGATTTTCTCTTCGACTCGCTCAGGTGGACCGTACAAGAAACATTAATTGATTTCCGGTATTCAGATCAAAATCCTCTTTCAGGATTTAAAAAACTATCTTCAGGCTTTGCTTAAACTGACTACAACATGGTGTATATCCAAAGAAAAGACAGTTTTCAGCTGCAATAAGTCTTTGGATTATGTAACCAAATATGTGTAACCCAGATATGATACCCTCAGGTACACCAAATAAGGTTGCACGTAAAGTTATGGATGTCTACCAGAAACGGAAAAAGGTCTCTCTTCTGTATACTCTTCATTTGGGACCTTGTAGATTTTAACAGGTGCCATCTCAAAAGTGTTTTACTTGCACATTGAACACGGAAATGAAATCACTACTTTAGTCTAGAAAGGTCTTATTGATTACTTAGGTTCAACCTTTACAGATTAAGTGCGGCTTTTAGTATTTACGTCAGGAGCTTAGTTCCTTCATTTATTTTTTCTAGAGCCTTTTATCAACCGAATCTTACGATAAACGAACCTAGCCAGTAGCTTAACTTGGATGATGTTGGAAAATTCCCAGCTAAGACAAGGAGGTCAGTCAGTCAGTCGAAGCCCGTAAGCGGGTAGTGAAAATTCTCCGTTATAAAATATGATTCAATTATAAGAAAAGCATCAAACACTTTTTGGAAATACTCTAGATTTCATCCATTCTTCTTAATGGTTTAAGTATCAGGACTCGCGCAACGAGGGCTTGAATTGGAATTCAATATTGCAGGTGTCTGCATTCGGAAAATGGCGCTGATTTTATTTAGGTTTTAGGCTTAAGAGTCTTCTATCCAGTCAAAAACTAAGACAGCCAAAAAACGACTCCTCAACCGGCTTTCTTCTCCGTTTGAATATTTTGAACATTCCTAAGGTTCCAATAGTTGTGTGGTAAACTTGGGTCTTGGAATGTGCTAACATCTGTAAAGACATCAAAGATCATAGCAGTTATGTACACAACTTAAGCAGCTGTGAAATCAAATATATGATCTTTTGTAAAATCCCTTGTGCTAATACCATTAAAGAAAGTAGAGAGCACTTGATGTAACCTTTGCACTTGGCACATCTCAGAAATCCTTTCACTGTTTGGGACAAAACAGGGCCGGGTTGTTCAAAGCCCGATACTGAAAGCTAACCCAGGATTAGCGAGAATTTTGATTTCAATTTTGTAACTTTGCGGTGAGTTTTTCTGTTTATATCAGTTTTTGTCCCTCAGTTTTGAGCTTGAGCAATCTCAAACTACACAAAAGAAAAGAAGTGAAAAATATTTTTAAACAAGAAAAACTGATACTTCGGTTAACTTTTAATCCCTGGTTAGCGTTAACCGGCTTTCAAACAACCTGGCCCTCGCGAAAATCGGAGGATATCGGCTGCTGGCGTATTCCAAACAAACGCCTGGAATTGCAACGGGTTTTTTTTTTCATGGCCATCTGAGTTTTCGCATTGAAAGTCAACCAACCAGAAGACCTCCCAAATTATTTCAATTCTCTCCAGTTCTACTTTATCTAATTTAACGATTTGGAAAAAGCTTGTACTAGAGAAATATATCAGTACTTCATGCCAACCGTGACTTTGAGGAATTTCTCCTTTTGAAGTTTTCAATTTAGTCAGCGAAAAAGGTCAAGTTCTGAAGTGACAGCAGAAAAAGGTTTGACTGAACGTTGTCGAACCTAAACTTTTACAAATTAAAACAGCATATCAACAGAGACAGGCATGGTTACATCGACTGTCTGCCAGGCAAAGCAACGCCATCCACTCAAATATGCTCCATTCGTCGCTCCATTCATCACTTGTGACTGACTGTGATGCGAACAACATACTTGCTGTCGATTACTGCAGGCGCATCTGCCACATCATCATCCAAGGCATCCAAGTGTGCTATCCAACAAGCACAGGGACACTGTAACAGAACCGAAAGATAATCTAATGAGTCGAGAGTGTTTTACATTATATCATGAATCCACAAAAGCGTGGCATCGCTGTTGACTCCAAAGAGCCTCTCAAGTTCTGGTACTTTACAATTGCTCTTGCCAGAACGCCTTGGCAGTAGGTGCATTTTTCATGTCTTCCAATCTCTTCTGAAAACGGGTATGTATGAACCTCTCGCAACACGATAAACGCCTTACAAGGCTTCTTCCAAAACTATTCATAGTGTTTAGGCGATACGATAAGGGCGGATCGAACTTCGCAGCAATTGAAAATGCTGGACGTGGATGGGCTCCAAGATCAAGCTTCTGATTGGAGGAAAGATGGATAAAGTTTCCCCGTACAAACACACACACGAACAGTTGTTGCATTAAGTTAAAAAAAGGTTCGAGCTTTGCAAAAATTACAAACACTGGACGTTGATTAGTTCCACGATCAAGTTTTTGACTGAAGACGAGGTAAAATAAGCCGCAAACACACACGACCATAA
The DNA here is from genome assembly GCA_964020085.1 of Micromussa lordhowensis. Taxonomy (NCBI): domain Eukaryota; kingdom Metazoa; phylum Cnidaria; class Anthozoa; order Scleractinia; family Lobophylliidae; genus Micromussa; species Micromussa lordhowensis. The sequence goes on from OZ026604.1 coordinate 8,624,120, forward strand.
AAAAGCGGATTGAACTTTGCAAAAATTAAAATACTGGACGTTGATTGGTTCCAAGATCAGCCTTTGGTTAGAAAGTAAAATAATGCATATGTTTCCTTTGGGCTCCACCTCCCCATATACTTGAGTCACATGATGTATTGTTGAGGTCACCTCGCCATACATTGAAATATGTATTTATAAATACCTAATATATTAGGTGAAAAGGCAAATAAACTTAATCTTGAATCTTGAATCTTGAAATTGTCGGAATCATTACCCATGCAATGAACATTTTGGCTGCTAAGCCTACTTTCAACCAGCAACACAAGGATTAAAAAGACAGTGAACTTTGTTAAAGAAAAAATACCGCCCCTCACTTATCAACCCCGTTACGAAGAGACAAGATCAAGTAGATATTGTTTTATTGCTATTGTACGGCCAACACAAAACGGAGAAAAGAACCGTGGTAGCCTACAAAGAGGGTAATGTGGAAGAAAGCAAACTTTTTTTTTTTATTAAAGTTTACTCCATAAAATTTATGTCCTGATCGTTCATCAAATGTTTTCCATTCACACTGCTGGAAGAAGTTAAAAAACAACAATCAGGTAGGGAAATCACATGATTATTGTAGCGTCACTGTGTTCTGAATGCTCCGTTTTGAAAATATTTTCCGTCCACATTAAAACGCAAAGCCGGCAATTTCAAATTCCTCTGGTTTGAAGAGTGGTTTTAAAAAGATCCATTTTTGTGACACATTAGAATCATTGACTTCTCATGTACGTCATTAAGCACTGAATGAATGGTCTCAAAGGAAACAGTAAGTTTTGTTTCTCTGAGACTATCAATGTTCTCTGAGGCAAACTCCTCCAGTCGAATTTGACTTGGGAAGTATAACAAAACCTAATGATGCAATTGCCAAAGCATGAAATTCATTAGCCAGAGCAAGCCTACTTAAAATAAATTACCAATGAAGTGAGTGAAAATTCCGAAGAAAATCTAAGCTTGTAATAACTCATGGCAGTTTCCAAGGAGAACACTAAAAAGCTGCAAAAACACTCGATTAGTTTATGAGTGACAGTTGACAAGGGTGCAGCCCGAGTCAACTGTCATGTATAGAAATGGAGAGCGAATAATCTAATTGTTTTGGTATAAATCTACTATTCGTTCAAAACTTTATCTAAATCCTCTTCACAAATACTTTGAAAACGCAAAGAAGCGGTCGCCATGATGGTAGAACTGTCACTGAGTTGTCTATTTCTTTTTCACACCGCTGATCATTGTCCACTGACTCGATGTCACGTGCTTTGGTTATGGTGTCACGTGTTTTGGTTATGGTTCAAAACTAGTATCCTGTAAATAAACTGTTGTTGATTTTCATTAAATGTAGTCATCGTGTATTCCGAAATTGCACAGGGAGCTGTGGCGAGTTTCAAATTTGTACCAATCGATAAACTGACACCAATGCATGAGAGATCACATTGAGAGTAGTCATTTGACCATTTGATGCTTTTAGTGTAAACAGAGACCAACTTATAGACCTTGAAACATTGTTCAAAATCCATACAATCGTCTCTAATTCTGGCAAACATGAGCGTGATTTTCATCTCTGCAAGTTTCAAGTTTCAAGTTTATTAAGTCTTCCAAAAAAACTACTTACAATGAACACCGCCTGCAAATAGCGAGCTAATCCTAGGCAGGTGGTTGTTAAGGACAAACAAACACGAAGGCGTTAAAAAAGTCGAGTTTGAATACATTATTTGTCAAGAGAGGAAAAAAAAGGTGATAAAAAGTGGAGAAAAACATTATACATTATGATTGAATTATAATTAAGATACCTTTTTTTATTTCAG
>OZ026604.1:8630948-8633464 GCA_964020085.1 Micromussa lordhowensis
CCAAACCCTAATAGACGGATTCGGCTGACGTGTTTTACACTTGTTACCACCCAATTCAAACTACGTCATCATTCAGTTTTTGGCATGATTTGTAATGTTAATAGGACTGAGTGGAGTCCAATTCGATCTGTAATCATACTTGTTTATCACGAGTATGATTACATATCGAATTGGATGACACGAATTCGTATTAGCAATTAATCATAAAAATTACAATTTCTGAGAAAAGAAGAATAGCCAAGTTCTATAAGAAAGGGAAAATTTAGATTAAAAGACTGACAAAGGAGGCGTAAATTGTTTCATGTCGCTCTGAAATTGAGATTGGTTGATTTAAACTACAACTTTGAATGTGATTGAATAAACTACAACTTTGAGTGTGATTGGCTTATTGAACTGTCCGATAACAAACTGCCCGATAACAACTTGGCAAGTGAATTAGTGGGCGTTTTTAAAACCAATCACAATCGAGGAAATTGTGATTTTTATGATTAGGGACGTTACAATTGTGCAATTTGCCACGCGCAACTGATTGCATGGAAGTAGCCTTCCAAAATCATCACCTAACTTGCATTGGGTGGCTAAATACAGTGTAGATGTAAAAACATTAGCCAAATCCGTCTATCAGTTTGACGTAATCTTTCCCTAAAAGGGTTAATTTATGGTCTTTTAAGGACAGCGTCACGGTATTTCAGCGTATGTCGATGTGAACACCACAAATCTTCAGAGAGTCCTTTACTTCCGAATGAATCACCAATGTGGAGCTGAATAGGTTCTTGTCACGAGTTTTCCAAAATCATAGCTGGATTTTCGTTCAATTGACAGCAAATCAGTTTGAAAAGAACCAGAATGGTACTTATACAGATCCTGGCTAAGGGACAACTCCAAAGCTGTAGTGTTATATCTCATCATAATTCATAGGTTGTAGTGTTATCAGCCTGGAGTCGCAAGGAGGAAACTTGAGTGACGAATTAAGTTCAGGTCATTGATGAAAATGTTGAACACGAGCTGTCTGAAGACATTACCTTAAGGAACGCCACAATTCATGGGTAGGCAGTCAGAGAGAACTCCATTTACTTTGACTCTTTGCTTTCGATAAGACAAATAGGAATGAAAAACATTCGGCTCATCGCTGACACCAGAGGCACGTAGTTTGGTGAGTAGTAAATTGTGACATTTCAATGGAGCCTGTCATCTTCTTAGAAGTCAAAGTCAAACACCATTCGTTTATCATTTTAACAAGAGCAGTCACCATGAATGCTCACGCAAGAACCTTGAATTGTTTGAAGAAAACAAATTGGTTGAAAATCCTCGTAAAGTTTATCAAACATGACCTTAACTGAGATCAATGCATGGTATGGCAGAGAGGAGGCTAATCGGTCTGTACAAGACACTGATGATACAAAATCTTGTTTTAAGACAGGTGCTATATTGCTAACTTTCCACTCAGCAGGCCAAGTAGTGGCTCAGTAGCTTTGCTTAGCTTGAGCAGTCACCGTGAATGCTCACGCAAGAACCTTGAATTGTTTGAAGAAAACAAATTGGTTGAAAATCCTCGTAAAGTTTATCAAACATGACCTTAACTGAGATCAATGCATGGTATGGCAGAGAGGAGGCTAATCGGTCTGTACAAGACACTGATGATACAAAATCTTGTTTTAAGACAGGTGCTATATTGCTAACTTTCCACTCAGCAGGCCAAGTAGTGGCTCAGTAGCTTTGCTTAGCTTGAGCAGTCACCGTGAATGCTCACGCAAGAACCTTGAATTGTTTGAAGAAAACAAATTGGTTGAAAATCCTCGTAAAGTTTATCAAACATGACCTTAACTGAGATCAATGCATGGTATGGCAGAGAGGAGGCTAATCGGTCTGTACAAGACACTGATGATACAAAATCTTGTTTTAAGACAGGTGCTATATTGCTAACTTTCCACTCAGCAGGCCAAGTAGTGGCTCAGTAGCTTTCGTTAAGGGAACTCCTAACGATGGCGCGGATGATCTGAGGATCTTTGGCATGATTTTTTTTCTTGCCCGCAAGATTCATTGTTCTTTATTTTATCACACAAAGTTCCAATGTACGCTGCACTTACAGGTTGAAAAAAGACATTTCTGAGGCTGTAGTCCGGTGATAGGATTGGTGTTACACTTGGGTGGGTTCCAGTTGTATGACGATGGCAATTAGCTAGGGTCCTCAGTGTTTGGATTCGTAGAAAAAGGTTGTTCCACATAGTCCACGTATGTTTGGTGTTTGCTAATAGTAAACGAATAATTATTTGGAGTTGGTCTGCCCGGCTTCCGTTACTTACCTACAAAGTTGAATCATCTACTACTATGTAAACCTTCAGGGAGCTAGGTCAAACCATTTGGAGTTGTTTTGGCCGCGTACAAAATAAGCTTAAATTGAAGGAAACCTTAAAATAGTAGTTTAATTAGATGAAAAACACCAAAGAGATAATGATAAACCATAAAGGATCAAGGATGGTTAATAATGGAGAAGATTGACATTGATTACAATCGAC
>OZ026604.1:8633664-8651164 GCA_964020085.1 Micromussa lordhowensis
ATCTCTCTCTTTTCCCTAATGCCATAAAACGTTCTTAACTCCTACTAACTTCGTGCGTCTTAATTTTCGTGTTTGTCATCAATGACAAAAAAAAAACACGAAATCTGAACTCGTTTGAAAAATGCTTTTGCTAACTAATTTTACACGCGCAAAAATTAATACCACATTATAATAAATATATCAAATTAAAAAATTAAGAATAAGTGTTTCTCGATATGAAAATGGAGTCCGTAAAAGCTGAAGTTTCCTTTTTTTGACTGCATGGCCTGACTTTTTTCTTCTGAGTCATTTTTTCCGCCAGTTATTTCAGGGTGTGTTTAGTACAGCCTTCATCATGACCCGTCATTAACCGGTTGCTGGTAGTTATCACCGAACAAATGCAGAAGGATATCGCCAAAGGAAGAGAGAAAGCTGGCGTAGCCGGATGTCGTCAGCGGAGAAACGAAATCCTTCCGAGAAGATCCGTTTGGTCTGGATGATACTTTAATCTACTAAAACTGTCGTGGTCGTAGTCTCTTTTGCTAGCATACGAACATGGCTCCAATAGGCGAAAATGCATGGTTGAAATAGAAACAAATCGATTCTTTCAATTTTGTTAGTTTTGTCAATTGAGAGGCCATAAGGACTTCAACTGTGAAAAAAAATTATTCTATTTTCAAACATTTTGATCCCATGGTATTAGCTATTTTACCACGATATCGTTATTGGGCCATATTTACAGGACCCTACTTAGCTTCCGCTATTTTCGATGCCATCGAAGATTATTGATATTGCATAATGAAGCGAAGTAGTTTCAAGTAGTTTCACAGTGATTTCGTTCGTTTTTTCGACATTTTCCGAATAAAATACAATAGCCAAACTCTCGCAAGTAAACAAAAAGGTGTGGTGGTTGACTAGGGCCGCGAACCGTCGAGTCCATAAGTTCAATTACAAATTCTTTCAAAGTGAAGTTCAGTTAATAAAAATATATTTATGACTTGGAAGAGCTTTACGAGGTCACAGTCACTGAAATCATACCACTGGATTAACCCTCGGATGTTTATGCCAGACCCAACCACGTCGTTCGTTTGAAATACCTTGGTATGGTTTGCTGACGACTCACTGCCTCTACGAATGAGATATAGTGTACGGACTCATCGAACATGGAAACAGTCACGGTGATATCATAGTAAAATATCATCTGGCCTAAAGCTTCTGTCTTAGAGACGCCGGGGACAGACTTAAAATTCACGCACAATTTTCTTATGTGGCTGATGTAATATACTAAAGTTTCAACAGGATTGCTCGTCTTACACTAGACAGGCCCCCCGGGCCCAATGAATAAGGCATCTGACTACGAATCAGTAGATTCCAGGTTCAAATCCTGGCGGGATCGTTTCCGTTCGTGAAATCTTTGCATGGAATTAGGATGGTATTGCGATTTGTGTCTTCCCAACGATCCGCGTACCTTGTATTTCGATGGAAGGTAAATCAACTGCAAGCAAGCGAAGGTGACAACAACTATGCATTCATGTGTTACGAGTAGTTTTCGATCGTGCTACATTTGCATTTCGTCGTAAACATGTTTCTTTCACTTACTTTGCATTTGTAACCGTCACCTGGTTGTCAATAGTGCATTCCTCTAAAGCAATTTACTACGTTTCCCTTTATTCAGAGAAAGAAAGACGCTTTGGAAAGTCCGGAAATTTGTGTACATAACGCTCGAAGCTCGCAAGTCGAACCTGAGGCGAAACGTTGTAAAAAAAGCAGGGAGCAGGCCACTTTTTCAATCTTTGTACTGATTGCTACAGAAGCAAGACCGCAAGCAGCAGTTCCTGAATCGGAGCCACTTGATGCATAGGCACCTTCTGGTTCATCATCATCTTAGTTGTCTTCTTGTTCGCTCGCATTTGATCACACCTCGACTCCTACATGTAAGTCGTACTTTACCTCCGTTTCTGCGGCCTCGGAATTCCAAGCTTGAGTCAAGTTAGTATCGCTGGACGACATTCTCAATTGATGTGATTATGACGTATTTTTTGAGTTGAATAAATGTTCCTTCAACAAAATAGTGAACGCTGAAAACACCAAACAATAACCGAAGCGATGCGAGCAAAGGCCTGGAATGACGTCACTAGTCCCATTCTCCGCTTTGCTCGGTCGTGCTACAAAGAACGCTCACTTTAAAAAATTCATAAAAAATTCGAGTTTTAATCAAATGCAAAAATTTTTTGCGGCATTTTTCCTAATTCCATGCAAAGATTTCACGAAACGAAAAAAATTTTTTGGGGTTATAGGCACTTTAATTACTTTAGTTTGTTTTTACTGCGGTTTGAGTCTGGCTGAGTCGTCTAAGTGCAATGGTAAATAATTGGTTTGGTTTTGGTTTTACGACGACACTCAATTGAACACCGCTAGTTCTATTTATTTGTTTATTTATTTATCTGAGACTTATAAAGGTTCCGTAAGACTTTACACCTGGGCCAGGTTGTTCGAAAGCCGGTTAACACTAACCCAGGATTAAAAGTTAACCAAAGTATTAATTTTTCTTGTTTAAAAATGTTTTTCACTGCTCATGTTTTGTGTGGTTTGAGATTATTCAAACTCAAAAATAAAGGACAAACAATATAAACAGAAATCCTCACCGAAAAGTTACGAAACTGAAATCAAAATTCTCGTTAATCCTGGGTTAGCTCAATCGGGCTTTGAACAACCCGGCCCTGGTGTCTGGATATCAGACCTTTGGAGCGAGGTTTTCTGACGTTCATTTTCGACCAAATTTTTGGCACTTCCAAATTTTCAGCAACTCCTTCACAGAGTAAGAAATGAAAGTCATTCTTATAAAGCCCAACGGCTAAGCTTTTATTGGAAGAGATATTGATGACATTTGCTTGCAGGAACTTTTATGATGCCCCTACTGTTGTCCAAAATGCAGGCCTCTTATAAGCATATCACTAGCAACCGGAAATGACCTATTTTTTCAGGCCTATCATGATTTTAGATGTTCCATTTTTCACCACAAAAAGCATAACCGTCCATCGATTTTCATTTTAAAGGTAATTCACATTTTAAGCTTTCAAAGAGAGGTCAATACATTGAATGAACCTCGCCCGCGATCCTGAAAGTTGGGCTTCGAAAGTTGTTACATTCGCGTTAATGTTACACTTAGTTGCTACATTTTGCGCCTTAGTTGTTACATTTTGAGGTGTCACAGCACTCAACGGTTACCAGAGCACTTTTCAGGACTTATTCTGTGATCATTAGATGGAAATACCGTTAAGTATCGGTTACTCTTTGAGACAGGCTTCGTGGCCCAATGGATAAGGCATCTGACTACGAATCAGGAGATTCCAGGGGATTCCAAGAGATTAAGGAATAAAAATAAATAAATCAATCAAATTAGAAAAAAGACAACGTTTCTGTACTATTTATCTGTCTTCATTAAACCCAATTATTTATATTTTAGAACGGTTTTCAATAGCCCTTTTCACGGTTAGTTTTTCTCATTTGCATTACAATGTAATCTAACGTGTGTGCGACGCAATTTCGGGCTAAAACTACAAAATAGCTCGGAATTGCCTCACATACATGCTAAATTATATTGTGTTGCAATTGAGAAAAGTTAACCGTGAAAAGGGCTATTGAGTGTCGAAAGCTAATTAATTTAGTTTGGGTTTTGGTCTTATCAAGGTTTGAGATTTGCTGAATATTTGAATTGGTAGGTAAGTGGTTTGGTTTGGGTTTTACAACACTTAATTGAACACCGCTCTATTTCTTTGTTGATTTATCATTATCTGAGACTTGAAAAAGTCCCGTAAACAGTTGAATGTATCGTTCGACACCAAATTGAAGATGGTGTATTTTGAGCGAACCAGTTCACAGACTTCCGCAAGCGATTGAGTCATGCACGCCGGCATCTTGGATTAGGTAAACAGCGGAGGGTTGGGGAGGAGGAAAATATTGATTGATCGAGTGGGAGAAAAGTAGCTGGTTTTTCTTCATTCCAAGCCCCGCCCTCTCTCACTCGTCCCAGCTCTCCACGCTTTGCCAACACCAAGCCTTGGAGACACTTTGCCAACGTTATTTGAAGCATTTTCCTCCTTGTTTCCGAGAGAAGACTGAAAACTATACTGACGAATGCCATATTAGGAAAAGTCAGCGATAGTATTTCACCCCTCCCTCTAATCCAGTAGGTTCCTTGCAGCAAATTTTCAGGACTTTTCTTGTGTGTTTGGTGGTGTTGGTGACTTTGTAAGATGTCTGGTGATCTAAGTGCACTCGTAGCTCGGCTAGAAGCAGTCACGACTCGTCTGGAGTCTGCAGCAGACAGAGCTGGTGGTGGAGAAAGTGCAGGTCTGAAAAAGTCCTTAACCTACGGCTTTACTTCACACGGAAATTTTTCGTTTGGCAGTCTCTGTGTAGAGACGTTCAATAGTTTAAACTGAACGTGATTTACTTTATTGGATTTATTTAATTGCAGATGTTGGGGTTCTGGTGGAAGCCTACGACGAGGTACTTCAATCGAAATGTGAAATGATTTCGATAGAACTCGGTCATAACTAAAAATACCATATTGAATTTATATTAATCAGTGCTTGTGTCTTTTACTGATAGATCCTAAGTGGAAATGTGGCTAAATTTTATAAGCTTTCAAGTCAAATTGGTGGCGATGTGGACACCCAGGTAATATGATTCGAAGAGATAATTCCTGTTACTGTCCGTGAAATGTTGATGGATACAAAGATGTTCAATATAGCTCAAGTGGGGAGCTACATGTAGCATGTGACAAGCCCAACAAATACTTGTCTTAGATTGTCATAGATGCAGTATAAATGTACCAACCAGTTTAATTATATCATGTCCATTCTCCCCCTTGCCTTGCCCAGTTGACAGCATTGTCTTAAGGGACTATGAAAGTAACAGGCCAAATACAGCATGTACTGTATGTTGGTGTTTCTGTAATGCACCAGTCAATGTAAATCCCCGGTCCCCCCAACCCGGGCAAAGGCGGGGACTTGGACTAATAGGCTGGAGAAAGTAAGTAAATGTTCCCGCCCCCGGGGCAATATTTTCATGCAAATGCCCTCGATTGTCCCCGCCTACCAGGGAAAGTTTACGTTTAAAAAAGTCATATGGAGTGTTCTCGCTGCAACCATGTTGCAGGAGTAAAACATGAAAAAAAAACATTTGCACAAAACTTAAACTTTTTTTCCCAAAGGAAAATCATTGCGTTGTTTTATACTCCTTCATGATGGCCACGGCAAAAACACTCAAAAGATAGTCAACTTGGTCACAACAATAAACAGACTTTTATTTGATATCTCTCATGCAGCGTTTGGTCACAAAAATAAACAGACTTTCATTTGATATCTCTCATGCAGCGTTTCATTGTCTCTTCCAGGGAACTTCGCCACCTATGACAAAAGATTAAAATTTATATTAACACTGTGAAAAGCAGCTCTGTTAATGTACATGGTCACTGTGTTTGTTTGCATATTCGCCACTTCTATTGAGACTGGATTGAATTTGCAAGACAAAACAAAAATTGACCTTAAAATTGGGTAGTGTTTTCCCACCCTCCCCTTTATTTTTGGCAATTAAGAGAAGGATGGCAAGCACGAAATAAGGATAAAACAAGATTTCGAATGTCAACAGATTTATACTCACGTTTCTTTCCGCCATTTTGTAGTCTTCTAGGTCGGTCCCAGTCTCTTACGAGAGACTCCACTCCTCCTGCAAAAAATATTCCCCGGTCCGGATACCGAAGAAACAAATCTCATCCAAAACCCCGTGTACCGGGGCACTGTTGATTGTCAAACGTTAACTTTGTCCCCGCTAAAGTCCCAGCATTGCCCGGGTTGGGGGGACCGGGGATTTACATTGACTGGTGCATAAGTATAGTTGTATACTCAGACTCAGTTTATTTGACAGGGTTCATATGGGTCATGGAAAACCTGGAAAGTCATGGAATTTATTTCAATTTCCAGACCTGGAAAGTCATGGAATTTAAGTGAAGATCATGGAAAGTCATGGAAAAGCAATATGCTCTCAGAAACCAAAAGGACAAAAATCAAATCTAAAAAAAAAATTAATTTCGGTAGAAATTGACACAAGCACAAATTTTATGCATGATAATGCTGGAAAATATGTTAACTAAATGATTACTTTGATACCACTGTGAGAACAACTGCTTGACTTAGTTCATGGAAAACTCGGAAAGGTCATAGAAAAGGTCATGAAAAGTCATGGAATTTTAAAGCTTCAAAGAAAATGAACCCTAATTTGACTGGTAACCATAAAACAGCTAATGCACGTTCATATTTTCTATCGCATGTTCATATTTTAATTCAAACATGTATCAACTGTACATTGTACTTGTACATGTACTTTTAACTAGGTTTGATGGTGTTATTTTAGTTGATTTGGTGTTGACTATATTGTGTAACTTGCTTCTTGTGTATGATTGATTCTTTTTGCCAGGTGAAGATGGTTAAAAAGGCTTTTGATGCTCAAAGAGAATTAATTGTGCTTGCTTCTAAGAGTCAGAAGCCGAGTACGGTAAGTCCAGCAACCTTTCACGTACAAAAGGTGAAAATTGCTGATATCCCTTTACTGTATCAGTCAAATTAAGAAAGCAGATCTTGAAGATAACACAGCCAATCATTTAGCTAAGAACTGTATGGAAGGCCTTACGGCAAATCTGGAAGATCAGGAATAGCCCATATTCTAATTCTTGGTATTATACTGGAACTAGCTGGCAACTGGGGCTATTAGGGGAGTCTTTTCAAATGCAAAGTGTCATTAATTGCTTTTAATGATTTTCCCACACCTGGGCTTCCATTGCAGGCCAATTCCATCCCACTACCATGGAAGCTAAATGGCATATGCAGCTGTGCAGTTGTACATTGTGCATCCATCAGGGCATTTGACAGGATGCGGCAGTACTGATCCACATAATTTGCTAACATCTGCATCCTCCACATAATCGGAGCTTTTTTCCACTGTAAAATTGTTCTATATTTAATTTAGTGATATGTAAAGCAGCTGCATTGCAACCCCACAAGCAAAAATTCCAAACAGATTGATTATTTTGGAGCAGTTTCTTTCCTAAAAGAGCGACAAAGAGCTTAAGTTGTGGTTAAGACTTTGAAGTGCTTTTTGTTTCACTGTTGTTCCGACTTTGTCATCAATTTTGTTAACTGTTGAAATTGCTACATAATTGTCGCATTTTTCTCCGAAAGTTTCCTCATAATTAGCTATTGTTTTCCACATCCTGTCAGATGCCCAGATCCATGAAGGCATCATGTAAACTCCTATCATTTCAGTGAGTTTGACCATACTTGTTGCACTCATTACCATTTTCTTCTCTGTATTATTGCTAATAATCCATTTTTTGACATGCATTCAAGTGTTCATTGTTTTCTTGACAGGAAGAATTTGCGAAGCTGCTGAAACCACTCTCTGGTGCTATATCTGAAGCACAGGTGCTTCCATATTTTAAAAATCTTATTTGTGCTTGATTTATGAAGTAGAAAACATTTTCAATGTTTCTTTCCAGCTAAAGTGTATAACTTATAGAAACGTGCATCAATCTGATTGGCTGAACTATTGTGTACACTAACCATTAGAATGCAGTGACTTTTTAGGTCATCTGCGAAATGGTGAGGTTTCCTCATTTTTTAAAAATTAAATTCCTTAGACAACTGAAAGAAGGACTGACAGACATTCCATGACGTTTAAATCTCAACAGTGTCTTAAAACTGCAAATTTGAAAAGAAAATTCAGTGTGCAATTTTTCTAAAGCATAAAGTTTAATACAGCTGCAAATCTTAGAGAAATAATGAAATTTGCTTTTTGAAGGAAATTTCAGTTACATGTAGAATCCTAATAACAAAACAATTAGATTATTTGATCTTAGTTTCTATGATGTGATAGTTGATGTGGTCTTTGGCCTAATCAACTAACGCCTCATACAGTTGTACAATGTACATGTATGTAAAATTGTGAGCTCGTAATCTGATTGTTAAAAAAAATAGGACAGCTTTAAGAATGTTTCCTTAAGATACATACTATGATAATATATTATATGCTGTAATAAATTATGCTGGGTTGTTCACCCTCCATGTGTATGTATGTTTTGCTTTTGTTTGCTATAGAATTTCCGTGAGAAGAATCGTGCTAGTAAGCTCTTTAACAATCTCTCTGCTGTAAGTGAAGCCATTCCTGCTCTTGGTTGGGTCTCAGTGGTAAGTTCCCTGCCTTTCTGTTTTTTGTCTTTTTTCTTCAGTACAAACACATTTGTGACCTCTCACGCGAAAACGTTTCTTACGGTTAGCCGTTTTTAAACGGATAGCCGTTCGTAAGCCGTTCATTAGCCGTTCGAACGGGCTGAGATACCGTTCGAACGGCTCGAGCTATCCGTTCAAAAAAATTAGCATCCGTTCAAACGGATCGAGCTATCCGTTCAAAAAAAATTAGCATCCCTTCGAACGGATCGAGCTATCCGTTCAAAAAAATTAGCATCCGTTCAAACGGATCGAGCTATCCGTTCAAAAAAAATTAGCATCCGTTCGAACGGCTCAAGCTGTCCGTTCAAAAATATCGTCAGCCGTTCGAACGGTTCGAAGTATCCATTTAAAAAAATCATCAGCCGAACAGCACAAGTTCGTCAGCCGTTTGAATGGGTTTAGCTATCCGTTCAAAAAGTTTGTCAGCCATTCGAACAGCTTGAGCTATCCGTCCGAAAAAAATAGTCAGCCGTTTGAAAGATGCGTCAGCCTTTCGAACAGTTCGAGTTATACTGTGACTTATACTGTGCACAATCATGGTGCCCATTTGTGTAACATAGGGCATTTTTATGAAAATGCGGCAAGTGCGCGAAAATATTATTATTTGCTACATACATGTATAAGCTAGTTAACATCATAAAAGCAATTTTAGTGAGTTTTGTGATGTTTATAAGGTTTCTAAAGCGAATTTATTAAATACCCACAATCCTTTGTGGGTGTGGCATTTGACTCTCTCACATGATTTTACTGGCTATAATGACTAAAATACAATATATAAATATATTTGAACACTATCTAGAGTTACAAAGAAGCAATAATTTCTTCATTGACATCCATAGGGACTTTGTAAATGTTGTTTCTCTTTCTCTTTAGTTCTCCACACACATGTCGCACAGTGCCGGCAAGAACAAATGCACTTTTTTTTTCGTCAAGTTTGTACGTCATGTCAATAATGTTGTCCCTGATGAAAAAGTTGCCTCTTAACCCAACTGATCCTCTGGGAAAAGTACAGCCATAGTCATCTGTGGTTGCCTCCTCCAGTTCTTCCAATCCATTGCTTGTGACTTTTAATAGGTAGTATTCAAAGTCAGGATCATCTGCTGCTGCAATGGCAACTACACTACCTTTAGCAGCCAAATCTGCAATTCTGACTGCAGTGTCACCAAGGGTTGCTTCAGTCTCCTCAGCTGCTTGCCTGGTTGTAGCAATAGATGACTCCCTTTCTAGTCTGACCTCCTTCCAGTCGTCCATCCACTCCTTGTTGCTGCAATTCCCCTCATCACCACTGATGCAGTCAATGCAGTAACAAGTGCGGTTCCGAACAAATACCCTTCCCTGCTCTGCAGTTGTCTTGACACAGTGAAGCTTTCGGATGCCTTTGAGTGTTTTAAAACTTCTGTCTGGTCTTCGTCTCACCACAGCGTCCTCACCTTCTGTAGGCACATAAAAGAAGACCCTCCGAGCAAGTCCCACGGCTTTGGTTCGTGAAGCAAATGAAGATGCTGATGGAGTGGAAAAGTTCTCCGTAAGGAAATCGGTCATGTCCTTGGCATTCCTGATCACTGCTGTTTTTCTCAGCACTGCCTGACTCACCTTCTGTTTGATATTAGCTCCAGCAGCATCTTGCTCACCTTTGGCATGCGAGGTCTCAAAGTAACTTCTCTGAATTTGGAACCCATAGTCGAAAAGACAGCACGAAAGATCTCCAATACAATGCCGTGACTTGTACTGGGCAGCACACCCATCTGTGAACTCGTGTAGTTTGTTGACCTTGATTTGCAGCTGCTCTTCCAAGTAACCCTTCACCAGTTCCTGCGCCTTGTGCACTGAGTGGAAGTCTTGGACTTCATCATCAGAGATCACAAACAGGTGCTCCTTTATTATCTGTGGATCCTCTTCTGTGCTTGTCTTTCCATCTACAAATTCCACTGCATGACGATACAGGATGGTGATGTGAAGGGAGACTTTAGCCACATCAAAGTACTCCGACTGAAGCTCGTCCTGTTGCCTGCAGCTGTATCCTTCCGAATAGTCGTGAACACAAACTACCTCATTGAGTGGAAGGTGTTCAATTAGGTTGTCCATTTGCTCTCTCTGCCACTTTGCCATAAATGAATGGTACGGATATTCTTTCAGGAGGTCTGCAAAATATTGAAGCAATTCACTTGGTGGTGTTTGCTTTGTGATCAGAGCAATTTTTTTCTTTTCTTGCCCATTTGCCAAAAACTTTCCAGTTCCCACATAGGCATAGTGTTTCCAAATCACTTGTTCCTCTGTGTCTTCGGAGAGCTCTTCTGTTAGCAGTACAAACTTGTCCACACCACACTGGTCACAATCCCTATTAAGGCATTTCAGTTTGTGATAGGGCTGGTCATTTTGTTTTTCACACAAAGTAAGATCAGCTGCTTCAGTTAAAGTAGAGGGAATTGACACATCATTTCTTCCACTTTTTCTACATGCATTTTTCCAGAATTTCAAGCAGTCCTTAAAAACAATTTGTGTTTCAACATGCTTTCTACAAAGACATGACCTTCGGTCCTTTTCTTTTGCAGCACGGATGAAAAAGGGCTTCAAGGATTCAAACTTCCGCTGCTTTATTTTCACATCAGGGTGAATAGCCTGGAATTCCAAAAACGCTTCTGTTTGTGTTTTTTCGAGGACGTGCTTGGCATGCTCAATGTATTCTTTTTTTCCGGTTCTTTTTCTCAGAACATCTTTTTTATCTCCTGTCGGTCTGCTGGTTTCATACGTCCAGTAATTGAAGACAAGCTGTTTATCTTCCTGGCTAATTGCATCGCCTCTTGTTTTCCGCTCAAGATAAAGCCAACTCTTTTTTTCCCCCGATAATATCTTTTGCCTCTCTTTGACGGCCTTTCTCACGCTCTTACGCCCCACATTTACCAGGGTAGAAAGCGTCTTTTTTGCCCTTGATTTACCAACATTTTGGCCAAAGGCAAGATGTTTCAATGCAGAATATGCAGCTTGCTTGTCCTTTGAGCGGCTTTTTTTAACATGGTCTGCTCCTTCCGCAATATCCGCTGCGAGAGCTCGAAGTGCCGCAGTTTCTTTCATTTCTTCGGGCGATTTTATTACGCCTTTCTTCTGAAGGATTTTTCTTGTCCGTGGACTAGATGAAATAGCTTCAAGAAGTTCTGCCTTTTTTTCAGGAGATTTTGGCAGAGCTTCAAATGTTTTCTTCAGTGCCCGTGTCTTGGCCATCCTGTTTTGGAATGTGGGCGTCGAAGGATTGGCAGTATCATCATCCGAACTTTGGCGAATTTCTTCCCTTCGTTTCTCTCGTAATCGTCTCACCCTTTCTCGAGTTTGCTGCCGAATTTTTTCTCTTCTTTCCTCATCTACAGCTTTCTTTTCCTTTTTTTTCTTTTTAGCCGCTAGTTGGTTTTGTTTTAACTGTTGAGACCGCCGTGTCACGCCAACGGCTTTCGTCTTCCCGGTTTTACGCTTGTACTCTTTGACGTCCGCAATTTTGCACTCACGATTTCGTTCGTAATACTTTCTGTCAGCTTCTTTCTTTTTCTCTATCTTTTTTTCTCTCCACTTCTTCATCTTTTCAGCACTCGAAGAGCTTTCCTTTTTGCTATTCATCTTTGAAGAACGCTTTTGTTTCCGCTCTGTTCTTGTGAAATCGCGTGGGTCGTAAGAATTGAAGTGGGCGATCCAGCACGTGTTTTCATGTTTCAGACGCGATCCAGCACGTGTTTCAGACCCTGAATTGTCCACAGAACACCCCGCATATACAGAGGAGAGGTCACAAAGGATCCCTTCGATGTTTATTTCTCATTAGCCATTTGAGAGCTTCGTTTTGTGCAGTTTTCTGTGCAGAGCGGGTTTGAAATTTGATCGTTACACTTAGATAAATACAAGGCGAGAGTGAATATAGGTTTCCGATTTAGTTTATTTCAAATATCTTCGGTTGTATTGTACATAAGGCTGTGAAACTTTGCGGATTTGTATTTGAATACGTGAACTGTGTTGTGGAGATGTCTCAGCGGCCAAGGTGACCTGGAAGCTGTGAACGCGCGGTTAACTGGGTGAGTAGTATTTCATTTTCGTTGATTCTTATTGACAACAACATCGTTTCCGAATTGGAAAATCATTAATTTCGTCTTTGCTATTGCTTATTTTGAAGAAATTTCTTTACAAGAGGATAAATAAGTCTATGAACCTCACTCACACTAATCAACTTTATTTCTAGGTCCGCGTTCAAGTTGCTAGACCCGCACTTGTATGATACGAAGCTCTGTGGGATCTCCAGCGTTACACAAGCACACAACAGCAACTAGAATTCAAGTTTTTATTCCTGTTGTTTTAAAAACGGACATTGAATGCTGTCACTTTGCACACAGTGTACTTCAGCCCTACTCAATAAATAGATATAATGGAAGTCTCAAATTGTTATTGTTTTGAACACAAAATTTAACTTTATTTCTGTATTTATGCAAATGAGATGTTACGCGTTACACCGAAAATATGGGTATATTTACAGTCAACTTCAATATTTTTCCACTCCAAATTATTTCAAATGACAATATAGTGATGTTTTATTGAACTACAATCATTGTAGCACAAAAAGGTCAAGTTTGGAAACAATCCGTCATTTGCTGACCAAGATATTGATATATTTATTTGAACAGCCCCAAATGGGCACCATGATTGTGCTACAAGTCTGTTCAAAAAAATTCGTCAACCGTTCCAGCTATCCGTTAAAAAAAAAAAAACAGTAATTATCAATTTAGTTGACCGTCACGTTCGAACGGTTCCAGCCATTCAGACTCAAAAAATTATTATTGTCAACTATTCGAGCGTTTCGAGAATATAACGTTCCTAAACAATTCGCCAGCTGTCAAGCTATCAGACTTGAGTAGAAAATCGTCAACCGTTCGAATTCGAGATAGTGCTATCCGTTGCAATAACTATCAAGCCAACCTGTCAAATAAAGAAGTCACCTACTTTATGTCAGCTTTAGTAATCTGCATTGTTTACAAAAGCCTGCAAGCTCACAATAGTCATGGTTGTTGGTTTTTTTTTTTTGCTCCTTAGCCATCTTCGCTTTCATAACATTTAATTATCGAAGCAAGTTTATTCAAGACTTAAGTGTTTTTAATTTGTTTCCCGAACTTTTTTTCGATTTTGGATGTATGCAGCACATGCAAATTTTGATTTTAGGTCCTGAGACATGTCCCGTGGGAATACAATGAGAGTTTATCATGTCATGATCAATTTCTGGAGGAAGCGCTGACGTCACAAAACGCAGAATTTGCCGCCCTTTTCTTAAATAATCATCGATGCCATGCTTTTGCATAATATATAGATTTAGGCCAGCCTAAAAGCGTAGCTCCTGGGCCGGGTTGTTCAGAGCCCGATCAAACTAGCCGAGGATAAAGTAGAATTTTGATTTGAGTTTTGTAACTTTGCGGTGAGATTTTCTGTATATTGTTTTTGTGTTTTGAATTTTAATGAAAGCAAAATACGCAAAACAAAAGCAGTGAAAAAACTTTGTACAAAAGAAAAGGTTATAATTCGGTTAAATTTTAATCCTGGGTTAGCGTTAACCGGCTTCCTACCAACCCTACGCTGTTTACAGCAAGTTAATCCTGACATGAGCCCGCGATCTGATCGAAAAAAGCAGCACTTGGGCAGCGGTCAACTTTAAAAAAACACGTGACCTCGATGAGCCCTGAACTTGAGCCCGCGATATGGTCACGTGATACTGGTCAGCGGATTCCTTGTTTTGACAGGTGTCAATTATTGACTGCAACATGGATGTCCAAAGGACGCTTTAAACCAAGGGTACATGTGCTCTGTCAACCTACAAGGAAAGCCCGCGAAAACTGAAGCCTCGTTTTGGTTTACGTGTCAATTGTGGCCGCCATGTTGCGCGACTCCACCACCGTCGTCGTCGTCGTCGTCGTCGTCGTCGTGCGTACGCGCCCACGAGCAATACCGCTAGCCATGATACACATGAGAAAATCAGTTCATGGGTTCCCTTCAGTTTCCTAATATGGGTATGGGGCTCCGCTTGGCGGCCTTCGGCCGCCGGAGCTCCGCTATTAAAATAAACAAGTTTCATTCTAAACTCACTGAGGCAACGATAAGAGTTCAATAAAACGGAAAAAATTCCTCCATGCAAACATGGCCAGACACCCAGGCTAGACGCGATGATGGCGCCACTCGAAAATAATTTATTTCGAGATTGCGTTATTTTCATTTCAAACACTGAAAAACGGCTTCGCGAAAGCAGCGTTATTTGTGTCAAAAGTTGGAAAATCTTTATTTTGAACAGCTGATATATTTTTTTGCGGCCACACATGGCAAATCGGAGCCATTTGACTATGATGAACGTGGCAAAGCGGCCCGTGTCAAGCCGGAATAGTGTTTCTCATTTCTTTTTGCTTCTGCCGTCTAGCCATTCGATCCTAGGCATTCGAAAATAAAAATGGCATCCGTTCACCCGTTCGACTTAACCGATCTATAAACAGCACGTCCGTTCAGCCGTTCGACTTAAACATTCGGAAAAAATTTGCATCCGTTCAGCCGTTCGACCCAGCCGTTCGAAAAAAATTTGCATCCGTTTACCCGTTCGACCTCAGCCATTCGAAAAAAAATTACATCCGTTCAGCCATTCGACTTAACCGTTCGAAAAAAAATTTGCATCCGTTCAGCCGTTCAACCGATCCGTTTCGCCATTTTGGTTGCACGACCGAGTTCTGGGGAGAATGAGTCCAGCGGTTGTTGTGACGTCTACCCAGGAACGTGTTACGCCGCCAGTCATTTCACTGTGGTTGCTGCGTTGCTCGCGAAGAATTTGCTGTTAAAATGCCTACTAGGTGTGTTGCAGGCAATTGTAGGAACACCCCAGACTTAGAAAATGGAATAGCGCTCAACTCTATTCCATATTTTGGTGATGATCAGCCACAAGCGAAAAAAAGACGAAAAAAGTGGGTGGACTTTGTTAAGCAAAAGAAGCGAAGTGGGAGCCTTCCGAGAACTCAGCCATCTGTTCAGTGCACTTCAAACCAGAAGATTTTAAACGTTTGTTCTCAAGTTTGCCTGGGCAAAGCACACCTTCTATCCCTCGTCTAAACAGAGATGTGGTATTTCCGTCGTCGATGAAAATCACTCAGAGAATATACAATGTACATGTGGAGAATGAAGCAACAGGGAAGGGAAATAGTGCGACTTACTTTTCCTCAGATCCTGTTTGACGATACTTCTGTTTGCCTTTAGTTCGGTATTTTTTCTGCTGCTAGTCGGAGACTCCATTTTTGTAAGCAAACTGCGTTGAAGCCAGGGTGTGCCGTGATACACTTTAACTTTTGCTCGTCCGCGGCAAGATCTTGCAGATTAAGTTCGCTGCTCATAGATTCTACGCAACCTTCCAGCTCTTGACAGCAGTAACACTCACTGATGTTTTGTATATTGTCAACCACACAGTTTCTACACGAGCACCTTTTAAAACATCAAACAAGAACATTCGAGACGAACGCAGAAATTATTTGTATTTAAGTCAAACAAAGTCAGAACAGCTTACCATTCACTAACAGCTACTGAGCCGTCGAGCCGGCCATTAAGCTTTATTTCAAGCTCCTCATTTGCCCTCAATTCCTGCTCGTACCTAGCCGTCCACGCTTCATCTGCAAGCGGCTCGTCAGCGAGTAAGTTGTCTTCGTCGCTTGAAGAATCGCTCTCTTCGCGGACTGCAGCGCGCTGCCAAGCGTTGTCAATTTCCACTTCAGGTATAAAGTTTACATCGGAGTCGTCGGAATCAAAACTCATTTCTGACTCCGAAGAGGAGGACATCTTGATCTTCTAGCGAAAATTTGGACGCTTTAGAGCTAAAACATACAAAAGCAAGTATTTTACGGTGCCACGTCTCAAGAAAATAAAGAGAAATGACTGAGGGAAGTTCTATTCGGTTCCTGGGTATGCGTCACAGTCTTGCTCGCCCCAGACTCCCTAAAACGTGGTCGTGCAACACTTCTAGCAAGACTTTGGCGAGCCGTAGAAAATCAAGGATTCAACCAAATTCCAAAATCTTTTCGCCCAAATACTTTGAATAACAAGTAGATTCGATTAAGCGAAAAAGAAATTTGGGGGTTAGGTGCACTTTAAAATGCTTTGATAGTTTGCATGCAGTACCACCTGAAAGTACTAACCCATTAGGGTGCTGTAAAACCTTGTCTTTGCCAAAGTGTTCTGCCGCGAATTCACCGCGGTGGGACGAATTCCTCAACCTTGTCTTGGACGGATGTGACCGAATGCCGCGGCAAGCAAGACGCGGTGTACCGCGGGGAAGAAACAATAGAAGCTAATTTCTTCTTTTAAAAAGTGTTTCCTTATTGATTACTCTTACATGTGAAGTTCCCTTATGCTTCTGTTTTAAAATGAGTAAGTGCGAAACCATTCAAATGGAAATGAGTTTGATTTGTATGAAAATGAACCTGTAGGCAGAATTCTTTTTCATATGAATGGTTTTGCCCTTAGACTCGTTTTGACACGGAGGCAAAAGGGAACTCAGAAATGGCCTAGTGCGTCTGTTGGGTTTGCAAGTTTTGCATTGAAAGCGTCATCAAGCAAACCCTCCTCATTGACTCATTACCTTTTGTTCAGAAAAACAACAATGGATAAATCTCTTACCTCCTTCCCATTGGTAATTTGTTGCCGTATTCAGAAACAACCGTGGATAAATGGCTCACCTTATTCCCACTAGAAATTTGTTGCCGTATTTATCAGCCCTACTTAAGCATAAATTTTCAAGATAAAGATTTTCAGTCGATAAACTTTTACGCAAATTGCACAAGTTGTACGATTGAGAAAGAACTTTTAATCTTGTCACTGAGATCTACATGTAAACTGAATGTTCCACATCACACTGAGGCTTTTTTATTTTGAAGTAAATTAGTAAAATTTTGTAGATTTGTAAAATAAGAGCAATCTAAGCTCTACGTATTCTCACGTTCGACTCCTGCTCAAAATAGATGAAAAACGCTTCACATGTAAACAACTCTCAACGCTTACCGCCACTTGTGCATGTGACTACAAAAGCGTGATTTCTCATGCGACACAAGTTCAAACACATGAATTAATTATAAGGCTTGAACTTGTGCCGTGTGACTGTAATGTCACTTGTTGCTTTTCAACTGTGCTTTTTCGGACTCTAAAGAAAATTATTTATCAGGAAGAAACTCTTATTCCTAAAAGTACTTTTTCGT
>OZ026604.1:8656164-8660772 GCA_964020085.1 Micromussa lordhowensis
TAGAGACTATTTCTTTGTTGACTTCTTCCATTTGCTCCTTTAAAAGGTCAGTTTTCTTAATTGTCCAGGCGACATTAATAGCACCCTGAATTTCGCCAGGCTTGAAACTCTTAAGGACATTAGTACAGCAAAGCTCCTCCGCGTTATTGTTCCAAAACTCTCGATATGTTTTTGTCATCCCTGAACTCTCAGCTATTTCTCTGGCACTAAATATCTTAATATTTCTTGCTTTCGCAGCTGAATACGGTTGTGGAGGTGAACTGGTAGCTGTTGATCTGTTGGGAGAATACATTTCAACAAGTGTGGGCTGCCGAGAAATTCTTGCCTTCTTCTTCGGCGGGATTTG
Source organism: Micromussa lordhowensis (assembly GCA_964020085.1). NCBI lineage: Eukaryota > Metazoa > Cnidaria > Anthozoa > Scleractinia > Lobophylliidae > Micromussa > Micromussa lordhowensis. Next base: position 8,656,511 of record OZ026604.1, read on the forward strand.
CTCACTATCTTGCCCGGTGTCTTGGGAAGTGCTTGGCACATCTTGAGCATTGGGTTCTTCCACAATTGTTGGAATTGGTTCCTCGCGAATCAAATAAACAGCCAATTCCTCTGACTGCTCCATGCACTGTCTCAGTTTTAGAATGCTTTCTTGCTTAAGGCCCACGACAACGCGTTTGTTGTTGACTATTCTGGTAAACTTGAACGGGAAGCGAAGAACATCACCAACTTGTGCCTCCAGAATTTCTTGGCGAAACGTGTGTAAAGTGACATCAGAATTATCAATGACCACTGAACAAGATGCAGTTTCGTTGACGTAAACCAGTAGATCCGACATGATATGTACCGTCTGTGATGGCTTCGTAGGATATGATCAGATTGAATGCATGCAATTTTAAATTATCTACACTCCCAAACAAAAGGTGTTACTCTTTCCGGTAGGCTTTGTATTGATGTCCAAGTGCCAAAATTAAACACCCCTGGGGAGCCTGACTAACAGGAGGGATTTATAATTTTTTCAGTCTTTTTATCCTTTGTTTCTTTGTGTGGTATTTTTTGGGGACTAGAATGGGTCCCTTTACATTTTAAGCCAGGGAAATTTATACCAATTGACTCCTTGAAAAAATCAGGTAACGCTCAAAAGAAAAAAGGAAGCGTTCTGGATGAACCGCGGGAGGCTGTGAAAAGACTGTAGAGAAACATCTTTCGTAAAGATCATTTCACAAGGTATGGAACCGTAAAAAGCAGTATTTCTGTGAAATAGAAGAGTCAGGCTCGAACTTACAAAACAAGCGATAATGCAGAAAGAAAAACAAATAATTATTTTAGTTCAGTGAAGTGTATTTGCAGCTCTCATTTTTTTCATTTCCGCTAACAAAATTGTTTGTTATTATCACACGTTTTATTTAACTGTTGAAACACAATGGGCCATTTGTTGTCCTTTTGTCACTAATTAACTTCCGTTTTGTATAACACAGCTCATATGCTTTCGTTCCGCTACCTGGTATGTGCTTGGCATATGAGTGATTACTGGAAACTATCATGGCGTTTCAAGATCTTAAATGGTTGGAAACCAACCGCAATGATTTTGGTAAATTCTGTGCGATGTGCGAGCAAATGGAAAGGCGATGGAGTGTGAATCCTGCATTCAAAGTTGAGGATATCCATTTCAACACGCATTTTAGATCAAGTCAAGTCGACAATATCTCTTACCGTATCATCCCTCCGAATTATGCAAGTCAATCTTATGTTCCAGTGGCTACTACCGGAGACGGCAACTGTCTGTTTAATTCTGCCAGCCTGGCGGTCTGTCAAAATGAAAACTTAGCACATGAACTTCGACTACGTACATGTTTTGAGCTTGCCAGGAACAGAGACTTCTACAGAAATCATCCTTTGTTAGTCAACTCTCAAATTACTTACGTCGGGAACAAAGGCTCTGGTGGTATCATGTCGCTGGAAACATTGTGTGATCTCTCTTGTTTTTCTTCAAGTTCGTTGGATGTTCATTTAAAACAAGGCTTTGAAGCAGCATTCAACAGTGAAATTATGCGAACATCCGTAAATTATTCATACAGCGGAATTTTGCAGATCATGGCTCTTGCAAGTGTCCTTGGGGTTCCTGTTGAGACAATATACCCTGATCAGAATTATAAACTGTTGCCGATTTACCAGAACCTTCTTAAGCCTAGGTGTTGGTCTAATCCTGGCGACTCCGCAGTTGTGAGAATTCTGTGGACTAGTACGCTTGGTTGGCCAGATCGCTCGAAGGAGTTTGTAGTGAATCATTTTGTGCCATTATTTAAACACGGTAATGAAGTATGCTCAATGCAAAACACAGCTACAGAAACAACTACCTCGAGAACAACAGTTGAAGAAACTGAAAACCCGTGGCGTATTTTCACAAGACGACGACCGTCGAAACAACGCGTGGAGAGGCAGGACAGCAAGAAAACGATACCAAAGGACGAAAATCACAAAAAGCATCATCATAAGAGGAATAGTTCTGGAAGGGTGAAAGTCAAAACTGACAAGCGACAAACGTGTGAAAAAGAGAACCAAGAAAAGGACAAAATACACACAGGGAAGCACCATGAGAGAACTAAACTTGACAAAATTAAAAAAGACAAGCGAGAGAGTCAATCGTGTGAGGGAGGAAACTCAGAAAAGCAAGCGAAAGAGTGCAAAAGGGAACAACAAAAGCATGAAATAGATGGTAAAGCAAAGAGCAATAAGGAAGAAATGGAAGGAGAAAGGAGAAAACATCAAGGGAAAAAGAAGGAAGAAAAGCAAAATTCTGTGAGAGAGCAAGGAAATAAGGTTAATGTTTGCCAAGATAAAATGGACACACCCCAAACTTTTAACCAAAGAAGGGGAAATGCTGAGAGCGGAAATGAAGCCTACAAGGAACGTATCGGTAAGGATGACAATGGAAAGCAGAAATGCGAATCCCATGGCACAACCAGACGAGAAAAGCAAGTGGGGGATTGTAGTCAACTGAGTAATGGTGCAACTGAGAAGAGAAACAAAGAAACAGGGGAAGGAATCCCAAAAGTGATACAAGGGGAAAGAAGTAGAAACACCAGGAAGAGGAGAAACATCAGTGTTTTGGACAGCGGTATTACTTCACCAGTGAAAAGGAAGCCCTCTATAGCCCAACATCAATGTCACGTACGCTCTCCTTCAGATGCGGCAATCCAGTATATTAAAGACTGTTCTTCTTTACCATTTCCGGGTGCATCTCGAGGCTTTTATGCCAAGCAGAATAAAAAGGCTATTTCAAACGCGAAAAGAACTCGACAACGTGAGCAGTTGCCGGTTACACGCGATGAAATCAAACTTGTCGGTTTGCAAAGAAATAGAGTTGATGGCTCCTTAGAACAAAACATTAGCAACATTAACAAAGAACTGATGTGCTGCCAAAATCGAAAGAGGAAGGCTGAACTTCAGGCAGTAGTTGGCGTTGGAGAAGAATTGCAAAAGAGTATTCTTTTGGAGACATCAAAGGCTGCCAAAATTTACAGTAAACGGAAAGCATCGCTTCTCAACGAGAAAGAAGCAACTTACTTTTGTCCTGTTGACACCTATGAAAAACCGTCCAAACTTCTAAATATTGTTCAAATATACATTGATCAGAAAGCATTCATAGTGGAGGGAAAGGACACAGACATCAACAGGGTTGTAGAAATTGTCAGCGATACTTTGACAAAAGTTAAGAATGGCACTGTAAAAGGCGCAGTACATTCTAACTTAAAGGATACTTTCAATGATATTCTAAAATACCTCGACAGTAAAAGGGACAGGGATGTCTTGGAAGCTATTATTGCAAAAATAACAAGTGTTAAAAATGTAGTATCGCTCAAAGGAACCCAGTTCAAGGGGAGTGTGAGTGGGCACCGAGCAAACTTAAATGCAAAGCTAAAACAGTTCAAGAACATTGAACAGAATTGCCAAACCGTAAGAAATGACATGACTGTATCTCAGCAGCATGTTCACGTTCAGCGAACAACGAAGAAAAGGAAAGAAGAGAATATCAGAACTATTGCGGAAGGAAGGGGAAGAAAGCTGAAATGTGAGGAGTTCCCTGAACTGGCAAGCTACATTGAATTTGCATTCGGAGAGGGGGATAGAATACTTCGTGGAGGAGGTGGGCTGCAAGCTGATAGAAGACTCTTAGACACTAAACTTTTTAAGGCGGCTGACAATGCCACTGTTATGCGTCACATACAGGAAATGCTGAACAATATTAAGCCTGAATTTTCGATTTCTACTTCATGCTTGTATACCTACACCAACAACTATCGGAAAGGTACGATTCAAGCAAAGCGACACCATCACGGACGAGAGGTCAATGCCAACGTGTCACTCCACAAAGCTCCCAACACTTCCGAGAAGGTTCATCCACTGAATGCCCACTGGACTTCGTCACATGTTAATTATCTTGTTGATTCGGCAGCGGAAGATTCGAATACTTTCTTTCTTGACTCTAAGGATGCAAAATGCATTATTTGCGGAGACATTCAACCAGTTCTAAAGCCCGGAAAAACATGGAGGAACTTTGAGACTCCAGATCATACGTTTGATCAATCACGAGTGAACGCAGTCACGCCAATGAGTCACTTGTTTATGGACATTAGAAAACAACCAGATTTGGATAATGCCAGCCTTTTAATTCCAAATACAGACATTACTATTAATGTCACCAGAACTGGAAAGGCAGTGACCCTGATAAACCTTTCTTTAACTGAACCGGAGACAGTGTTT
>OZ026604.1:8660972-8673472 GCA_964020085.1 Micromussa lordhowensis
CGTGTTTTTAATGAACTATTTCTTCTCATGTGTATCCCAAGCTTGGACAAGTTCTTCCGCAATCAGGAAACAGGGAAACTGAAAGAAATAATGGGATTCATCGTAGACAATGGTCCATCAGAAGCACCGAGCAATTTGCTAGTCCAGATGCTGCTTGTTCGCCTGCTTAATTTCCTTGACCTGGATAAAATAACTCAAAGATCATTCGCAGAATATTTGAGTAAACGGAACTTTGTTGAACGTGTACACACAGTTGAAAACAAAGTTCTTTCAGATCATGGCCCATTTTCGTCTCACTGGGTACACGAGAGAGCATCTCCTGGAAGTAAAGAACACAGCGAAAACATGGAGTACATGGCTAATGAAGTTATAAATTGCATCTCCAAAGGCGTCTTTAACAAACAGCCCATTGAGTGTTTCCGGGGGATAGGAAGCAACAAAAACTTCATATTTGGTGACGAAGATGGCTTAAAATTGTTTAGTCTCCTATCCGAAAAACAAAGAAAGGAAGATGAAACAATGTACCAACCTGCGAAGGGTGAAATTTTGAGCTATTTGGAAAATGTGTGGTGTGTGAAAAAGAACTTCGAGGGGACATATGGCGAAGACTACATTGCACTTACTTCCTCAAGAACAGCCTGCACTGACAACTACAGCGTGTCAATATTTCGAGCAGACGAATGCTGGAGAGGACGGAAATCATTAGAACGCTTTGACCGTCAGCCTCTGCCAGACTTTAAACTCTGGGAAAAGACAGGTGAGCTTCACTACATGGGTTTCGAGGAACGGCGGGACTTCCCAGTGGGAACATGGGATGAATGCCCTGGTCTTTTTTTGCCAGAGAAGGTCCTCGACCTCTGCTTTAAAGTAGTACCGACACCGTCAAAGGAAACTATGCTGTCTATTGCTTTTCTCGCTTGGGTATCACCTGACGAGGCATTAGCTTACTTCAGCAGTATGCACAAGAAACGGCAGGCACAAAGGAAGACGACATGAAAAGAGAAAAATGGAAGCAGCATCCTTGGTATAAAGAAAGTAAAGAAACCCTAGTCAAAATGTGTAACAAATCTGGGGTATTTCCCACTGGCAAAAAACACGAGCTTGTAGAACGGATCGTACAAAACCAGCAAAGTGAAAATGATGAAGCATCCTGTCCACTTGAAGCTAAACTGTATGACGGAAAGATGGAATCCATACCGACCTCAAGTGCTGGGTTGATGCGATTGTCTGTCTCTCAACTTAGAGCAATTTTAAGGACACATCAGATTCTAGACGTGGGCACAAAGGAGGAGCTTATCACAAGGGTGGGGCTTCTAAAGGCAGGCTATCCTGAAGCTGCCTTTTCAAGAGAACGTTTGTGTATTCTTCACACTATAGAGGTTGCTACCGTGACTACAAGAACGTCTTGCCTCAAAGACATTCTGTCACCAACAGCTCCATCTATTGAGGTTAAAAACACGCAGAAAAGGAATGTCGAAGACGTTCTTGATGCCCTAAAGGTCATTGTCATCAAAGAAGAGGAAATGTCGCGGCAAAGAGTTGATCAACTTGAAAAGAAAACAAGTAAATCATGTGACGCAAAGTGGAAAATAAAAACAACAAAAGCGTGTAAATCCAAACGTGAAAACATTGCAAAAGTAGAAAACCGTAATGAAAACACAAGACAACGCTTAGAAAGAAAGAAAAAACTTCCAGCAAAGCTACGAGAGGGAGGAGAAGCGGAAGTGAGAGAGCACTTTTCAGTAGGCCAAACGGTAGAGGTTTTATGGAATGAAAAAGATTTGGAGGGTACCAGCTGGAAACCAGGCTGGTATAGAGGAGAGATTCAACGCTTTGACAAGGAGGACGATGTTATTTACATTTGGTACTTTAAGGATCGCTCAGTTTTCGGTCTTGATGCTAGTGGGTCTCTTTTGGATGGTATCATTCGCAGAGTTGATGAACCGTAGTGACCCAGTACGAACTAGCAATAATTTCTATAATCTTCTATTCTATGTATACTTTATAATTTCACTGTCTTTATTAGTTTCTTTCTGTTAGCATAAGTAATTGAGATTATATATTTTTTGAGAAGACATGATTTACTGCTTGTTACCAGCATAAAAGGGCCTCGGTGCCACATAAATGTTTGGCTTTTTTGTATCCGGTTTTTGCAAATTGTTAGCATGCAAATTCTAGTACAGTTTAGTTGTGTAATTACTACAAAAATGAGCTGTTCAGCAAGACTTTTCCAACTACATTATGCCGCGGATTTTTCTCTTTACGTATTTCTAGTTCCCTTTCCTCGCTCAACCTTCTGAAGGCTCGGCTGCTCATCCAGTAATTTTACATGCGGACGATGCCACGTTGCTTGAACGTTCATAAAAGCTAAGGTCAACGATGTCAGATCATGGTATAAATTATATCACAAGTTAATTAGCACAAATTATGGCAGACACGCAAGGTAAAGTATAGATGAGACAAATTAATCCGATTCCTTTTTAAATGTTGTCAACTGCGTTTTCCAAAAGTTTATGTTCGCGTTTAGCACGCCAGTCAAAAAGGCGCACGTTTTATAGATAGTTATATATTGTTACCGTTTTTGTGACATGATCGAGAGTGTTAAGTACTCGAGGAAATCAGGCATTTAAACTACGCAACAACAAACGCCTTTTGCTGCATTTTAAATAAATTAATATTGCTGGAAGAAATCAAGCATTGTTAAGATTTTTTTCCACGTACATCAGTAAAAGGATAAATCTTAAATAACGTAGTAAAGTAATAAAAAGAATTGATTGTACCTCTGTTAGCCGTCAATTTTCGACATTTAAAACGACTTGGAACTTCCAAGGAGTTTTGAAATGAGGGTAAAGAAAAAACGGAAATTCCAGAGGGGAGGGGGGGTCTTCACAAACCCCTCTGGAACGGAAATTCCGAGTGGATGGGAGGTTAAAACGAAAAAACCTTCCGTGGGGGGGTATGGATATTTTCTGGAACTGCACAATCTTTCATCAGTTTGCTTCTCATTCAAAAGTAGTGCATTCAGAAGATCACTTTTCTGAAGGTTTGTTTAGGAGTCCGTTTTCCAAGTCAAGTTTCAAGTTTAAGAGAAAGTGGAAAGTGCGAGTGCGGAGTCGCGCATCAGTGAGCAAATATTATTCAGACATTTGTGGTTCATCTTGTTACAAGTAACCAAAGGTTTTAGGTTTCATAAGAACAAAAATGCAAGTTTCATTTCTGGCAACTTTTCACCCGACAGGTTTTCGTGAAAAGTGAAAACAATATGACATGGTCTACATACATGTATTTTAATCAACAAGCACCTACAGTATTGGTGTTTAGAATCTACCATATTAAAAGGCATGTGACGAACATTTGCTAAAAAAATAATAAATTTCTCACTTTGAGTTCAGGATCAAAACCTTTTGTTTGCGTTCCTCACAAATGATTATGAAGCAAAAGTTAGACAAATAACTTTCTCTGAATTAGTAAGAATTAGTCACGGCCAACATTTACCTCCAATTTTTTTTTCAATATCTGCTTTTACTTTATGCGCCCCATCTGACTATAATGCGATACCTCGTCTTGTTTATGCAGATTTCACTAAGTCGGAGCGACTTTCGGTCCACAGGAATTTATTACGATTTTAAAACATTTGTCTTACAGTACTTTTTTAACTGTAATTCTCCGAAAAAAGTTAAGCACAGTTAAGCACAGAATTCACTAGCCCGATCGTAAAATCCACTAGCCGGGGTGTCGGACACGACTTTCTTTGCACCCTCCCATTCATACACCTGGGTGGAGAGATGCACCGTGAGAGTAAAGTATTTAGGTTAAAGAGGCATGGTGGCCTCATGGTTAGTGCGCTCGACTCCAGAGCGAGCTCTCCAGGTTCGAGCCCTGGTGGGGACATTGTCTTGTGTTCTTCGGCAAGACACCCTTTTATACACCTGGCCCCAGTAGTTCAAAGGCTGGATAACGCTATCCACCGGATAAATCACTATCCAGCGGATAAGTGTTAACAAAACAAACCACGCTATCCACTGGATAGAGATTTATCCGGTGAATAGCGTTATCCACCTTTCGAACAACCCAGGCCTGGTTGGAAAGAGGTACTGTGAGATTAAAGTGTCTTGTTAAAAATCTCAACTCGAACGTCCCTGGCCAGGGCTCAAACCTGGACCACTCGATCTGACAAGAGCACTGATCGTGAGGCATTACCCACTGGCTGTGATGTTGGATCAATTTACATTGTATTCTAATCAAGTGATGGTAAATAATCACATGTACATAATCAATGCATAATCTATTTTTGTTGTTTATCTCACAGAGATAAGACGCATGTGGAGTGGGTTAACTGTCTCAAAGGTGCCCTTGCCGATCTTCAGGCATATGTCAAGGCACATCATACCACTGGCCTGGTGTGGAGTAAATCTGTAAGCCAATAATTTTTTATTTTTTTCGTTCTTAAATTACAAGCTACATAATTGGATAGGAAAATTCATTACCTGACGAGGGAATTCCGTGTTAAATTGAACGCAAAAACCGATATCGCGAAAACCGATATCGCACGAATCGCTAAGCGATGAGTGCCACGGTGTATCGGTTTTCAAGTGCAATTTAACACGGAATTCACAAGTCAGGTAATGAATTTTCCTTGAATCGCATAATTGAATGAAATAAGAAAAAAAGAAAACAGCAATAACATTGTTTGGTTTTGTCTTGAGTTGTTACGTAGATGCAAAACAATATCACTTAGCCTCGTTTTCAACTCACAATTCCACGCTAAATACCTCGCCTTAAAAACCAATCAGAATGCAAGATTTTATTCAATTATGTGATTCTACTTAAAATTGGTTTGTTTAAAACCATGATATTTATATTTACTCTAAGTTGTATACTGGATCTATTTATAAATTGTTCGAACATTAAAAAGTACATGTACTGTTCATGAAGAAAGGGGTGTTTTAAGGACTTTATCCTTCCTGGTCATTGATCAATAAAAGAAACATCCAAGGTCAAGTTATCAACATCTCTATTTTTTTTTTTGAAAGGAGAGGAGAGGGGGGGGGGGGGAGGGGGTCAAAGATAACATAATAAAGTAAAACTTACTATTGGAAGATAAACCTTCTACAGTTTGGAAATGTAGATTGCTATCATGGCCTTGAGCTTTGGGGTTTGCCATTGTGCTATCTTTTGGCTGAATATGGTCTTCATGTTCACAAAAACGTTCTGTTCAAAGTACAGAAACAGTGAACCCGTTGTATATATAAGGAAGTCTTGGCGCTATCAATGCCTTGCTAGAGACTATAATTATGGTAGAGTGATTGATTGAGTTTTCAACAGGGACCGGTGGCCAAGGCAGGAGCTGGACCTGCAGCAGTACCACCCCCTCCCCCTGTACAAGCACCACCCCCTCCCCCAGTACAAGCACCTGCACCAGGTCAAGATGCACAGACAGGAGCTGCTAATGCCTTATTCAGTGAGATCAACAAAGCTGGCACAAACATTTCTTCAGGTACATGTACATTTTATTTTCTCCCGAGTGTACATTGTAAATTAGAGTGATTTCAACTGCAACCCAACATACATGTATCCCAAGTGTTATCATTGTTTTTGTATACCTACATGCATATACAGTGTACATGTAACTGCAAAAAGTAACCAAATGAACTGTAAATGAACAAACTTTGTAGGCTTCCTAGATTAACTTGTTTTTAACTGCAGTCTCAGTGAATTTTGAATTCAGGCTAAATACATGTACAATTTACCTGTACATGTACCAATGTACCAGGAAGTACAGCACCGCTCAAAAGTAAGTTACCACTGTCGCACGAGATGCATCTTGAGAGAAATGAGACTAGTCTCAAAAGAAAGGAGATGGTTCTCGTTTCTCGCGAGTGCACTGGAAGTACCAATACTTCGCATCTGTTGATATTACCATGTGTGTATTACTAGGGTATCTAAAAGATAGTAATGCTGCAGCACATTCTGTTGATAATGACATATTTTACGCAGTGATTTATCTATCAGCGCATTCCAAGACCTTTATTTCTCAAAGTAGGGTCCGATTATTTGGTTAAAGAAAGAGTATTTTTACCATTTGAATGAACGATTTGTGTCAAATATAACCGGAGATATAATCTTTTCAATAAGGTCTTCGGAACGCTTAAAATAGACAATAGACATCTCACAAGAGACTTGCCGACACATGCTGAAACACAGAACTTTTCCTTGAAGTAAAAAATAACTAAATGTGAGCAGCGTGCCATAGAAACTTTGATAAACAATTATTCGGTTAAACAAAGAGCATTTTACCATTTTCAATGAATGATTTGTGTCAAATGTAACCGAGATATAATTTTTTCGGTAAGGTCTTTGGAACTCTTTAGACTATAAATATCGGCTAAACTTCAGAATACCCGGCCACTTATTTGCATCTCATTAATAAATATCTCGCAAGAGACTTGACAGAACTTTTCCTTGAAGTAAAAAATAACTAAGCATGAGCGGCGCACCATAGAAACTTTGATAAACAATTTTCTCGTCAAGGAAAGAGCATTAATTTATCGTTTGAATAAAGGATCTGTCAAATATAGCCGGAAATAACATTTTTTCGACAAGGATCAAGGTTTAGATCAAGCAAGTGTCAAAGAAACGGTATCGGTGAATTTGCGAAGTGATTGAAAACTCAAAATATGATAGCTTTCACTGATCGGCATGTCATTTTAACAATATGCTGAAATAATTTAGTTTTGAAGCCTTTTTCACTCCCATACAAATGTCTTTAGTTTGAGCAACAATGCTTGATACAAAGAAACTTATGGGAATGCATAACAAAGAGACATATAAGCGCGTATTGATATACGTGTATATGCAAAATACGTGCATATAATACGCGTATGCGTAGTTCGTTTACATCTGAGCTGCACTGTTCATGTAATTCGGCGTCTTTTTGGTTTGTAACAAAAGCCTCATCACTTTTTCATTCCAACAATTTTTTTTTGGGGGGTTGTCAAGACATAATGCAGTTTTAAAATACCTCTGACAATGACCAAACTGAATGAAAGCAAAGTAATCGCAAATGCAGAGCCTAATATCACTATGAATGTTTGATATTTGTTTCATAAGAGTTGAGCGAACGATCGATCAATGCAAATCTTATGTTGGACGGTCCAATCGATTTGCCAGCTAACTGAAGAGCAGCAATCATTACGCATGTCCAGTTTCGTACGCATAATGATGCCATACTAAACGCTTCAGTGATCCTCGAGAGAAACGAGATGCATCTTGAGAGAAACAAGAAATGTCTCGAGAGAAATGAGACTTGTCTCGCGAGAAACAAGACTAGAGATGGTAACTTACTTTTGAGCTGTACCGTACCATGCCCAAGTGGTTAGGGTGCCAGAGGTCGTGGTTTCAAGTCCCACTCTGACCACTAAGCTGGAGTTGCTTCTTGGTTTTTCGGCTCGCAGCGCTTCTCTGATGACAAAAGCTGAGTTGACATTTCCAGCATTTTCTTTAAGATTTGTTAGATTCTGCAATTTCAATTCTGCTTTCACTATAAGTTTTCATTCCTTGAGCAGCACCTTGTGTGCCACTTTCTGTTCTTACCACATTTTGATGTCATCTGTGATCTATTACTGAACAGACACACATCAACATGGACTGTTTGTTAAATAGATAGAACATCCTTACAGTAGAATTGCTTCTATCAAATCATACTCTTGCCTTGTAAAGGCTAATTGAAAAGGTGTTGGCCCTGTGCATTTCAACTTGTGTTCAATATTATGTTCACTGTCATTTATGCTGCCTTGTGCTTATGCAGGCCGAGCACTCATCAAACAGCCTTGCAGTAGTTCTGAAAACAGAATAACCCCAAGCTTTCTTTATGCACACACATAGGTTTACGGAAGGTACGGGATGACCAGAAGACTCATAAAAATAAAGACCTCAGAAAGACAGGTCCAGTTCCTGATAAACCAAAACCTTCTGGTGGAGGTGCACCTAAAGCAGCTGCTCCTGTGAGGAAACCTCCAGTATTTGAACTGCAGGGTGCCAAAAAATGGATTGTGGTAATTGCTTTGACATGCAATATTTTAGTTATTAATTAAAAACATCAATTTAAGCTCAACGTTTAAGACTGGACTGCATTGCCAGCAGAAACCTATTTCAAGGTTTGCCGAATGGCGCATTCTAAAGCCATAGAAATGCTGCTCAAATGTTCATTGTACAAGTCCAAATTTTAGTTTTCAGACAAAGTTGTTAAACTATGCCTACATGTAATAACCATGGTGGGGTGTCGCCTATACTCACATTAGAAAATCCGCATGGTAAAACATAAGAAACAGCACCACATAAAAGTACTTATGCAGGTCTGCCATTAGGTAGGTGTGTTTTGGAATCATGCAGTCTGCTGGCAATGGTTTCTGACCCTCTTCTCCCCCAATTATTCCCCCTTCCCTTGTTATTCTCTATACTCTTTCTCCTCTTGCCTGTTGCACACCCACAGGGGTTTCATTAACATTTTGAGCAACTTTTTGAATGGAAATTATTTATGAGAAAAAACGTTCCGCTAGATGGTTGACCAGGAGGGCAAAATCGTTGTCAGAGCTGGTCAATTTGTACTGTGCCTGGCACTTATAAACCCCTGCACCCAAAATGCCAGAATGTGTGGTAATAGTCCTACCTTGAGACAAGTGGTTGATGGCTGTCTTGATTTTGTTTGTCTTAGAGAGAGTTTACCAATATTCCGTTGTGTTATCATTGTGGGATTGGCCAGTACATGTGGTACATGATGAAGGAATCCTTATTCTTTAGTTTTTATTACAGTATTTAGACTTGTGTTGTCGCTAATATGTCACATGCCCTGATTGGCTAATTCAAATGCATTATTCTCCCATAATGGCCACGGGCCAATTATGGGCCTGCAAAAAAAAAAACAAAGCAAAAGGCCATATAGTAAACAACTTATTCACCTCAAACATTCAGTCTTTACGGGAAAATCTTAAACCTTGGCATTGCTTTATTGACCTCTCTAAGGTGCTGGTTTGAGATTTACCCATAAAGACCTCACTCTTGGCAAGTGATTATTTTCTGTAATAAATTATTATAAATTTTGTGTTGTTGTCACAGGAATTTCAAGAAGACAACCGGAACCTTGTTATCTCTGATCCACAAACATCTCAAACAGTTTACATTTATAAGTGCAACAGGAGTACAATTCAAGTCAAGGGGAAAATCAACTCCATGGTCGTAGGTTAGTTTTTCCTTCGCATCAATCGCAATACTAACGATAATAATTATTGATTAAATGTGAATAATAAATTCGTTGTCATAGATTATTTAATGCCGAGTCACACATGGAGTTTGGGTGCCTAGGAACCCAGGGGCTGAAGCTGCTGACCCCAAACCTAGGTAGCAAGAACATCTTAAATGTCTGCCTTACCCGCAACCCAGCCACGAGGCCAGCCCGTCAAACCCGGCCCCAGTCACACAGAGCCAGGAGCTCAGTGGAAAAAATAGCAATAACAAACAATAATATAAACAACAACAATAATAATGAATGAAAAATACTGATAAATAGTAATAAACAAGGTAATGAAACAAAGGGAGAGGAGGGTGGGAGAAAACACTAAAAAACTCCAAAAACTGAAGATGCCCCAACCACATGTAAAGGTGCATGCATAAATTGCAACAATAGACTGCTGACCCAAAGGGCAGAGGAAACTGCTCTGCCCCAGGCCTATACAGTAACGCAAACCTTAGCAACAAAACAAATGCCACAACAAGCAAAAAAAACGCTAATAAATGCTAACAACATGCCATGCTACGCAAACTAATGAGCAACGCTCCTCGTCGTTAACTACAAAGTTGAATAAGTATATTTAACCTAATTTAATTAAAAATTACAGACTGAAGGTGAAGCAACTCAAAGTTGGTAATGACATTCACTGAGCCTTAAGATATGTTTTTAAGATACATGTAACTTCTAAGTTACATGGTGAATTTTTAACTAACAGTGACTACTGCAAATAATGTACTAAAACATGGGAAAATGGCACTTGATAGTGCTTCCCTGCACATCACTGTAGATGTACTACGAGAAATTACATCAGTTGTTAGGCCACATCTGTATTCTCAGTATTGGACTGGCACTAGCTTGCACTTGATGCTAATGCAGGAGTCTTTTCATTTGCAATTGGAATTAATCTCTCTTGATGATATTCCCCTGCTTGAGCCTCAATTGCAAGCTAGCTCCAAATCACAAATCGTACTAAAGAAAAGTCTTTTACAACCAGATGCATGCACTACTTTTGAAGACATGTTTGAAGAAGAGAAGGAACAATACATGTACACTGCGTAAACTGTCAATTACTGTACATGTAAGCCTTCAAAATGTATACAACAGATTGTCTTTGAGTGCTTACAAGCTATGCATGTTCTTTTTTTTTCCTCAGATAGCTGTAAGAAAACAGCTGTGGTTCTTACAGGAGCTATTGGCACTGTTGAGTTTATCAACTGCCAGAGTATGGAGTGTCAGGTACAAGCAGTTAGCGAATATTTTGTCATTGATGAAACCGTCATGGCTTTTATTTCTCCTTGCACTTTATGTCAAATGTGTTTCATGTATTTCCAAAAAAAGAAAAGAAAATACAAAAAAGAGAGACTTCTCTATTTAAGCTTTGACCTGGTAAGAGACCACACAAAATTTAATAATTATATGCAGTGGCTTTCTTTTGGGAATGGCCCTTACAGATAGAAGTCCTAAATTGAAAGTGGACACTTAATAAAAAGCATTCAAACAAGCGTCCATATTAACTCATGCTGCCTTAAAGCAAGTTTGCATTCAGGGTTGCCACGGTCAGGTTGCTGCAAAATATTTTATAAGAAGTTTTTGTATAGACAAGGGAATTTTGTTTTGAAAATTATCTGAGCCATCCTTATTTTTGTTGATTCTTGGCCAGACTAACCATCCTGTACGGTCTGTGAAAATTGCTTTGCAGTCTGGGAAAAGTCAGGGATTTATTTTTGTTTCAGTGGGTGGCAACCCAGGTATTTCAATAAATTGACCTTTTACTGATCCTCATGATAGTCCCTAACAAACCTCCGTTGCATTTCCCATTTCCCCAAAGATGGCCACTTAATAGTGGTTTGATTGTAGTAAAAGGAATCATCGTGTTCATGAAAATCTTGATCTAAATATTAGCCCTTACTCACACTTTCAGGTATTGGTATTTCTTGTCTGCAATTTGTTTCTTTATTACGTATTTCAGGGAGGCCGGGTTGGAACTTTTTCAGAATTGTAGGGGAATTTATAGTAATGTTGTAAAGAAAATAATACATTAGTTGTAATAGTTCGGAGAAGAAAACAAACCTCTGACAAGGGTCACTTGCTTGTTTAATAACACATTTCACTATATTTGACTGACATTTTGCGGTGTTGTGTAGATCGATGGAAGTGTTCCAACTGTTTCAATCGACAAGACTGATGGCTGTCAAGTGATGTTTCCTAATGGCATTGGCTCAACAGAGATAGTGACAGCTAAATCATCTGAGATGAACATTTCGGTTCCTAAACCTGGCTCACAGGACATGGTAAGTCAAACAAAATTATGTCAATTAGAATGCGAATCACATGGCTGGCATCCAGTCACTGATGCCATGCAGGGCTGTCATTAAGGGAGGTACACATAACCTGTAAGACCTGTTATGCCTGAGTATGCTTGATGTTCCCTCGATACTATGGGCAAAATTGCCAGTTGTTGATAAAATAACAAGTTTGGTACGGGTGGAGAGAACAAGGCTACAGGTGACGCAATGTAAGTGACAGCCCATGCCATGGTTTTGTTATGCAAGCTTTTCTCATATACACTGCATATGTAAATTCCCACACTCTGTAGAAGTGTATATGTATGTAAACAGGGGCTCGGCGCTGGGCAAATTGGCTGGCTATGAGGACAAAAATTATTTTGCCCAGCTGGTTTGACCATCCACTGGAAAGTTTTTCTTAAGGTTATACTTGTAACAAAGAAGTTCAGTTCAAAACGTTTTGCCTGCCTGTGAAAACGAGTTGCCCTCCTGCTGAAAACGTTAATGAAACCTCTGTGTAAACTCCAGTCTCCCACTGCTCAGCATTCAGTGCTTGGCATTCAGTGCTCGGCATTCAGTGCATGGCATTCAGTGCTTGGCATTCAGCGCATGGCATTCAGTGCATGGCATTCAGTGCATGGCATTCAGTGCATGGCATTCAGTGCTTGGCATTCAGTGCATGGCATTCAGTGCATGGCATTCAGCGCATGGCATTCAGCGCATGGCATTCAGCGCATGGCATTCAGCGCATGGCATTCAGCGCATGGCATTCAGTGCTCGGCATTCAGTGCTCGGCATTCAGTGCTCGGCATTCAGTGCTCGGCATTCAGTGCTCGGCATTCAGTGCTTGGCATTCACTCGGCTTGGCATTCAGTTTGCAGTCTTTGGCATACAGTATATAATAGTTGACACTCGATGCAGGGTGTCCA
>OZ026604.1:8678472-8698472 GCA_964020085.1 Micromussa lordhowensis
CGAGTGGCTCTCCCACTCTTGATGCGAAAAGAGACGAGACTTCAGGTTTAGTTCTTACATGAAACAACACGTTGAAAGTTAAGGATACCGCTGACTTGAATTATGCATCTGCGCAAACCTGTTTTGTCAGTTGGTACCTTTGCTTCCGGCTTCTGAACGATACAGCTTTCCATTCTTTGCTGCTGTCAACATAACTACCAAATAATAGTCTTTGTTATTTATTGATAATTTACTCAATGGATGATGGCACTAACGACGATAACGTTAGCCACGAGTTAACAGACGCAGAGGAACAGATACACTCACAAGACCCAGTGGCCGATGTAAACAATGCTGAGAGTGCTGTTCCATCCCTCACAGAAATGCTGGCTGTCATTTCGGAGTCAAGGGAACTTAGACAGGATCTACAAGATTTAATAATGACATCTCCATGTACAAGTCAGAATTCACCGCACAACTCATTGAACTCAACGGAGTCGAAATCGAAAGAGGAGGTGGCTGAGTTCGATTCGACACGAACTCCAGCGGGAGCAACAACGACAAATTTAACAGTCTACGACAAAAATTACCAGGCATTTAATATTAAGCTGCTTCACCGAGAGTCGCTCAAGTTTAATGTAGAAATTAACAACAGCGAGTATGTGGTAAGAGGTGATAATGCCAAAGTTGACATCTGCTGCAGTCAGAATAAGGGAACGGTGAATGAAGCTGCAAGCTGTAAATCAACTGGATTCCCCTTGAATGAAAAAAGTTCGCATTTACAAGCTGATGGAGACATCACCTCGACTGGTTTATCCAAAAGAAAGAAGAAAACCCGCTTACCCAGTGAGAAAAACAGCAGGAAAAAATCGGCCACAAAAACGAACTCGGAGTCGGGGAAAATCAAGACAAAATGGCGATTTCCTTTAGACCTGACTGATTTCACAGACTCAGAAAGCTTGCAACACAGCATTGATCAGTGGCTAGGAAAAGTTATCTCGTGCTTGCTACCTGAAGCTCAAAATCTTGACGATTTTGAGTCACTGATAAAGCTTTTGGAGGAGGCACTGAGAAATCTTCATTCTAGCTCCGTTCCAAATTGCATCCTAAAACTCGCTGAGGCGATTCAGTTAATGAGTGTCCTTGTTGAAAGTAAAGACAGAGGAAAATATAGTGTCTTGTTAAGTGAAACTCAGTTTGTATTGGCAGAGTTTTATTCAAAAGAGGGAAAGTATTTGTCGGCTTTAGACTGTTTGATGACATTGGAAGAGAGCCTACCTGGAGACACTCAAAAATCCAGGCTTTACGCGAAAATTGCTAAAATTATGGAACACTGCTTAGAATATTCAGTGGACTTCCCTGCAGATCAGAAAGAACACGAAGGTTCTGATGGTTCTGATACGCCGGTTTCGAACCGAAATCCTGATAAAGTTGTGCTGAGTTATTACGAGAAAGCTCTGAAATTTAGCAACAAAGAGCCGTCCGTAGAGAAGCGGGAAAATATTCAAAGATGCTGCTATTTGGGAAAAGCAGCTGTTCGGATGCGACTTTGGGAAAGACAAATTGAAACTGCAAGAAACTTACCGGAAGTGAGACAAAATTTGTCATCAACAGAAACACTTTTCAACAGCATATCACCCGCTATGCGATGTCAATTTTACCTAGCCGAAGCGTTTATGCTTTTCTTTGAAGGAGAGCACCAAATGATGGCAGATATAAACATACAGAAGGCTAAAACAATAGCTGAAGAGGAAGATTTCTTGGAAAGACCGTGCTTAGGCTCGAAGAGGCTGCATTTTCTATTAGCTGAATTAAACGAGAGTACTGAAATCTCGGAAGTCGGGGAAGAGATTTTAGATTTGAATTCTGTCGAAGGCCAGTTGTGAAGAAATAGACTCAGTGAGCATTTAACCAATAAAATGTTATTTTACAGTTGAGTGGGAAACGCATTGTAAGAAATAAAAGTTATTTAATATTCTAGTGAGATTGAAATTCTGGACTGTTTTTTGTAAAGGAAGTTCTGATACTACCTCAGTCCCATTCTCTTGAGGTTTGAAGGGAAAATTTCGTCATCTTAAGATCAAACTGTGCCTTTAAAACCAAATTAACATGGCGGTCGCAGCTCGTGTCGTGAAAATTGGTTTCTTGCGGCATCTTTGTTATCGCAGTCACGCAGTCAGTCACGCATCACAAATTTAAAACATGCGCATCATCTTCTATTTTTATTACGTCAGCATATCATACGTATATCATGAATTATCGAAGAGAAAACTATTTACGGTACTTGAGAACCCACGTTTTCCGCTCTAAACACTAAATTTCTCTCGCGTTTTCGGTAAGTTTTTAGTGAAGAAATTGCCGAAATCGGCATTTCAAAACATGATGGACAAACCATGAGCGTGTTTATACGAGAACATCTACGACTGGAACAGTGTCGGAAAACACTCGAAAACGTATTTAATTTAGCCATGGATTCCACGAAACCACCAGAATCACAGACTCCAGTGTTGGAAAGCGAAGCGGCGGAGAGCAGTAACTGTTCCTATTGTTTCAAAGGAAAAGAACTAACCATCAATGTTATGGATATGGACAAAGTGAACTTAGTACTGAGCGACATTAGAACGACAGTAATAGGGGATAATTCACAGTTGAACATCTGCAAACGATGTCTTCTTAGGCAGCGAGTGCCGCAAAGCAAGAACGCTAGCGCTGAATGCGGAGTGTTTACTGATGGGAAAGGCGCTTCGTGTCAGATTGAAAGTAATATCAACTCGAAGCGGAGACGACGAAAACAAAACAAATCCGCCTCAAAAGCTCAGACGACTTCAAAACGTGATGTTGACGGGAATTCTGCCGATGGTGAAAATTCAGACTCCGATAATGCGGACAAATTCGGAGATTTTCTTCAATGTGACTCGGACGATTAACAATCAGCAGTCACAGCTAATCCAATGACCTCCATGATAGCAGGGTAAAGGTACTTGTTCTACTGCATATAGGAAGTATTGCTGTGATCACGAAACGAAATTACAGCTTCCGTTTGTTTGCTTGTGCCACAGTAGACGAGATTGAGGCCGTGGTAGATCTGGGTTCTAGATAACTATTCTGCATGCAAACTGGAAATAATAAACTGCCACATTGAGTTTCGTACCTGATAAATTAACTTTTAAGCGAATAATTAACTTAAAATATCATTAATAAGCTTTACAGTTGGATACAAAGTACATAGTTGCTGGTTTGCACTGTCACGCCATGAAAAATTAAAATCATAGACCATTTTAAGGCGGGGGTAAACATGAATAGGCGTGAAATTTGAAGTGATATAAAAAAGGAAATTGTTAGGATTAAGATGGGTTGAAACCATGGCAGTTTTGTGTAAATTTTGGGAGATTTTTGGGCTTTTTGGGAAAGAGATATTTTTTCTCAAAGGATAGGTTAAATTGAGGAAAATATGAAATGTTGAAAATTTGATGGATTTGGAAAATTGAAATTTGAAGTGAACAATTAATAGACGGATACCAAACAGTCCCCTACCAACGTGGATATCCTGCCTCTGTAGTTCAAGCAGGCCATCATCGCGCGCAACAAATTGATCGGCAGTCAGCACTACAAACGTCTCAGAAGGAGAATAATAATAGAATTCCATTCACCCTCACATTTCACCCTCACAATCACGCAGTAAAATCCATCATTCTCAAAAACTTTAAATTACTTCAAAATGATCCCGATACTGGTAGAATCTTTTCGCAACCGCCATTAATTTCATTCAAACGCGACAAAAACATAGGTAACTTTTTAGTTAGCAGTGCATTCAAAACTAGCTAGTGAACAACCTGGAACTTTTAAATGTGCACGCCCGCGATGTAAAACATGTCCTTTCATTTACAACGTTGAGAAATTGTCGGGACCCAAGCGATCCATTAAGATCACAGATCATTTTACCTGTACCTCAGCCAATGTCATCTACTGTATAACTTGCACTCTTTGCAAAAAGTTATATATCGGCGAAACAGGTAGACGACTAGGCGACCGTTTCCGAGAACACCTTCGCGACGTAGAGAAAGACGATAAAGACGCTTCTAAACCGGTTGCTAGACACTTTAATCTGCCGAATCATTCTAAGCAACATATGGCAGTCTGCGGCCTCTCCCTACATCAAGGAAACACAGAAAGCCGCAAAACTCTTGAACAAAGATTTATTTTTCAAATCGGCACTCTTAATCCTCACGGTATCAACGAACGCTTTTCATTCAACTAATTCATTCTGTTGTTTTTTTACGTTGCCAGGCACCAACCAATAGCGTAGCTCCATATTTCAGTATATAAACCACACACAACCCACAACTCCTTGATTCGCTCCGACGAAGGGCTAACGCTCGAAACGTCAGCTTCCGAATCTCTTTACGGTGGACAATTCACATTATCAACCCAGTTGATAAAACCAAATTATCTTGTAATACTCCCCACCGACGCAGCACCACAGTTTCTTTAGAAACTTGCCCCCTTTAGTCCCCTACCAACCTGGGGCTCTGTTTCGGGGGTCAACTGGTAGTGTTTCCAACCCATCCTAATTCTAACAATTTCCTTTTTAAAATATTACTTCAAATTTCACTCCTATTCATGTTTACCCCCGCCTTAAGCGTTTTTTTCCGGTTGTTTCAACATGCACATAATTCCTTTCCACGAACTAACTATCTCAAAAATAGCTTAGAGAGGCTAACTCGGTAAAAAAATGAAAGCGCTTACTCAATCCGGCGAATTTATAAAATAGACACACGGCATTCATGGAAAACAGGTTGTTATTAGTATATAATTTTTCAACAAACGATTGAATTCAGGAAAACCACACAATGCCGAACAAAACAACTTGGCCCTCTGTTGCCGGATCTCTTGTAGAAACTCACGTACCAGACGTCACTTGAAGTGTAAACAAAACCAATTTGATAGCAAGGCTGGTACTACCGCAAAGGCAATTGAAACTTTAATGGGCCAATATTTCGACTAGCAGAGCTAGTCTTCTTCAGGGCCAGTACTAATACAGAGTCAGAGAAAATAACGGCCATAAATTTGAATTTAAGTATACGATGGCAGTTAATGTTTAACTAGTAGTTAATATAAAATATATAGTACAAAAAGAAAAACAAATGTATGGCTCAAAGATATAGGCTGAAAATATCGGTAATTAAAGAGAATAATAGAGTGAATAATAAATGATATATGGTACAGGTTGGAAAAAAATAAACATGTAAAAATACAAATAAAAATTACAGTATATAAAACGGCCAAAATTAGCGTTCATTTCGTCGGTTGATGCCATAAGGTGTTAACGTTTGACCTCTTTGTATAAAATAGGCCTCTCTGGCTTTTCTACGGGAGGGATTATTGGTTGCTTGAAGTTCTAGAGGGATAAGTAGCATGTCCTTGCATGACGGAGTACGAAGGCAAGTTGAAATGCGTAGGTACTGCTGCTTGAGCGCTGGCGTGATCAGAATTATTTGTAGCTTGCCTGTGTTTTGTTAGTAGAATTCTAATAGTATATCACCGGCCAGACCACTTTTCGGTACCAAACATAAGGACAAAACCTGAGTGTTATCAGCTGATACTACTACATAAGGTGTTTTCAAATTTGTATATGATAACCTTTCTAAATGAGTAGCTTTGTATGAGATTTGTTAATTTAAAAATTTCGCACAAAATAGCTTCAGCATGGAAACGAGGCTCAGAAGAAGATGCTGACAAATGGGATAGACTGGGGTCACCATACCGAGTAACCTTGTTTGGCAGTGCGAATTTTCTCCTGAGTGATGTTAAGCGATTGCTCTCATATAGCAAGAAGGCATCATGGTGTCTACCAGCAACAAGGGCACAAAGATGGGCTATTAAACCATTTGGACAAACAACACTCTCAAACGAGATTGAATAAAATTAGTTCAAATTGTTAACTGAACACTTGCATAATAATTTTCAAGGAAACAAAACATATACAACAAATCTATGTGGTCCATGTAGGACAATGATAATGAAAATCACATTTAGGTTACGTGCAATAGTGAAAAATGATTTGTTTGGGGTACCTGAAACTTGATCCCATGATCAACACGTTTATGACCAGAGAACAGAATTCTTTAGTTACGAATTGACCGACAGCATGGTCGCAGGGTACCGTCATTAAACCAAAAAAAATATGAAAAAAAGAGAGAAAAACACTACTATAAGGGACTTTGTGTGGGGGCGCGGTGGCCTCATGGTTAGTGCGCTCGACTGCGGAGCGAGCGATCTGGGTTCCAACCCTGGCCGGGGACATTGTGTTGTGTTCTTGGGCAAGACACTTCACTCTCACAGTGCCTCTCTCCACCCAGGTGTATAAATGGGTACCGGCGAATTTGATGCTGGGGGTAACTCTGCGATGGAGTAGCATCCCATCCAGGGGGGAGTAGAAATACTCCTAGTCGCTTCATGCTACTAAAATCGGGATAAGCTCCGGCCTGATGAGCCACTAGGCTCGTATGCAGACTTTACCTTACCTATAAGGGACTTTGTAAGTCATACTCAGTGTACCTTATGAACAATCATGCTCAAGTCGGGCTCGAATCTACCAAACAGAGAGCAAAGATCTGATAGGCGATTGGGATAGGTTAGCCTCCTGAGTAGCAGAAGAAAGGACTCTAGTCCACCAACCACTGTTTCATTTGGACACCAATAGAACTCCGGGACACGAAGCAAGTCGTGAAGCAGATGGACATCATCTTTGCTAAATCTAACCATATTAGAAACTTTGTTAAAAACTTGGAAGAATTTATTTTTAAACTTCAATTTCATGTAATCAATAAGCTTATCATCAAACTTGAACAACGAGCAATGTACTGAGATTATTATACACTGACCCTCTAACCCTTTTCTGATTGGCCAAAAGCGTACAGTTAATTTTCGAAATCCTTTCATCATAACTGCAGATCATACAATAATCATGTCAAGGTCACGGGTAATCATGTTAAGGTCAAGGGTTATCATGTCATGTATGACCGCAGTGCATGATTTCCAAGGGTAATCATGTCAACTTCGCGCGATTCGTGTTGCTTGTCGTCAGTGAAGAAGTAGAAACATGACTTCCAAGTTTTTGCATTCGTTCACTGTATAATGAAACGATTATTAGATTCGGTTTTTGTGATGTCCAGAATAATCAAGGTCTTGGTAAGGGTTATCAGCCTCAGCTTTTGGCTTCGGCTGATAACCCTTACCTCGACCTTGATTATTCTGGATATCACAAAAACCTCATCCAATTGGTGGCCAATTCACATTATCAACTCAGTTAAAACCAAATTACCTTGTAATACTCCCAACTGACGCAGCACCACAGTCTCTTTAGAAACTCACCCGCTTTACTGAGATTGCAGTTTTATTTTCGCACTCAGTGAGGAAACGCGTTTTGCTCAATATTCAATTTTGCCAGAAAAAAGGTTTTTTGACTTAAATTGTAAATCAACTTCATTTTGAATGTTGATTATTTGTAGCAGCAATTTTTCGATAATTTCAAAAACGTAGGGCTAGAACTAATTAAAAACCATGAGCTAGGATACGAGTTTTCAGGTTATGCCCGTGTGTTCACCAGCTTTTACCCAAACATGACGTGTAGTTTTGTACACTTTGTTGTCGGACAACTAAAATCGGGATAGGTACTGGCAGCCTTATACTTTGGTATCTTTTTGCCAAAAAAATCCCTCAACTTTACACACGGGAGCTTCTTTGCTTTGTAAATTCTGCAGAATTCGCGACATTGAGAGTGATAAGAGAAGGCAGCGTGGCCGAGTGGTTAGGGCGCCGGACTTGGAATCCGGAGGTCGCGGGTTCAAGTTCCGTTCTGACCACTAAGCTGGAGTTGTTTCTTGGTAGACCCTAGTTCAACTCCTTAGCCACGTTTGTAAATAGCCAACTGGTCTGCCTCCTGCCATTTGGGATTTTTAAGGCGGGGGTAAACCTGAATTTAAGTGAAATTTTGGTAAGTTTAAAGAGAGGTTGAAAGGAAAAAAAGGGTTATGGATTTCAAACTCTAATTTTAAAACAACAACAAATCTTCAAAATTTCCTATTTCCATCAATTTTACTAATCCTTTGAGAAAAACTATTTCTCTCTTAATATACCTAAAAATCACCAAAAAATTTACAAAACAACCCAAAACATAGATATGTGAGATGAGCAGAGAGATTCTTGATTGCTTGAAACGTAAACAAGATATTTGCATTAAAAACATAATACCCAGCCAAAATAAGGCTTTCATGTTTACCCCCGCCTTAATTAACCATGTTATGTTCACTTGGATTATTTTTTTCATCATTTCATCATTGGCCCTGAAAAGCCCCACTGGGGGAGTGGTCAATCAAGATATTATTATTATTATTATTATTATTATTATTATTATTATTATTATTATTGTTATTATTGTTATCATGATTGTAGAGAGTGGTAGAACCGGCATGGCATATCGGTAAGGAAAAGCTTTTCTACGGAGGTCTTACAACAGAGGTAGGCTGAAGAAGCAACGTTGGCTCATGATTGCTGGTTTCAGTGGATATTTCTCTTGTTTTGCGCCATTCGGGCTTACTGATCAACGACTTCGACTAACTCAAATATTTGTTTTACAATAACTGCAGAAATTCTCGCATGCTCACTGGCTAATTTTCATTGTCAATAAGCGGACAGACACATGAATCCCAGAACGGCTGGAAATCGAGCCTAAGGTTGAGCAGCAAATGAATAAAGTGGGTAAGTTTCTTAAGAAACTGTAGTGCTGCGTCGGTGGGAAGTATTACAAGATAATTTGGTTTTATCAATTGGGTTGATAATGTGAATTGGCCACCGTAAAGAGATTCGAAAGCTGACGTTTCGAGCGTTAGCCTTTCGTCGAAGCGAATGGCTCTCCAATTTTGGAAATGACGGCTAAAAATGGATCTGTATATTTAACAATTATTCCATGAGCGCGCGTTGGATATGAGATGATAGATAGCCAACGAGGCGCGTAGCGCCGAGTTGGCTATAATCATCTCATATCCAACAAGCGCGAGTGGAATAATTATTTTATTAAAAACGCCTCCCAAAAATAGAAAACTAGGCTACAATAAAAACAAAAAGGCCCAAAAAATCACGCATACGCTCGCCATCTTTGTAGATCATGGTATAATGGCTCATATACCATGATGGCTAAGCCAATGAAAACTCTCGAATTGCATTATCCAATGATCCAGTTTTTAATAAAAGGTCATATTATAGGACCAACATGTCCAAGATGTTTTCGCCATCAAATAACCTGAATAACGGCAAAGATGGATCATTATGTAAAAGTCTCTCCAATTTTTAACATTAAGTAAACTTCTGTAGTCTACGCATGAAATGGAGTAGCATGATTATGTCAATTTCGTCTGTCTTGATATAATTTACATAAAATTTACATGCGCACATTCATACAACACCAAAGAGAACTGGAAACGAGATTATCGCGAAAATGTCGACAGTGAAGTGATGTCTGGCTTAGCAAAGATGGTCAAAGCTCGCTGCGGCTTCAAAGCCATAATAAATTTTGTAACTAATATCGATTTGCAAGGGATCAAACAGCGACTTCAAGTTTGTCTTACCAAACGGCTGAAACGGTGATGTGAGCTCCGAGTTTAGCTCCGACGAACGTCTGTGCAAATTGTCTGTGCATCGTTATGATGAAACGAGCCAATCAGGAGACGCGATAGTGCTGAACGCAATAGGACACCAGAACCTAACAACCTTTGTTATTGAAATGAGGACGATGTAAACGGTCGCCAAGCATTCCCTTGTGTGAAATATTTGAGTTTTAAAAAGCTTCGTCTAGTAACCGCAGAAGGAGAGACCATCAAATATTCAAAGCTTCTCGCGGGGCCGTTAAATGCTCGAAAGCCCCTCGATAACTGCTGCGAATTGTGAATCAGCGAAAGTGTGCGGACGCCATATTTGATCTGTCAAGGATGTGCTTTCGAATAATTTTCTGGCAACTCACTTCGATTTGAATCAGCTCCGTGGATTTAAACCGTTGGCTCTGTTTGTAATTATTTATAGCTTTGGAATTTGCCAACAATTTTACACCGAGACAGTGCTTAAACAGTTTACAAGCTCTGAAAGTCTACGAAATCCTTCGAATTTTTGAGAACTGTGTCGTTTTTGCCGAACGTGAGACCAAACGACGCTTGAACACGATATTTTGACAGCTGTTTCCTCGTCTTGCATTTTGAATTGGTCTATTTCTGAGCAGATTTATCCCGTTGTGCGATTTTTATGTGGTGGAAGAATGGAAATTCATCTTAAATAGCGAGTAAATTGTGCCCTAAATCGACATTCCAAGCACTCGGTGGTTGATCGATAAGCTTAGAAGGGCAAATACCACAAACGACAAGGAAACTAACTTCGCTGCTTACAGCTGTATGCATCGCCACTGAACTGTGAAACTGCAAGTTTGGGTGAATTTGTGAAAGACTTTAGAGCGTCGAAATCGTTTGAAAAACAATGCATTCAGCGTTACTGCAGTTCAACCTTCGAATTTGCGTTGTCTGGATTTTTACGTCGAGTTTGATTGTTGTGTCGGCTCAGAACGACACTTCTCCTTTTTCAAACTCACTGTGTAACCTGGAGTGTCCATCTGGTTTCCACTGCTTCAACAACACCGTCCAAACGACGATAATTGATTGGGGACACAATGGTCATATTTGTAATGGCCAGTCACCTGGAGAATGTTATAACGGTGAAGTTGACCCCTTGGGGTTTGAAAGGGCTCCCAGACAAGTTCCTCAAACAGTTATACAGGGAGATAATATCATATTTAAACCAAATGGAATCACACTTGAAGTTCAGAATGTTTCAAGAGATGCTTTCTTTAGTTGCAACTCAACAAATGGACAGCTGGTGGAAAATAGAACTGATTCCTCATTTCAAGTGCCTTCAAAGTATTTAAACCCACCTGGAATCAAGTATTTTATAACAGAAGAGGACATTTTTTGTAGATTTGGTATAAGGCTTGAAGTGTATGTGCGTAGCCGTGAACAGCCAGGATGTACAAACCCATTGATACCTAACTTAGGTGTATGTAGTGGAGTTGGTCTCTGCACCAGTCAGGCAAGCACCTTTTTTGCACGAAATTACTCGTGCTCGTGTTGCGCTGCATACCAAGGACAGTACTGTGAAGAGCTAGACAGTTGTCATGCCAGCAGGAACCCTAGGCCTTGTAAAAATGGTGCAACATGCCAAGATATCGTGGATGGTGTTGCCGATAGCTTTAACTGTAGTTGTGTACCTGGATACGAGGGAGCCTTTTGCGAAAAGAACATTGATGAATGCCAGTCTAGTCCGTGCAAAAATGGAGGATTTTGCGTTGATTACATCAATCGGTATGCATGTTTGTGCCAACCAGAAACTGAAGGAGTAAATTGTGAAATTGTTATTAAAGATCTTTGCGCAGATAACCCATGTGCTAATGGGGGGACGTGTCAAAGACCTGGCGATAGACGTGGGAATTATACTTGTACTTGTCCTCCAAATTTCACTGGCCGAAATTGTACAGAAAACATCACATCATCGTCTGTTGCAGTTACCTCAACACCACCTTTTCAAACAAGTAAGGTATTTTCCACCTCCTTGGTGGCAAATTCTAGCTTTGTTACTCAAGGATTGTCAACCTCATCTATGATTACAACAGCAGTGACATCTTCCATTCCTACAACTTCATCACAAACAATCACAAGAACTAGTTCCTCACAAGAAATATCACCTGCAATGTCATCGCAGCAGCTGTCATCTGTGTCTATTCTGAACACTAGCAAGTCAGTAACTTCAATTTCGCCATCAACACTTCATTTACAGTCACCTTCAACAGTAAGGTTGTCATCTTCATTTTTGTCGCTTCATGAGACGTTTGTCTCTTCTTCGCTTCCTGCTATACAGACATCATCACAAGTGACATTTTCATCTGTGTTACCTACTCCAACAGTAGTTAGCAGCACTGTTTCACAAGTTGTTAGTCCACGAACAACATCAAGTGGAAGCCCAACTGTGGTAACTATGACAACCAGGTCCATGGAGAGTTTCTCATTAAGACCAGCTAGGACGTCTTCATTGCAGTTATCATCATCTCCTGCTTCAAGTCTGTCATTGTCACGGTCTTTGTCAATATCGCTTAAATCATCACTGGCATTAACATCAACTGTTACAGATTCTGCGAGCACATTCTCAGTGTTCTCTTCTTCTACAGCCTCACCACATGTAGCATTAAGGTCGTCCATTAGAACAACTCCATTATCATTATCATTATCAACTGTCTATTACATGTCAACTGTCAAGATATCTCCATCAATGAGTACTGTTCTTATTTCCTCGTCTGTAGTGCCCACAACATCACCTACACCAACTACAGTATCTTTAGTAAATCAGACGTGTATTGACAATCCCTGTAACAATGGGACATGCGTTGACGAGTCTTACTTAGGAAACAAGTTCCGTTGTGAATGCCCTTATCCAACAGTTGGACCTGTGTGTTCAAGAGGTGAGTGGTAAAATTATCTGTAGCCTTTGAATTATTTTAAATACATGATACAGCTTTATTTTTAATTTAAGGTTGCATTCCTGTTGGATGATCAGGACCTGAATGATCAAAGATCATTCTGATCATAGTGCATCAAAACAACCAGTGGGTGCTTTCCATTATGTAAAAATTCTGGACATTTTGGTTGGAAGCAAATGGAAAGGTCTATTTTGGTTCGGTCTGACCGGAATATTTGGGACCACCTCTGGAGGTGGTCCACTTTGATTGGTCTGACCAGTCCAGCCTAAATTTGCCATTCCATTTCAAATGACAATCTTGTTTGTTGCCATACTGTCCTCTTCAGTAGATTTAATTTATGTAGGAGATTAGGGAAGGGAAAAGTAAATGACAAGAGCCATTCTGGAAAATGGAAAATGTTGTTCCAATTTTACTTGGTTAGACTCCTGCTACTCTGTGCAGGACATTCTGACTTCATGGAAGCATAAAGCGAATCCTTGTCCAGAGTGGATCTACATGTACATTGAACATGTATCCATTCCTTTGATGTACTATGATCCAATAGGGGAATCCTTGTTTACAATATTTACCTCATTAGCATAAGCAATTCTGTTTTTGACAGAGTTACAAATAAATCAGTTCTGAATATTGAAAGGTCATACTACGATTAACTCTGCCAGTGAATATGAGCCTGATGTATTGAATACTTTTTGTGCAACATGGGTTTAAAAACTCAAAATTTAACAAAGAATGTATGAGCTCATTAGCGCTTTTGCCACCCAGAAATTTTGCAGGTTTTGAAAGACAATTTCTCCCTGAATATTACACCCAAAAAGCTAAAACTTTCACCATGTACTAAGTTTCACTAGCTCTTTAGATGCCTGAAGTCAATTCATATCTAACATGTTGCCTAATCTGTACGCAAAGCCGTATGCAAATGAGCAAAAATGTAGACAATGACGCCTATATTGACTTGGATAATTAATCTTGATCTGGGTCCTGTGCCCGTTGTAATATTGTTAAACAAGAATTATTTGTGGTATGCATCTACATGTGTATAGTAGGATGGATTAGGCAATTCACAGTCCTTTCTACACAATATAGCATAAAATGTATTCTTCAGAGTGCACATATGTAGTAACTTTGTCAGTCATTGCATGATTTACTGAGAATACTGTACATGTATGTTTGAACATGTACAATTGTACAATGTAGTAGAGCTGTCAATAAACCCATATCACCTGTTGCAGTTGAGCATGCTGGATGGGCCCTTGTTGTTACAGGTGAACTAATGACTGTAGTTGAAACAATTCACCCATAAAGTAACAAATTTGTTGTGGGTATGAAGATCAAGGCTACAGGTGATTCAAATCAAAACCCAGTGAAGTGTTTAAACTGCTGTGAACACAGTTCAGAATAATGTGAAGTTTGTACCGTCACCAAATAGAAACAAGACATCCAGTCACGTACATGTACATTGTACATGTATACTGCATTGAATGTACCAATGGAACATTTTTCGTAGACTAAGTTAGTTAAATTATTTCATTAATGAAAATGATGTAGATGAGGTTCTTTATGTTATTCAGTGATGCTTTACATGTACATGTATTTCTCAATTGACAACCTTGCCAGAATCACTGTTTCTTAGTACATGTACATGTACACTGTAGCTAGTAATTTAAGGTATCTTTTTAAACCAGAACTTCCTGTTTACTAGCAAGCTTGCAATAAGTTACATGTACACACATGTATATAATTAATAATGATAACACATGAAATGGTGGATTTTTAGCCTGGCAAAGATCTGACAGGAGGCAGTGGAATTTTGGGAAAAGAAATCATAGGATAATAAACCTCTTATTAGACATTTGATGTGTGGTATTGCTGAGAATGTTTTACTCATTGTTTGTATTTTCACTCGCCCTACGGGCTCTTCAAAATATGACACACCTTGTAAAATCACACCAAAACGTCTAATAAGATATATATATCGTTTGCGACAAATTTTTAACCTCCAGACGTTTCAACCTACATGTACTTTGTAACGAAGCTACTACATGGGCAAACGCACTGTATTCGGAAAACAATGCCTTCCATGCAGGCTCTCATTTCTCGTGCCAGGCTTCCCACCTGCTTGTTTCGCTCCCTGACCCATCTCTCCTGACTTTACTCATCCACTTTGCTCCTGCTGCAATGCATGAGAGCCTGTTCACAGGCTAACTGTGGGTAATACTTTGAAGTGCTTTTTGTTTCACTGCTTTTCGGCACATTGGTAAGGTTATATTATCAGTTTTGTTAACTGTTGAAATTTCCGCATAATCGACAATCATCCCGAAAATTTCCTCATTATTTGTTATTTTTTCCTGCACCTTCTCAGATGGCATGTATATGTTGCAGGTCAAAATGAAATTCAGGTTAAAATGATTTTAACCTAGTTTGATTCTCAATTTCCTTTGTCTTCTAACCCTTATTATTCATGTTCCATGAATAGTTAGGGTAAAGAACAAAGGCATTTCATGTTAACCTGAATTTCATTTTGACCTGCAACATATATACCATTTATTACATGTAGGAAGATGAATTTTTCTGTCAGTATCACACCTGTCATACTTTCACAAGAAAATTAATTCCAAGTTTTCCAGCTTGGAGTCGAACCTGAGACCTTTGTTTTTTCTAGTCCAGATACCCTGTCAATGTTCTTTTTATTTTATTACATGTACTTTAACAGACAGTGTAGTACTGTTTGAATTTTTGTGTTTGAAATTTTTCAAACCAGTTTGATTGTTATTTTCTTTTTTTTCCCATCATACATACAGTGTATTGCAATAATGGATTTTAGACAAAAGGAAAAATTGATATTAATCATACTGGTTTGAGAATGTATGAAAAATTCTAAACCTTAATGACAATAATGTATTTCATATTTGCAAATTCAAATGTAAATTTTAATTTGTCCACAGGGTTTGATCTCCATTTCCCAACCTTTGGAAGGAAATCCTTTCTGGAGCACAAGAGCATTTCATTTAATTTGGAAGAAAACAGGATTGACATAACCTTCCAGACAAGCACAAGTGATGGACTGCTTCTCTTTGCGGCCGATAACAAAGACCGGGGAGATTTTATCCAGCTGCGTGTTGTGGGTGGTAAGCTGGAGTTCAGATTTGATCCTGGTGACAGCTTAGTGTACATCCAAAGTAATGAGAGAGTTGATACTGGTGAGACAGTAACAGCAACAGCCACGTAAGTTTGTGTACAAATCCCTTTCAGTAAGATTTAAAGTATGTTCCTGCCTTACAGATGTAGTTCTGTCAGGCAGCAACTGGAGAAGCTCTGTAACATTCTCAACTGTACAAACCCCCCTCTCCCTTCCCCTTGCACCCCCTGAAGACATAGATGGGTCATCAACAGACAACAAGTCATTGAATTCTTAACAGACTTGTCCAGTAGTAAAGTAAGTCTAGGTCAGGCTAACATGGTCCATAGAATCAGTGCCCAGCATGGTACTCTAGAAAGTTTTATACATGTACATGTACAGGGAGGCTCCGCCCCGAGGTCCAACCCCTTGCCCTTTTGTATATGATTTTTACAGAAAATGTACCCCTTAAACTCCCTTTTAAATGCATGTACATTGTACCTAAATGACAGATTTGCCAACCCTTTCATATACCTCAACTGTCTGGTAAAATTAATTATTCCCTACCCTTTTATATACCTGAAGCCTGAAAAAGGTACTCCTGTGTGGCAGAGCCTCCCTGTATGGGCCATTTTAAGGAGTACCCAACATCCCCCGGGCACCATTGCTTATCCCTTATACATTTACTATAATTATTTAAGGACTTCTCATCCCTGGATTGGATGCTAGACCGCTAGTCCTTTGGGGGGTTACTGGGCTGTCACATTCACCAGTAGATTCTATATTGTACATGTACATGTAGGTTTAGTGTTGAACAGAACGACCCCAGTAAGGGCTTGAACCCCAGATGCTGTGCCGTCTTCACCTATCACGCGATAGATATCTCGAGCTCATAATCTAATTACTTAATAGCACACTCCTGATAACATGTTTTTTTAATACTTTACATGTAGCTATGTCAGCAAGTCAGGAATACCTTTTGGTACTCTTCAAGTTGGCAACGGTGTACAACTTAAGCGTGAAGTCAGTGGAAGACTCAAAGGGATACAACTCTACGACAACTGGTATATAGGGGGAGTTCCGCCAGGTCTGGATATGCTCAACAAAACCAAAGGCAAAGCTGCTCCAACAGTCTCTTTTGTTGGATCTATCAAAGATGTGCAAGTTAATGGAGAACCTATTGACCTTGCAGGTATTTCGTTATGTAGCTGTGCATGAATGGTGTATGCAGTAGCCTATTTAGGAAATGAACAAGGTTTATTAAATGCTGTGGTTGACTTCACAATGTACATGTACAGGGGGTACTTGAATTGACTACTGTTGACTTATAATTCAAAATAATATGCACACTGGGCCTTATCTACTGGCAGTTACAGCTGTAAAGTTCTATAGTGTACTAACTGTAAATATTATTAACAAGAGAGAGAGAAAGACTAGAGATTGGGAGACAGGTCATCATGCATGTATTGTGTAATTTTATTATTATTTTTTGGATACTCTTCAGTCTGTTGTCTGCAATTTATTTTCATAGACCACTCTGGTTACTTTCTCAAAACTGATATACATGTAGATGTATGCCAACATGAACTATTCATCACTGTGCCTGGATCAGTTACAGTGCAATCTAACCACTACCTCAGTTCAAATGGCCTGTACATGTTGATATTTTAAGATTGGGTTTGCCCCAAAAAATTGTGAGCTAAGGAAATCAAAGTTCATAGACAAAACGTTTGGTTAATTTTAGTTTATTTATTTAAAATTAGGGCTGCAACAATACACTGGTTGTCAGCTTCATGTACATGTAGACAACATTGTGCACCCACAATCAAAATACAGTACCAAAACACCTGGGTGGCTGATAGTGATAATTATGTACACAGGGTTCGCATGCACCTTGAAAGTCCCTGAATTTGAAAATCAAAATTCAAGGCCTTGAAAATCCGTGAAAAGTACATTGGGTCCTTGAAAAACCTTGAAATTTGCTGTTTGACTGTTTTCACTTAGTGGAAGAACTAGAAAAGACTGACACTTGAACAAATCTGTCAGTTATCCCTTAAACCCGATCATCTAGTATCACATTCTACCCATTTTTTTCCTAGATAGAGTGCTTGAAAAATTGGAATTGCACCCTGGAATGTCCTTGAAAAGTCCTTGAAGTTTTAGTCCCAAAAAGAGTATGAACCCTGTGTAAATGACTTTTGTTGGTTCCTTGCAAGACTGGTTCTTCTCACTTGTTGGAGATTGTGAATCCCATTGTGGGTAACATTCCAGCCTTGTATAAGTTTGACGAATGCCGCTCAAATATTTTTAGAGATATTCTTGATTCAGTATTTTACTATTTTGGTGGAACAATTTATGATGCGATCGCTTTCTCATTTGCATAATACAAAAACGCACATGTAAATATCTCTAAAACGAAAGAAGATTTTCCAAAACGGAAAATGCCATTCTTCTTTATTTTTAAAAGCCTTTTAATAAGCAGCAGTTATTTTTTACTTCATGGGAACTCTAAGAACACTCCCTAATATACATGTAGCAAACAAAACTAAAGAAAAAATATTCAAAAAAAATCACTCATATGCTTACCCTATTCATGGAGCATGGTATAATGGCTCATAACCCATGATGGCTAAGCAAATGAAAATTCTCGAATTGCATTTTTCCAATGATCTAGTTTTTAACAATACAGTGTAATTGTAACACCATAATTTTCTACGCAGACGCTAAAGACTGGTATAACATCAATGAAGGTGACATGCCACCGTGCCAGAAAACGCCATGCAGAAATGATGGAGTATGCATCCCACATAAGGACAACCTACATGGTTACACCTGCAATTGCACGGCAGGATTCAATGGAACGAATTGTGAAATTCACATTGCTTGTGAATCAGAGAGTTGCAATGGAGGGGAGTGCATCCCTAAGGCTTCCAATCCTCTGGACTTTGTCTGTCTCTGTCCCTTTGGAAGGGCTGGAGTGCAGTGTCAAACAGGTGGGTATGCAATTTAAATCATGGATTAGGACAGTGGACCAGTTTGACAATGTTAGGCTTTGCCAAGTGTTTCATTCAAGCAAGAAATAATTTACAATGCCCAATTAAAGATGATTTCCAGTCTGTAATATGCAGTCTCAGCACCCTAAGGTTTATAAACACTGTTAGTTTCCACTCGGTGGAATGCGAATCAATGTTCTTCGTTACGAACCACATGCAGTGTACCTTATCTTTGAGGCCTTACAAATTCTTTTTCCAAGATCTTCATTGATTTTTACAGCTGCAAAGTTGTTTCATCAAGTGTTACGAGAAAGAACGAAGCATAAAGCTTCAACTGCTTGGCATCCATAATGGCAGTTGTTTTGAACTTGAATTTACTTTATGCAAGTACATGTAGTTGCAAAATATTTACATTCAAATAAATGTTTAATACGTTTTGTGATGTTTTACATGAAGCAAAACAAAATTATAAACGTAATTTTTACAAACTGTGTGCCCAGTACGGACTGGGAATCATCTTTAAGTACAGAAAGTATTGTAAGATTCCATTGCAAACTTATGGAAATATTGGGTCTTAAACTTGCCAAGATTTACAGAGAATGTATCGTATATCAGGGGCCAAGCACTTGCATGTACATTTTTTTGTAAAAATTGGCCAGTTTTTGATCTTGAATTTCCATGAATTTGCAATGGATTGTGATGAAACTTTGCATTTGATCTATGTTGACTTTTTTGTTTGTATTAAAAATAAGAAACAATAATATTGTGTGACACCGTTGAAGATGCTGCCTCCCCCCCCCCCCCCCCCCCCTTACAATCAAACTCTCAAAATGAAATCCTGTGACTAGCCTCACATTATATCGGTCACAGGCTTTTGGAAATTAATGTCTTGGAGACATGGATGATTCTTGTGGACAAAATTAATGTTTGCAAGTGGAACATTTTTGCACTCGCACATACCAAAGACATACGCATTAATTTTGATTTCTGATTGCCAGAGTTTAGAAAAGGAATCTGCTCTTGTGCTATACAGTTTACATACATGTACATGTATGGTACGTTTTTTAGAGACCTATATTGAAAGTGTACAAGTGCAAATTTAAGGGGCTGTATGTACATTACATGTATGTGATTATTAAACAGTTGTTATTTGAGCTAGACTTGCCCTTCAGTCATTTATTATCAGCTATTTCAAACTCCGGTTGCAGTATTTCAAACTGTTTTGTATTTCCCCTGAGAGTTCAAACTGCTATAATTCTTTCAGTGCTGCTAGTACTGAAACCTAAAGTGGTGGAACACCTAAATACTAAAACACGGAACGCCGGAATACTAAAACCCAGAAAAA
>OZ026604.1:8703472-8744972 GCA_964020085.1 Micromussa lordhowensis
ATTGGTTAAAAATTATACCATCTGCAGACTAGAGTATGTATAATAACAATGAAAATACGAAACAAAAAGTACTAATCGTAAGAAATGGCAAAGTTCTTTAATGGATCTGAGTCCTTCGTCGAGGGAAGTTGTTAGGCATTTGATGTAGTATGCCTCTTTGTGTAGGAGACGATTCCACTTTCCAGAAATCAGTTTTCCTTGTGCCAAGGCTATTTGTGACGGTTATCAATTGACGAACCCGAAGAACGTGTGCGTTAGAGATTCGATGTGAAGCTGATGATTTTCTTCTTACTTTTCTCCCAGGTCAACGGCATCCTTTACTTCCAGCCAAGCACTGTTGCTCTTGAAGGGAGAAATATTGCCAACTGTGCCGACAGCATCAGCCGGCATGCAGCGTAGACTGGACTCCTTAGTGCAGTGGAGACAGCTAGAACGATTTAATGAGGCTGATTAATACAACTTCCTGATCTCGTCAATTAAAGCGGCCACTGTCGTTTAGCTAGTTTTAGCGTGATTCCAAGAGGCGTGTAAGAATCTGTAGGAAGGAACAAAAATATTAGTTTCTTAAGAAACTGTTGGGCCGCGTCGGTTGGCAAGTAAATCACTCTTGTAGCGCTTCGTCAGAACAAACTAATATGTGAGAAAACTGATGGAAATGTGCGCTCACTGACTCGCTACGGCGGTTAATTTAACTTCACCGACTTCAAGTTGATAAGTAGCTTCAAGTTGATAAGTAGCCACTTACGAAGGGTTTCTTATTTCTTTTGTCATGAACAAGGCTGCGTGCAGATATGTACATATCACGCGACTTAGTGATTCACTTTGCTGGGTGAAACAAAGGCGATATTTTATGTCTGAGTACTTACGTCTCGAGCAACGGGCCGCGTTTTCGGAGAAACATCAAGTGCGAGCGAGAAACGAGACGCGATGCGCCAGAAACGAGACGCGACGCGACGCGCGGGAAAGGAGGCTCGACATGTCAAAACACGATATGCCACGAGCGATATCACGAGACGTTGACTTGTTTGAATAAAACTGCAGTAAGATACCAAAAGCCCTTCCCTCTAGTTCAGTCTCCTTTGTCGCCCTTATTTCAAGTATTTGGAACGCTTGTGTCACGCAAAGCTCTTCTTGGCGTGACAAACCTTCGCATCGTAATCAAGTTAACAATTGAATGACGGGTATTCCACAGGCCGTGGGAGTTAGACTCGTTTTGAAACAGAGGCACAAGGGAATACTCGGTGTAGATCTTACAGTGAATTCTAATCACCCGTGTGATGCCAATTGATGCCTTGATTCAGGTTTAATATTAATATATAATTATATTGTAACTACAGTTATTATTGTTGATTTATACAGTCATTGTACATTGTAAATAGGTTTTTATTAGATGTCTATTGATTATACTTAGCTAGAACTTAAAGTGGCTTACTACAGTTTTGATGAATTAAAACAGCCCAACTTCAAACTCTTTTGAAAAGTGTTCCAAGATGTTTTCCTTTTTTTTATTTACTGTTTGCTTAAGTCTTTTTACCATTTTATGGGAACTTTGAACAATTTAAGCTAATTTAAATGTCAACGAATGGCCAAAAATGAACGACCGAGTACCTAAGGGGAGACTGGGCACTAGTAGGCTAAATGACTTTTTTCTCAAAATCTACCAGTATGACCCCACCTCAAAATTTCAGGAATTAGAAATTGGCTCGGATTTAACTTTCATGCAAGTAAAATAAAAATCTGCAAGGCAGATTTTTTGCAAACTAAAAAACGTGAATCGAAAATAACTCAAATTATTTTTTTATCCATCTTCTCTTCGGTCCGGAATCCTGAATCAATTGTGAAAATTTCATCATAGGTTTTACGGTAGGTTTTCGAGCAATCCTCGATCAAAGCCTTGGACGGGAATTGAATTGCGCATGCCCTTTATTTAAGCGCGCGATAATGTGACGCCATGTCTTGCGTGCAAGAAAGCAAGAGTAGATTAGAGCTCTTTTACCAGTTGTTTATCGACCTCTTCCTGTCATATTTAATTGGCCCCAGGCTTAAACACATGCTTGAACGGACTTTGAAACTATCTCCTCGTGTACCAAAGTGATTTAACGCCTTTCAAGTGCTGAAATGGTTTTCCTTTCTTCTTAGGGTTACTTGCGTCTGTTTTGCGCGCGCGACTAATACTGACGTCTGGCAGGCAATCGTAGCGCGCGCTACTGAGTCTCGGAAAAACTGTAGTAAGCCACCTTAATTGATACGGAGCATGTTAGTAACGTTTCGTGATGCTTACATGTAGTCAATATGTATTGTCTATTTTACAACTGGCATTTTATTTGGCTCTATTTCTCACAGTTAACACTTTTTACACTCGTTTCTATTTTTTAACCTATCCTGATGTTGAACTCTGCTCCTTGTGCCTCCGTTTGTAAACGAGTCTTAGTGCAAAACCTTTCTTCTGAAAATGCGTTTGATTTGCCTGAAAATAAACGTGTAGGCGGACATATTTTCATATGAATGGTTTTGCAAGAAGACCTGTTTTGACACAGAAGCAAAAGGCAACCCGGAAATTGTCGATTACCACATTGCCTTGTCCCCCCTCCCCTCTCCTGACCCCCACCCCGAAAAAAAATACAGATTTATTGGCCAAGCGAAGGTTTTAACAGTAGTGTTATTTTCTGCCTTTGGAATTTGTCGTTGCTAGAGTGAAAAGGGGAAGCTATATATACAAAATTCAAAATTATATTCAAAATTACAAGCAATAGTTAACAGATTCCTTTCTGGCAAAATGCACGGTCCCTTCGAATTTTTAGATCTTTTTCAAATCTCTTTGTTAATATTGTTTTACACCAAAGTGAAACAGAGTTTTCTCCCCTTAAAGGGGGAGAATCTTAACCAGAAGCCTGTTTCTATGGGCGCGTAAAGGCTCATCATTCGTCAGCGGTTGCACGCTGGATTTTTAGCCGGCTGCGGCCCCGCGTCAAACATGGCGGGAAAAATTGAAACGACTGTTCTTGCATTACTAGTTCCAGTCTCCAACCGAGCAAACTCCCTGGGGCTTCAAAATCCATAACTCTTCAGAGGAAATTGACTTTCGGGAACAGTTTTTTCGTGGACCAAAAATACATTGGTATTTTGCATAACCTGTAGTATGGAAATGCTTCTCCGTCAAGCTGATGGTGAGAATTACAAGGAAAAGTGCTTTTATAGCCTCTTAAAGATCTAGAATTATCGAAATGTTGTACATTTCCTCAAACGCATGCTACCAGTTGTAGAGAATGCCGCGGCAAAACGTATTGTTATATCTCGAAAACGATCCACTCAGTCCGAGGTTTTAGACGTTTCCTATTGTGGTCACGTGACATACCAAATATGTGCGTAGTTCGAAACATTTAAGGTGGCTCGAAATAGTTTCCAGTTCCAGTACTTGATGGGCCATTATAACCACTCTATATCAGTTGATACCAAAATCATGGTATCAAGAAACGTCCCAATCATTGGTGAACAAGTTGGTGTCAATTTTATGGCACAATGACCCGCCAAAAACACCCTTAATTTTTGCTTTAAGCGCTTATAACTCGAAAACGAACTTGGTGACCCCCATTTGTTATTATCGAATTGTAATCAGCATGATAAGATGCAACTTTTTGTAAAGTTTAAAAAAATTATACGGAGGGGACTCAGAGCCACCTTAAAATTTCGAAAATTTAAGGTGGCTCTGAACCCCCTCAGCGCTTGAACTCATGTTGTTCACTCTGCTCGTGAGTAGAATTTCCTTGTTTTATCAATTTTAGGCGTTCTCGGCTTAGCTAACTATGAGAACTGTCTGTGATTCGCTAGCGTGGAAGAAACTGATTTATTTGCGTGGCTTCCGGGCGATAGTTGACGTAATGACAACATGTTGAGTGTTCACTTAC
This sequence comes from Micromussa lordhowensis, assembly GCA_964020085.1. Lineage (NCBI taxonomy): Eukaryota > Metazoa > Cnidaria > Anthozoa > Scleractinia > Lobophylliidae > Micromussa > Micromussa lordhowensis. The sequence continues at coordinate 8,707,378 of OZ026604.1, forward strand.
TGGTAACTGTGGCTTATTTTGTTGGAATTTTAATCGATTCTCGATGCAAGAAGCTCTTATTCAGTCTATTTAGGTCGATATAGGCCTTTAGAAAGTTATAGATTAGTTTTACGCTGCGGTTTTGACATCTGTAAGTTCGTGTTGATTTAGACTCCAATTTCATGTTAAAAGCACTCTGAATTAAATGTAACAATTCATGATTCAACTTCCTGGCCTCAAAAGGCATACAGGAGAATTATTTCCTTTTATGTGAGCTACGACAAGCCTTGTGGAAAGCTAGCTCTAGGACGGAATTGTATCAAGATTATCAGTGACAAGTCAAATTCTGTAGCCATGTTTTTGCGACGCCAGACCTAGTGTCTTATAGAGTAACTTAAGGTGGCTCCCTAGAGTTTTTACGAAACACCCTCCCTAAAAAAGCGCGAGTTAGAAAAGGAAACGTAGTTAATAACTCTTAAAGTTTTCCTCTTGGAGATTTACCAGTATGGGTACTGTTAAAATAAGGCTTATGTTTTGGTTGTCAATTTTCGGATTAAGGCCGTTACCATGGTAACATCTCATCTAATGACAGGCAGATATATTCCTCATTTTGACCTACACTCCTTTGTATTCATACTTTCCTTCGGTGAAAATTTTTCATACTTCGCCATATCATGGAAATGATATTGCCTTACATTTTGAACTGGTAAAAAGTCAAGGTTGTTCAGACGGTTTTTCCAATATTCTGTAATTTGTCATTATTCTAAATATATGAGATTAGCTCTGACAGATTTTAACAAAAATATGGTATCTTATAGGAATTGTATGTGGTTACAAGTGAGCCAAATTAAAAAAAAATTCACCAAAGGAAACGCGAGAAAATTAGCATTTATTTTCGCACGTGACGTCACAAAAATCAAAAAAACACGCGCGGTATCGCGCGTGGGCATTCATTTAGGCGCGCGCTCAGGTGACGCCATGTATCGCATGCGAGAAAGCAAGAGTAAATTAGAGCTCTTTTACCGGTTATTTATAGAGATTTTTTGTCATATTTTGTCATAAACACATGTTTGAACGGAGTTTGAAACTATTGCTACTTATACCGAAGTGATTTAACGCCTTTGAAGTGCTGAAGTGATTTCGTTTCTTCTTAGGGTTACTTGCGTCATTTTTGAACGCGCGATTATCACTGACGTTTGGCAGGCAATGGTAGCGCGCACTAATGAGTCTAAGAAAAACTCTAGGGAGCCACCTTAAGCAGTGCTTACCTGAAGTTCTACACTCCACACTTTATCTAGCATAACCAGGAAATGACACTAGAATCTCTTGGCCACCTGTGGAAAAATTTAGGCTCATGTCATCATGCAATTGCCTCAATAATAGCAAACTAAACTGCCTTAAAATCATAGCTAGCCAATGTCAGAAAACTCTGCTGCCTCTACTAAGTATATAGCATGTTCTCCACTCAGCACAAGTCAGAGCGACTTGAGGCTAGGGATACAAGTACAAAGCAGTCCCACCCCACCACCTCCCCCCCCCTTGAATTACGGGCCAGGCACTCCAAATAGGTTTTCAAAATTAGCCGCACTCCTGCGTGATAACTGTCCAGAGATTTATACCACGTGACGTAAAATAGCCAATAAAATCAATCAAAAATTAATGGGTGGGTTATAATAGTACATAAAACCCTGTTGGGCTTCAACTTAATACCAAACTAGTTTGATTCTGACAGTTTTGCATATTTCTGATATACAACCCCTACCTTTGTCTAGAAAAAAGTCAAATTGAAATTGAAATCCACAAAATCAAGACTAAATCAAGTCAAGCTGGTTTGATAAAGTTTACGGACAAAAATAACTTAACAACACAATATTAACAGACCCCTTTTTCAAAACTCCAGCAGGTAGATCGATTAATTACATACCTGATGTTTTGAAAACCAGGCCCAAGCAGCCCAATAAGACCTAGTGTCTTATAGAGTAACTTAAGCAGTGCTTACCTCAAGTTCTACACGCCACACTTTATCTAGCATAACCAGGAAATGACACTAGAATCTCTTGGCCACCAAACTTAACATGTGGCGTTTCGCAAATAAGTCACTATGCCAGATGCAAATTGACTCCAAACATTTAAAATGTATATGACAAATATTGTTTTTATTTGCTTGATGGAATCTACATAAGATCATGATATGGAAGTAGAAAATAAAATTGGATATCGCTTTTTCTTCACCGTGTTTTATAGCCTTCTGAAAACGTGAATTTTACTTTCGGTTTGATCAGAAACCGTGGAGGGCCTAGTACTAGTACAAAACAAGAACGCAGGTCTACATATCTTCTGTAAGTGCTTACAATTTTGAACCAATTTTGGAATTACGCTTGATTGCCTAATTCCTAGTGTATTTCACTTTTTTCCGTTTGTATTTTTTGGTTAGAAAATATGTCGACCTCATGTCGACCTACGTTTTTGCTTTGACGTCACAGCCTGACTCTTTGGGAGTAATATTCAGGGAGAAAAATAATTGGCCTTCAAAAACGTCAAAGTTTCTGGGTGACAAAAGCGCCAATTAATGAGCTCACACATATTTTCGTAATTTTTTTTTGTTTTCAATCCGGCATCGCGCGCGCAAAAAAAAAACATGATTCACAACGGGCTCAAATTCCTTGGGATAGTTTATTCTGATATTTTGGTTGCTTGACAAGACACTGAATCACTTTTGCTATGAGGTAAATATTGTTTAAATATTGTCGCTTCGACCTTTTAAAGATAAATGCGACAGAAAGGTTCCACTCCACAGCTGACAGCATAACAAATTTTATTCCAAGGAATCATAAATGGCAAGTACAAAACGTGCAACCTTTGATTTATTGTTAGTTTAACTTTTCTTACTATAACTAGGTTGCTTAAACGACCAGTTCTTCCACATATCTTTCACTGTGTCTACACGGTCTTACGGATGCTCATGACAGGAGATTTAATGCCCATGGAGTCGACATTAGGATAACGGCCATCTTTGTCCAAGATGGAGTGGTCTCCTTTAAAGTTGATATCTGAATACACAGTCCATTGGATGGTGTTATTAGCTCCACAGCTAACCGAGCAGGCGCCATCTTGAAGAACTCCACGCAAGTCTGGTTCGTTTCTTGTAACAGTCTATGGTAAAAGAAATATAAAAATGCATGGATCAGTTCAAGTTTGATCTTAAATGGTTCACAGCTTTCTTTGGTTGTTAACGAAATGAGATGCGTTTGCCAGTTGTCACTTTTATGCCATTCAGAAGAATATTAAGTTATTTTTAAAAGTCATGAAGGTTTCTGCAATATTAAACACTCAAGTACCATCGTGATTCTAGACTGGGATAACTTGTTCGAGGTATTTTTTTGTTTGTTTGTTTCGGTGTCGTCAAACCATAACCCTAGAACATGGGACGCATGACAAGCAAACCATTGAAGCAATCGAATCTGGAAGCAAGGTTAACGGTTTACTTTCGGGTTTAACTGCTGACCAGATGACAAAGTGATGCCATCGCTTAAAAACTAACTTTCTCGGATTACCTTCGAAACCACTGTACAGTAAAATAGGTTAACAGCTTTCTCAATTTAGTGTCGTCTTAAAATTGGCTTGAGTCCTAACAGACGATATCAGCCCTTCTGTTTAATGAAAACTCAAAGCAAAAACACTTAACAGCCACAAAGTTACGAGCTGTACAAGGCGCGCGCAGGATGACGGTGTTTTAAAGGAACCATACAGTGTAGTGAAGCAGTTTTGAAATACATTTGACATATATCGTTACTAATTAATTTTGTAAAGTTTAGCGCTTTACCGTTGATTTTCCTCCAAAGTCATTATTTGCATACAACACTATTTTTTCGTCTCCCATGGTTGTCAACTCTGAAAGCGGGTTTGTAATCCTTTAAAGTGCAAAATTCAAATGATAATAATAAATGGTATGGTATGGAAAGGCACAACGTAATTAACGTGAGCAAACGTCTAAAAAGAGCTGTGGCGTAGTGACAGGTAGACGTAGTGAGTGAGGGTAGAAGCTTACCTTATCACTTGGTCCTTGGCAGGCTGAAAACAGTCTATCTTGTCGCGTGATAGCGATGAAGGCAGTTGGTGTTTGGCAAGCTCTTTTTATGTTGTCCTAGCTGACAGCTCTAATGAAGCATGCAAGTTGTAACGGTTACCACCATTTCCAAACATGGTCATAAGTTTAGGCCTTGTTATTTGAAGTGTCAAAAGAGGGAGTGACAAGAGATTAAGATCAAGCCACTTAAAATTCCTGCTGATAAGCACGCAAGGCTCTAAATGAAAGGTGAAGCCAGCAAGGAAATTGCGAAAGAAACTCTTTGCTATTCATGTGTGTCATAATGTATGGATTTAACTGTTTTTGAGATATTTTCATGAACCGGCTGCTTCTAAACGGACTAAGATGTATCTTAATGTTGTAACTCCTCCCAAATACTCATTCACAGCATTATTAACAGGTGATAAGGGTGGGGGGGGGGGGGGGTAAGTTTGTAAAGAAACTGTGGTGCTGCGTCGGTGGGGAGTATTACAAGATGATTTGGTTTTATCAACTGAGTTGATAATGTGAATTGGCCACCGTAAAGAGATTCGAAAGCTGACGTTTCGAGCGTTAGCCCTTCGTCGCAGCGAATTATTGACAGGTAGCCTCGTAGCCACTTGATTAATTGGGACTTGATTGAGGGCGCCAACGCATGTGACTGCGCATGCGGAATAACAACGTCACTTGATATAGTTAATTTAACAGTAAAAATGTTACCGGGCTCACAGAAATAGAAGGGATTCTTTATTTGCCTAATTCTAACAATCATGGTTACTGCTGCCAGAAGAAAACTGCACAATGGTGCGTGCTCTTGTCGCGGGCAAAAAACAGGAACAAGCATTTACGTAATTGCCAACAAAGAAAATAATATCAACATTTTAAAAATTCCAGCAATCAGTGATTAATTAATTTGAGTCAATTATCTCAAAGCAGCTTTAAAAATAGCTCGTTTAACTGTGATTGCACGTCTTTGAAATTTGTAGCTCCTCCCATTCAGACAGACATTTTCCTGTTTTCCAAGGGCACATAGATAATAACATCACAAGTGCCTAAAAGGGTGTGTCAAGAGTTCTTAAAGGAACTTTACCGTTTACCAATCTCACTGTCATCATTAGCTTAGTGTTTCAGGCGGTGCAATTAGCGTCGACAACCACGAAAACAAACCTCTTAAGTCCTTAAGTTGTTTTGATAGTGAATGCTGATAGTTCTAGGCGTCCGTTTTCATTCGCGCGTGCTCCAAATTTATAGAGCTTTGTATGGAGACGTCTTGTTGGTAACCCTTGAAGGGGTACCAACACGGCGGCCATAAACTAACAGAAACACCTCTCAATGCGTTTTGCCATTGAAATGAGACTTTATTACTCTAGAGCCAAGGCACATCGAAATTAATCCTTCCTCTTTTGAAGCAACTGTCCAGTTAGCATAAACTTGAGCGATAACTATTCTGGTGCCGCCATTTTGGTGTCACGCAAAGCATAAGTTTGGAATTTAAGTGTTCTCTTTAACAAAACGAGTAACCCTGTCAAGCTTAAAAGTTGTAAAATCGTCAAGTTATCAGAGGGCCTTAAATCGGATGAAACTAAAACTTCAGAAGGATTAGTAATTTTTTGTTTTGGAAAATGATGACGTCACGTGGAAACCGGCAATGTAACTAAGAATGTAAGCGATAGACGTAGAGTTGCAACATGGTAAAAAAAAGAAAGATTAATTTGATAAAGGTAAACCAAGTACTTCGTAGCGCTTCCTTTTCGCCCTTTTCGTCTATAAGCAAGTGTTGGTACGTGTTTGAAATCATGCTATGGGCTAACTTTAACTATTGAAATTGCATATTTTACTCCCAGAAATTAGTAAACTGTTTGATCTATTCAGTCCTAGACCCTTCAGCACTAACGATATGAAAGGGTCGCAAATCTGAAAGTAACGAAGATTTTTAAACTTTACTATTAGCGACGAAAATGCGTCTGTTTAAAACTACAAGGCAGTTAACATGTTGGTTTAAAGCAAAGTTTGATGCTTTGTTTAAGCCGGTGAAATGGCCCGCTCATTTAGCTGACAAAACGTGCTCAGTCCTGTTTTGTAGAGGGTCAAAAGAGATCATCAGCCTTAAGTGTTCCAAACACATTAGCACAATTTCAGGCCATTAACAAAACTTGAGCCTAACTACACCAACCTTTAATGGTGTCCAACACAATATTAGCGTCAGCAGCGAAACTGAGACTATTTGAAAGTGGGTAATTTTTGTACAGTAAGATCAGTGAAAAGGCTGCAAGTCATCACGAGATCAAATCAGCCCTCCAGGGAAATGTTTTATATTGTTGATGACTAATTTAAATATTTTCCCGCTTGCTCTGAGTATCAAAACAAACCTCTTGTAATTTGTATATGTTCTTATACATGGAAGAAATTATGCGCCAATGTGACCGATTAAAAAAGCATCATGCATAAACATATGCTCTCTTCAGCGTGATAAAGAATATTTAGAGCTAAGCAGATTTTTTGAGGTCAAAATTTCAAAGCAAATGACGCTGATTCACGCTTTGTTTCCGAAACCGTTAGGGAAGAGATTGCTTCACTTAGTCTACGTATTCCATGCTCTGTGTCAGCTGTAGGCAACTGATACGAGTCGGAGAATAACGGAAATAAAGAATAAAGTGTATCGAGAAGAACAATAGAACTACGGAGATATTTTAAATCAAGCAATTAATATAAGCTGCTGTCAAAGAACACTTTTCGAAACCCGTTGCTAGATTCAGTTAGAATATTTGTAATTGGTAACATACGTATTTTACCACTAAGTGTTTTTAAAATACATCAGAAACATTTAAATTTCGAACCAACTATTTTTGTTCTGCTGCCCAGAAATTATGGAATGTTACTGTAGTTGTTTTCATGCCCGTTTCTGAACAATTATTTCATTTTTCATTTTTAGAGGTATTCTAAGATACTAGCAAGACCTGCCAGATGGTTTTTTTTTCATCAAATTCGAAGTTGAACTTGGCGTCCTTATGTACTAATTTGTTTGCCACATCAGGTTGTGGCGGAAGTTGCAGCGCATTAGTTTAGTCGACAATTCAAAGCACTGACCAGTTCCGCTTTCACCCGAATAATATCAGAATACCACTTTCGTGCTTAGCAGGAGCTCAAATTCTCTCAAGTTACAAGGCTATAAAAAGTAAGTAAACTACTCAATCTGTGCCATAACAATTTGAGCAAACAAACTGGCAACAGTCGCTCTTTTTCTACAACACGGGCTGGAAAACTTTGAAATACTTCAATATATTTCCAACGTTTATGTACATCACTGCTCCCTTTTTGCCGTTGTGAATTTTAATAGATCATTCTTTCGTCTGCCTTCTTGTTCCAGTGCTAGCATCATTTAATTTACCCTAGTCACAAATTTTAGGGCAGTCCATGATATTATTCCTCTGTTAATACATTGATTGGAGTAATGGATCGACTGAAAGGAGCCAATCCTCTCCAGGCGCTCTAGTAATGCAGCTAGCAATAGTGGCTGAAACAACCGTGTACATTTTGAATAGCAACTTGCTACAAAACGTTGAAAAGTACAGATAACAGTTCAATGTTGTTTCGAATTCACGTATACCAAATAACTATCAACATTTAAGATCGACCTCGCCAAAAGGCGGTGGAAAAGAATTGAAATAAATCGAAACTCCTTATCCATCAAAGCGAATTATTTAATCGTATTTCATTTGTATTATTCAGTGCTTTGCAAAACGTTGTCAGCTTTTGTGTTCCCACTGGTTTGTATTCTATCTTTGGGATTTTAGTCGCGAATCTCTCGTATGTCGAGCTGTATTGAGACAGTTTCCGCATTGGTTAAGCTTTCTAACAACGCAGAATTCGATTATTTTGCGTTGTCGCTCTACAGAGGACGACTAAGAAAATTACCAACACCAGTGTTGAGTTCTCGTTGCTGCTAATGGTCGCAGCACCATTTGAAGTACTGTATAGGTAGTTAATTTATAAATTAACAAAAATCATGTGCATCTCTCCATGCTTAGTTCCTCTTAGTTGGGTTAAACTCGCCCCTGCTCGTTTTTGTCTCAACTATTTCACAGGGAAAACCACAGCTAGCATACTGGTGGGAAAAAGGGGAAAAAGTGGCAAAGACAACAGGCTAGAGAGCAGGAACATGTCAGAGCATTTTTCTTGTAGTTTAAGTTTGTTTGTTTATTCAGGTATTGGCCCAGGGTAACAAAAATGAGGTGAACCGGGCTTAAGGAACTGAAAAGAAATGTGGGTCGGTTTAATAATACTTCCAAACCGAGCACAGGGGAACAGCTCTATAATTGAGGTCTTCGACGCATTCAATACAATATACATACGGAGATATAGGTTTAATCAATAATCATTACACCAAAATGAAGCTTTGACTCGTTAACTTCGCTGTCAAGAAGAAAATGTATTGAAGTGTCTACATCAAATCAAACACATTGGACATTATTACACATTTAAGACCGCCTCCTGGTTAGCTCAGTTGGTAGAGCGCCAGTCTGCTGTGCGGAAGGTCGAGGGTTCGAGCCCCAGACCGGACCAACACTCAGGGTCTTAAAATAACTGAGGAGAATGTGCTGCCTTTGTAAATTCATCTGCAAATGGTTAGATATTCAGGTCTTCTCGGATAAGGACTATAAACCGTAGGCCCCGTCTCCTGCATCTTCAATGTTACATGGTTAGCAGGGGACGTTAAAGAACCCACACACTTATCGAAAAGAGTAGGGCACGTAGTTCCCGGTGTTGTGGTCTGGCCTTGTCTCATGGGTTGGTGCTTTACATAGGGATAACCTCATGCACCTTTCCCCCTTGGACAGAGTTGTCCAAGAAAAATTGCTATGCTATGACTATGATTGGAAAGCTTATGTTTGCAACAAGAAGTTAAATTTAAGAAATCTATCGACTAAGGAAGTCAATCTTTCCAAAAACAGGAATTCAAAGGTCTTAAGTGATGTCTATTAAGGAAATGACGTGTCATAACTCGTTTTCAATTAATGGTCAAAAATCAAACCGTTATCCCTGAGTTAATGATTCTAAGAGGACACTAATTTCATCTTAGTATGTGGCGTACTATGCATAAGGAAAATCTACAGCTTTTAATTTAAGAAGGTCAAAATAGGTCAGCTCTTACAGATCAACAAAACACTCATTCGGCAACCGCAAGAAACATCTTTTATGCAAATGATTAATTATAAGCTAAAAAATTTCCATTAACGATGCCGATTTCAAAATCAGCAAGCCAAAGAACTTCATTTGCCGATCATTTCGATCGTGTCTCATTCCTCCAGCAATTTATTTTGAAATAATAGATTTCTGCCTCAATGCACGCCACACATTTTCCATTTTTGTTTCCTTTGTGAGGTTAAAGAAAGAAAATGCTACTTCTCATTCCTTGGTTTAAGTCGTTTATCCCAAGAGAAGCAGTGTTGTACATATAAATACGTCCTCGCAAAGGTTGTACAAAGATTAGAATCGTAATATAACTCATGCTCTAGAATACATTCCTTGTCAAGCTTAATGTGTAAAACGTTATAAGCAATTAATGACAAATTATCTTCTCAGAGAAGCCTCGTCAATTGTGTGTCTAGAGACTAGGCAGGTGTTTACCAAGATCAGCCTCCACCGGAGTCAGAGCCTGGTGGAAAGTATAAGTTTCCTGATGGAATGGGTCTTCAGGAGCCTGTGAAAGCTTTCGTAAAGCCCCATAGAGACTTAATCATAATAACAAGTGCAACGAAACGTTAATGTTGCGTATTGTTATGTTAATTACATGGAAGTCAAAAGTAAAAGAAACTTTCCGTCTTTCGTCATGTAGTATAGTCGCGAAATAATAACCAAACCAGTCATGGCTTAGGGCTCTTTTCAATAAAAGTAAAGCATTTAAAAAAGTGAAGAGAACGAAAGACTCCTTCAGAGTTCAGTTTTGTGGATTTTGGGTTTAAAGACTCTCAACTCTGTATGTATGTTGGTTCCTGTTTTCAAGAAGGTCAAAAGAGTATGTAAAGTAGCTACAGAGTCAAGTGATCTGCTGCCAATGAAGCCAACCTCGCTTTATCTATCATAACAAATCTCTCATGTTTTTGTTTTGCTCCTTCACGGTCGAAGATTACAATCATGCCAGAGTGCATTAAATCTGACAATCATTTTCGACATCGCGAATCACCATCGTATTAGAAACATAGTTTTCCGTTCTAAATTTGAGGCTAGAAATAGACTTTTTTCTGGGATTTTCTGGCTTTAAAATCGCGTTTTTACTTTGCAGTATTTGCATCTCCAACAATTTAGTAATTCTTTTATCATAAAAGGTGTCAGCCTATTTAGGGTTTAAATCTCGACTGTCAATGATTCCACATGCGCAAAAGAAACTTCCAATATACTCTCTCAGTGACTTTCGAAGAAATATTTTGAGAACAAGCTGAACTTTTTACATTATTTAAAGGACATCCGCCGCATTAACAATGCATATGACGTAGAAAATCGATAATTTGTGAATATAACTGATATCCACTTGCTCGCTGCGACTGTTTGACTTACTGGACTCGTCTCGGCGTGTTGTCTCGAACTAACGGTGTATCGCCATCGTGATTCAACTGCCACGTTCTGGGTAAGAGGCATTTGTATTTGTAGAAAGTCGTGCAATCATTGTAGTGAATGCGATGTTCATACTGCACTTATAGAATGGCATCGAAAGTGCTGTCATTAGCGGAATGGTTCAGAAAATAAATAAAAAACAGTGTGTTTTCTAGTATGTATAGCTTTCTAGAGAAATAGAGCACCATGAAACTCACGTTTAACTTAAGCCGCCGCCATATTGGATTTACACTCAGAGTTGCAGTAAATTTCTACAAACAACATCAAAAAGCTAGGTAACTGTTTATTCGCCTTCAAGTGTTAAAATTATAGCCAATTTGTAGAAAAAGGATTACGCTACAACTCTCTCTTATCATCCTATCCGGATGAGCAATAGGAGGGAAAATGGCACTGTTCCAAGGATTTCATTGATTTTATTTACTTATCATTATTGCAGCCTGAACGCATTTCTGGAGTTCGACAGTTCCTCCATGGAGTCCAACAATCCCTCTGGAAGACAGCGGACTGAGAACACGGGAAAAGTAAGATCATTTCAATTATGGCGATAAATTTCAAACTAGGGAGTACAAAGTTAGCGAATGCTTGATAAATATAAAGGCAACGGATTTCGTCCGTTATGTGAGCTGCGTCTTATTTTGTCTATCAATCAATTAGAATCAAATAACCACGTATAAACTAGTAGAAATCTAGACAAAACATCGATCGCAAGATCGAGATAGTAAATTGAGTATACGTACGAATTATGAAGAAATACGGAGATTTACAAGTGGGGTAATATCATATCTTATGGTTTTGCAGGACTCGTCCAAAACAGTTCTGACATTGTATGGGTCAAAATGTTATGGGGGGAGAATGCAGGTAAGACTTTTAAAGTATTTACCAAGAGAGAATCAAGGATAAAAGAGTTCATTTCCTTCAGGCAACTTGTACTCAAGTCAGTAAGCGTGATTCTTTATTTTCTTACCCTCTTTGTTTTGCAGACATTCGATGCGGAATGCAATGACGTGACGAGGTTTCTTCCCGATGGAGCCTCGTCCATTGTTGTGTCTGAAGGGACCGAGGCTTGGCAGGTTTTCACCGAAGTCAGCTTTGGAGGGGCTACCGCGCGTTTACAGCCTGGTGGTAAATATCAGTATCCTGTCGATATGCGTCTCCAGGATCCCGTGAAAAGCTTCCGCAAAGCTCCATAGAGACTGAGTTAATCATAATCACAAGTGCAACAAATCTTCATTTACAGTAGTGGAAAAAAGAACACGAGGGTTGAATTATTATAGAGGTCTATCTGAAGAAAACGATCCTGTAAAATTCAACTAAATCTCTGTCTTGTATCTACGAACCTTGTTATTAAACGTAGTTTTTAGACCCTGTCAGACTCAGGGGAAAGAAACTTAAATTCCTTCACACTGAGCTCTGTTTGGTGGAATTGGTTGATTTTTTTTGTTCAAAGCTGAACGTTTTCAAATAAACTGGTTCCTGTTTTCAAGAAGGTCAAAAAAGGCAAGCCATTACCTAAATAAAACATTACTAAGCAATCACAACACCTTAATCACAACACCCGTTAATTTCACCCATTAATTTCAATGTTTTAACAAAATAAAAAAGTGTGTAAAGTAAATAGAGAGTCAAGTAATTTGCTGTCGGTGAAGCCAACCAAGTTTATGTGATATCAAAAGTCCCGTTACTAAAAACGAGAGTGAAAAGCTTTCTGTCGACATTGTACTTATTTTGCCAATTTCCAACGGCTGAACTCTCTGTTAAACGTTTTTATGTCATAGGGTTACATTTACAAGCTTTTACAAATGTATTGAATATCTGCTGTCTTATTGCATATCCAACACTGTTCTGAAATTTTTATATACACCAATTATACTTCGTCAAAGAACATTTTTTCTAACCCTGTGTTGGATTTGGCGGAGACCAGTTCTTTTTCACTATCAAGTCTACAAACCTTGGATATTATGTATGTACCTTGTATATTATGTATGTACTTTTTCGAAAACACATCAACAACATTTGAATTTCAAACCCGCTGCTCTTTTTATCCTGCCCTAAAGTAAGGAATTTTTATACCGTTGTTTCCAATTATTTTGACACTAACTTTTTAATATTCGAAGATATCAGTAATACCTTATTTTGACTTCCTTACTAATTTGTTTGCTACATCAGTTTGTAGCGGAATTTGCTGCGCATTAGTTCAGTCGATAACTCAAAGAACTGATCAGTTCCGCTTTCACCTAAATCATCAGAATACTTCTCTCGTACATCTCTATAAGCTGTTTATCGTTGAGCCAGATCTGCGCCCTGTCAGATCCTAATTAAACTATAGATTAAGCCGCCTCTTAATGGCTTTCGGCTGGTTTAACCCTTGAGAGGTGGCTATATTGGTGGGCTGGTTAAATGAGTTCCTCTAATTTCGGTTAAACTCAGTCGCCCCTGCTCGTTTTCGAATCGACTATTTCACAGGAAACCAAACGGCTAGTATACTGAAGGGAAAGAAGTGGCAAACACAACAGGTTAGCGTACTGATTTGTTCAGCAAAAACATTTCGGAGCATTTTTTTGGTTGTTTGGTTTTCAGTGTAGTTAGCATCATCGTCGTGTTAGCATCATTCAGTTTAACTTCATAGTGAATTTTAGGGACGTCCATTGTTTGTTCATTCATGTAGACTTGGTGTAAGCGAAATGAAGCGACCTGGGCTAAAGGTAGTGAAAAGAAATTTGGGTCTAATCAATAATACTTCGAAAACGAGTACACTAGAACTCATTCCGTTAAGCGAACTGTTGTATTATTCTTGCAGTTTGCAAGCTCGCAGGAACCAAGGTTTCTTTCCTTGCTCGAAGCAGTCAATACAATAAGTAAGGAGATATAAGTTGAGTCGGTAGAATTGGCTCCTAAAATTCTCAAAGATTTTAATCAATAAGCATTACACCAAAGGGAAGCTGTGGCATACTTCGTTCAGCATTTCTGTCCTGATCAGCTTTACTTTAAGTAGTAAAGATATTCAAAGAAGTGTCTTTGATAAGTGTGTACATCAAGTGAAATACATTCGAAAGCTTATATTTTGAGATAAGAAGTCAAATCTAAAGATCTATCGACTAGGGAAGTCGTACTTCCCAAAAACAGGAACTCAAAGGTTTTGAGTGGGGTCTGTTAAGGAAATGCTTAGGCATACCTTGTTTTTCAATTAATGGTCAAAAAACAATGATTCTAAGAGGACATTGTTTTCATCGCGCCATGACTCAAGCGGATCAATATCTTTCTATTTAAGAGGGTCAAAATAGGTCAGTTCTTGCTGATCAACAAAACACTCAACCGATTACGTTCAGCTCTCTGTTCAAAGAGTATGTTGGATTTAATCTTTGACGATTGACTTCCTAAAACAAATCTCTTCAAATTTAATCAAGTCACTCGCATTTTTTTGCTGGAGCTCGGTGAAGAATGCAATGACTTGACCAATCATCTTCCCAATGAAGCCTTGTCAATTTTTGTGTCTAAAGACACAGAGGCTTGGAAGGTATTTACGCAACTCAGCTTCAAAGGAGAGCCCGTGAGTTTAGAGCCTGGTGGCGGATACAAGTCTCTTGATGAAATGGGATATATTCCAGGACCATGTGAAAAGCTTTCGTAAAGCAACATAAAGAGTTCATCATAATGACAAGTGCAACGAATCTTAATTTACAGTAGTGGGAACAAAACATGAGGACTGAATTATTATATGGTCGTCTATCTGAAGAAAAAGATCCTGTAAAATTCAACTAAATCTCTGCCCTGTATCTATGTACCTTGTCATTAAACTTTGTTCTTAGACTTTTTCAGACTCAGAATTTTTGAGTGGGTGGTACGTAAATCCATGAAAATCCATCATTGCCCATAACTGTAAGAAACCTTGCCATTGAGGACTAAGGCAAAATGGCATTAACTACGTTTTCGTCTTCCTTTCGTCTTCCTTATAAATGTTGCCGCATATGTTACGCGCTGTAGTGTTAATTGGAAGTCAAAAGTAAAAGAAACTTGCTGTCATTCGTCATGCAGTATAGTCGCGAAATAATAGCCAAAACAGCAAAGTGAAACATAGACAAAAAATTAAGAGGAAAGGAACAGAAGAAACTTAAACTCCTTCAGAGCTCCGTTTTGTGGAGTTAGTGGATTTTAGGTCTTAACAGTTTATATTCAGAGCAGGAAGTTTTCAAGTAAACTAGTTTCTGCTTTCAAGAAGGTCAAAAGAGGCAAGCCATTATACCAAATAAAACATTACTAAGCAACGCTACTAACCACAACACCTTAATTGCAATGTTTTACAAAATGAAAGGGTATTCAAAGTAACTAGAGCCAGTGATTTGCTGCTAATGACGGCAACTTCACTTATGTGAATATCAAAAGTCCCTGAAGGTTTACCGTTTTTAAAAAAAGAGTGAAAATTCCTACTGTTGACGTTGTACTGATTTTGCCACCTTGCAATTTAATTTGTTTAACATTTCGTTTAACTCGTTTAATTCGTTTTCACTGTCAAACAGTAAAGATATTCAAAGAAGTGTCTACGATAGGTGACTATATCAAATCAAACACACTCGAAAGCTTATATTTTGGGATAAGAAGTCAAATCCAAAGATCTATCGACTAGGGAAGTCGAACTTCCCAAAAACAGCAATTCAAACGCTGTTAAGGAAATGACGTGGGAATGGTAAAAAATTGAGCCCTTGGCCATGAGTGACATTTACAATGATTCTAAGAGGGCATTGTTTTCATCTGAGCAAGTGTCGCGCCATGAATCAGTCGGATCAATATCTTTCTATTTAAGAGGGTCAAAATAGGTCAGCTCTTGCTGATCAACCAAGACACTCATTCAGCAACCGCAGCAATCATCTTCTGGGCAAATGATTAATCATAAGCTAAAAAATTGCCATTAACGACGCCGATTTCAATACCAGCAAAACAAAGAACTCGAATAGAAGCGGTGTTTTATTCCTCAAGCATTTTTTTGGACTTGAGGGAATTTCTGCCTTAGTGCTCTCCTAACATTTTCCAATTAAAATAACAAAATGCTATTTCTCATTCCTTAGCTTGGCTGGATTTAAAAAGGTATCGTTCTTTTTTCTTAATTTTCACTGAATCTCCTGACATTGTTATATCCTGAAAGTCGTTTATCCCATGGGGATGTGAGTCTTATACATATACATACTTCCTCACAAAGACTGTGCAATGATTAGAATCGAAATATTATTCATTCGCTAGCATACATTTCATGTCAAGCTGAATGTGTAAGGCAATATAAGCAATTAACGATTTGTGAATAAACTACATTGTTAAGGTGAGCGGAAAACGCAATTGCAAAGCAACCAAAATATTACTTATAGTTGCTCCAAGAAAAAAATAGATTACTGCCCACTAACTTAATTCATTTGCTCAATAATTCATACTACTACCAGTACTTTTTTTAACTAAGCAAAACATTTTCCCTTGACATCTCACAGCTGAGCAACTTTGATCAACTTCCTGTGGTGAATCGACTGAATCTGTGCGACGACGCTAAAAATTGTTTAATTTGCTTTGAAGATATTTAATGTTATGATAGCGGTCGGTATCAAGGTAAACTTGATTGTCTTTTTTGGAGATTGAGATAAAATCAACGAACAAGGAGTTTATTTACGTTACACATTTCGTGAATACTGGGTAAATATATAAGCGTCACGTTTAAACGAAATGGAAAATATTCAATACGCCATATTTCTTGTTTGTATATTATAGAATGTGCTAATTCTGTTGCCCCTAGTTGTCCTGTTCACATACAGTTGTCCTGTTCACGTACTTTTTTTAACTAAGCAAAACATTTTCCCTTGACATCTCACAGCTGAGCAACTTTGATCAACTTCCTGTGGTGAATCGACTGAATCTGTGCGACGACGCTAAAAATTGTTTAATTTGCTTTGAAGATATTTAATTTTATGATAGCGGTTGTACCAAGGCAAACTTGATTGTCTTTTTTGGAGATTGAGATAAAATCAACGAACAAGGAGTTTATTTACGTTACACATTTCGTGAATACTGGGTAAATATATAAGCGTCACGTTTAAACGAAGTGGGAAATATTCAATACGCCATATTTCTTGTTTGTATATTATAGAATGTGCTAATTCTGTTGCCCCTAGTTGTCCTGTTCACATACACATTCCATTCCAGTATCCCTTGGTTTATCAGTCCAGTCCATTTCTTTACTATCATCCACAATTTTACTATATATAGATGTGTGAATATTTACTCACTTTACTGCTTTTGCAATTTGTTAATCATAAGTTTGATTTCTTATGGTTTGTAAATTCCTCGAGATGATGCGAGAACGGAAAATCTCTGACGATGGATTGACTGCCTAAAACACCTCAAGTCACTCGCAATTTTTGCAGGAGTTCGGTGAAGAATCCAATGACGGGACCAAACATCTTCCAAAGAAGCCTCATCAATTGCTGTGTCTAAAGACACGGAGGTCAGCTTTCAAGGAGTGACTGGATTTAGAGCCCTGTAAAAAGTACAAGTCTCCTATTGACACGACATTCCTGAACTCTGTGAAAAGCTTTCGTAAAGCACCAGAATTACAAGTGCAACGAACCTTAAATCTTAAAGGACTGAATTGTTATATGGACGTCTATCTGAAAATCCTGTAAATCCAAGTAAATATCTCTGTTTTGTATCTATAAACGTTGTCATTAAACGCAGTTCTTAGACTCTTTGAGACTCAGACTTTTTAGACTTTTTTAAGTAGACGGTCAACAGTAAATCCACATCGAAAATCTATTACTGCCCGTAACTGTAAGAAAAATTGCCATTTAGGAAGAAGGTAAAATGACATTAACTACGTTTCTGTGTTTCTTGCGGCTTAGACATGCTGCTTAATATATATGTTGCACGCTGTAATGTTAATTGGAAGTCAAGAGCAAAAGAAACTTGGCGTCATTTTTCATGCGGTATGGTCGAGAAAAGATAATTAAAACAGGCAGCCTTAAACTTTTCGATCTCCTTTAATAAAAGTAAATTTAACAAAATTGAGAGGAAAGGAGCAGAAGAAATTTAAATTTCTTCACAGCTCAGTTAAGTGGAATTAGTGGATTTTGGGCCTTAAGACTCCCAACTCTGTTCAGACCGGAACGTTTTCAAATAAACTGGTTCCTGTTTTCAAGAAGGTCAAAAGAGGCAAGCCATTATCCCAAATAAAACATTACCAAGCAACATTACTAACCACAACACCTTAATTGCAATGTTTAAACAAAGTAAAAGTGGAGATGCAAAGTAACTACAGAGTCAGGTGATTCAGTTAATGAAGCCTGTAGTGTATTAGGATCCAGTTCCCCTCCTGTATGATGAAACCCAGACCCTCTCGGTTAAGTAGTCGAGCACGAGTTATCATGGCGAATAAAGTTATCGTTGTTGTTTGATGCAATCCGGTTTAATCCTTCTTATCACCGACCAGTTCGGGACACAACATTGGCGACGAGGATGGACGACAACGAAAGAAACCATATTAAAACCTTCGACTGTCACGGCGACCGAAACACGTTGGGTCTCCGATGGAAACGCTGGCTTATCGCGTTCGAACTGTTTGCCGACGGAAAAGGGCTGATCTTGAATGAAGAAACTGCAACCAACAGGCAGAGAAGACGAGCATTACTGCTTCATTTGGCCGGTACTGACGTTCAAGATATCTTCTACACACTCCCAGACACAGGAGATGCGAAAGATTATAAGAAAGCTGTGGATGCACTAAACGCATACTTCGTTCCAAAGGTCGACACAACATACGCTAGGCATTGCTTCAGACAGCTAACACAAGCACCCGGGGAAACAATTCGACAGTTTGCAACCAGATTAACAGGAGTACCCATCGGATCCGCTCCGCAGAATATCCGCTCTGCAAACTTATGTCGACCTGGCTGGGAATCTTGGCTATGGTTATAATCTTGCTGGGAAATGTGCTTATCGACGGTTAGATAGCTGGGAAAATTTATTTTGTGTGTACTAATAGCTTACGTATCGGTTTTCTAAATCAAATCTGGCTGGAAAATACTTTGAAATGAAATTGCTGTGAAGCGTGCTGACTGAAGCGTGCGACCTTATACTTTTAATCTGGCCGCTCCGGAACTTTCGTTTGGAAAAAAATGCTTGCAATTAAAAAAACAGGCAGTTTTGGTTATTTATTAAAGTTTTATTTGTCAGCAAACAATAGTTGTCTGTTCCGCTGTCATTTACAGTGAACTTGTACTTTACCCTCGACGCCCCTTTTTCCCATGGTCAGTTCGTTTAACCGCCCGGCTTAGTTCAGTCGCAGAAAAGCGCCATCGTATCATACGACCGGTTATCTGGAAATCTCGAAACGATATTTGGTTTTAGTAGTACGTTTATTCACAGTTTGCTGCTCCGGTCGCCGAAAAGCTTCATCGTATCATACAACTGGTACGTGTAGTTATTCATATTTGCTGCCGCGGACGCGCAAAAGTGGGATCACTTCAAACGACTGCTTATCTGAAAAAATCTGGAAACGCCGTTATTTGGTACGTGTAGTTTATTCACATTTTGCTGCTTATAGTAGCCATTTGCTTCTTAAACATTGTTCAGGATTGTTATCCTCATCTATTTTTTTGTGTCTGTCCTAATGAAGCGTGGTCAGAGAGAATTTGCGAAACGTTGTTGGAGTGGTTGGCCGTCACAGACATCAGGACTTTGTCGACTTATTCAAAGGTTAAGGTAAGAATGGAACTACCTTAAGATCTGAGCTAGGTCGATTAGCCTATATATCTAATATCCAGTGTAAAGTATTTAAGCAACGTGCATGGAAAAGCAGCAAAATTTCTTTTTTTCAAATTGTATTCATATATCACAGCAGAACTGTATTCTATTTATAAGCTACAAGAAATTACTGTTTCTGAACTTAGAAGAGCTGGGCAGCTATCATCCGCGCTAAAAAGTGATGTGATCTTCCGGACGTAGTGTTAATTTTCGCAGTCGGGTTTCGTAGAGATATCCAACGTAATACATTTGTTACCCTTTACCAGGGGAATTTCTTCCTCCCAAAAAAAACCGCGCTGGTGAGGCGGCAGCGCTTCTTTTTCACCTTTTATTTGTAATTGAATGGAATATAATGTCGTCACTGCTTTTAAAATCACACTGGAGACATTCAATACAATCACCAGTCGACTTAGGTGGTATTGAGTTTTCATAGATGATGCCTGTTTTCATGCTTTTTTTTGCATTTCATCACAATCAACAAGCGATTATTTTTTGTAATCTCTTCTTTCTGATTTTTTTCTCGAAGTAACAAACAATTGTTCTCGTTCAGTCTGTTTATTTACTGTATTGGCTGGTCGTGTTCTTTCGAACGGGGGCTGATTTCAGTTTACGGCCTTCTGGCTGAAAAAAATTATATATTTGTTGACCAACACACCACTTTGACAGATTTGAAATCCGGTGTGGCGCTAGTTCAAGAAGAAAGCAATGCATATGTTGCTCCATGCTTCTCACTGTACTTTGCGATTTTCATGCATCAGATACATATGCGTCAGTTACATCAGGGTGTGTCTTGCTATTTTAGGACCAGAAAGCAACTCATGCATGTTATTCCAGATTTCAGTCGTTTCGAGACCTAGGTCATATTCCTCATTTACAGTGGCTGCTACGTATTGGCTTAAATAGGACTTACGCGTCCGCAGTAGGCAAATTATACATTTTTTCGGCTCCACCAAAAATGAAGAAAAATCTTGTTTTCATAAACTCCATGACACATTTGTTAACCACAAGTGTCAATTACAGAAGAAATTGAACACGTTTTTTTCGCTTGAAAGACAATGGTCCTGCTCTTCGGCCGAGTTTAAATTAGGTTATTGTTGATAAGGCCGTAAAAGACTTAAGTAAAAAATATAACTATAAAAAATCACCGTCCGCTCTTGTGTGAGGTAGATATTGTTCATGGCAAATATCAATGGTTTGGACTTTGGAAAACGCAACGTGATTGTCACCTCTTAAGTCATTTACTTAGATAAAGGGACTTTTTTCGGACTTTCAGATGTGACCGCCGCCGCTAAACTTTAAAATATAACTTCGCTTAAGGAACCATTTGACAAAATTTGTTTGCCCCAAACACATTTGCCAATTTACTCTTTTGTCATTGCAAATCTGGTAAAAGGATCCGCATTTTAAAATTCCCAACCATAAAATGGCATTACATGCGTTGTTAACACCTTGTGTTCCCGGCCAGTTCCCGGCGCTTGACAAAAAGATTTCCTGTCTCGAGAAAGGACCACGGCGCGTTTGAAGTTTGTTACGCCTTGACAAAATTTGGCACGCAACTTGTTGAACGGAACTGATGTCCGATGTCAACAAAATTGTCCTAGTGCGTCTGGCGCAATAAGTACAGGTTTAAATTAAACGCTGTTCTCGGGTGAATAGTGAATAATAACGACAAAAAAATAAATCTAACGTCTCAGTTGGGAGGAAGTTGCTTACTCTCACAAGCTTAAGCAGAAGTTGGACCTCCCACCGATAGTTCTTTTGGTTGCTGGAACAAATAGAAGGCACATAATCTTAAGTTCCCTTGCCAGTTTGGAAGAAAGCGTTGTGTCTGTTCTGTATTTATCGTAGTTTGAATTTCTGAACCATTTCATATTTTGGCATACTCTGGAAAAGCATAGGAAAAAACGAAACCGCAAAAAAATGGCAAGTTTTTGAAACTGGGAGTCGCACTTATTTTGCGCTACTTGTCGACAGATTTATTACTTGGCTCTAGTGCGACCCGGGCCAAAATCACCAAAAGTAATGCTTTTCTTTACTTTTCTGACGCCCTGACAAACCAAACAGCAAAACATATCGCGAATTAGCTATAGAGAGGTGTCGAATTCTACTATGTTGAAATTTATGACTTCTCAACGGTACTATTATAGCACGCAAATTCACACGCACGTCAGGGATCGAGCGTGCGCTAAGTTAGTTTAAGTAAGTTGAACAATGATAAGGCAGATGATTGTCTCTAGTGCTACGCGGGCCAAAATCACCAAATTTAATGCTTTTCTTTACTGCAAGCGATTTCTCCGATAAACAATACCCGACTAGTTTAAAAAAAAAAACATCGCATTATTTTGCTAAGTTTTCGTGCTTTTATTCGTAGCTTGAAGTAGAAATAAAGCAATGTATGTTTCATATCATTTAATTACAATACCCTAAAGTTTTGGCCTGTTCATTCAAAGGGTGGCACCAGATAAATTCAGAAGAAGTTTTCGTAGGTCGGTAACGCGAATTTTTATTTGAATACGCCGCTAATCCCCAAGGTACTAATCTGTGGTGTGACAGATTCGTGTAATCTCTAAGTTCCATTACGTTATCAGTCCGGCGGAAAACGTGATCATTTAGACCTTTGGAAGGAGAAAGAATATTGAGTTTTAGAATGCAACTTTAGGTCTTATATTAAAGAGAAAACGAGCGATTTATAATCTTTTGCAATTGAAATGAGCCCCGACAAACCAAACAGCAAAACATATCGCAAATTAGAGAGGTGTCAAATTCTACTATGTAAAAATTTATTTGCGGAAACTTGGACCTTGGACCATGCACGTCATGGATCGTGCGCGCGCTAAGTAAGTTGAACAATGATAAGGCAGATGGCCATTGTTTGGCCTTTGCCTGTATTTGACGATCTTGGACCGTCGAATTCCATTCTCTTTAGCTCTTGGTTTATCTGTGTGGCATATTCTAAGGCCTTTGGAAGAGTTACGTTTGGTGAAATCGCTGGCAACAAAATATTACTAGGATAGTTTGTCTCCGTTGATTTATCTCTGATTTTTTAAGCGAAAATCCGGAGACCATGCTGATTTCCGTGCGCCAATTTTTCAAATTCGAGGTAGTTTTTCCACACGCTTTATCTCTGAAACAAAATCGGTGACTGCTATTTTTGTTTTTCTTTTTTCATTTCTAAAACAAGTAATTCATGATCTGTTCTCAGTAGGAGTTTGAAGATGTTCTATCGAGTATAACATTTTCGCGCGACCCTCCTTAGTAGTACTCTTTATATGAATACAACATTTTGCGCCCCTCGGAAATAAGTGAAAAACGAGAGATGTCGGGGAGGTCATGACACCGTGACACCATAACGATTTCCTGTCAAGCGTGCTGGAAGTTGCCAGGACAAGCGTGAGTTCGGATTTGGTTGCGGCAGGATTCGCTTAACTTCAATTTATGGGGTCATTTATATGCGGAAAGCGAATTTTCCCTCCAAAATATGGTTGAAATAGCAAATAGAGTTGAGTTATGATACAATATTATCGGCTCAAGGAGCATATCTACTAATTGAAAGCTGATAAAAATTAAGACAAATAAATGCAAAGCCAACCGGCAATGAATTCACAGTGTGAATTGAGAGCGGAAACAATTTCATTCATAATCGATAGTGTTCACCTTTCGCTTTCGCGTCTTGTTCTTTTACTTTGGTGAACTTGGTCAACTGTGAGCTCATTTTCCTTTCAGCACGGCTTGTCTCGATTTCGACCGCAAGCGAGGATTCCTCTTTAAATCGACATACCGCAAGGTCTATTATTTTTAACCATTTAGTATCAGTCATATCTAAAGATATATCACGAAAAGCTTTCACAAATGAGACGCTTGAGAAAACAGTCTTTGAATGAGATCATAGATTGTGTTGTTCTACTCGATGAAGTAGTGTCACCAATCCAATTTTGTAATATACGCATGGGGGCGGGGGGAAGGCGTTAAAGAGGAATTGTACAGTACGTCACCCTTTCTACAGGCGTGTCTAGACCTTTACACAAATATCCGGATATTTTTTGAGATATTCAGAAGTTTCCCAAGATATTTAGAAAATTTTGAGATATTTAGGCAAATTTATAGCTTTTTAGCTATTTCCCAGCTGTAATCCAGTTCAGCGGTTTCCCACTTGAATAATGTATTCCACTGGCAGCCATTTGCCAAAATTGCGGATGCATCCATGCTGTTTTGAAATTAAAGTTTTTTTATTGCAATACGACTAGTGTAGACAATCTCTGACGCACTATTCAGCTCCCGTTAGGGAAAAGTTTGGCCTAAAAGGTACAACATTGGCTTACTTTTAAACCAGAAGTAAGAGATATCCCAAGATATTTGGACGATTTGTCGAGATATTTAGAAAAACTTTTGGGATAGACTTTTTTCTTTGAGAATTTCCGAAAGATAGTTATAGGCGATTTTACGTGATATTTGTGTGAAGGTCTAGACGTGTCATTTTTCTGATTTAGAAAGTAGAGTGAAGTATGAGAAGCACAGCTGAAGATCCAGCAAACGTTATCCGATATCATGGACTGGTACTCAAGAGGAGATGAGTAATGTTCAGAATATTTTTGATGCAACATCGAGTTAAAGTTTGTGCAGCTTTTCGGATCCTCAACGGGTTATTAAGCATTTTAAATGTTTACCTCTGGTTAACCAATAGCCAGACAGAGAAAGGTTCTTCATTGCCATACCTAGCAATAGGCTTTTGGTGCGAAATTGTGTTTAGAACTTTGTGGGCCTTAAACACAAATGGGTATTGTTGTGAGCTAAATTATGTGAAACCTTAACGGTGAACAGCCTTTAACATCCCCACAATGGGTCTTTGCTGCGAAACTTTGCACTTAACTGTGTGAAACTTTTACCGTGAATGATCTTTAACCTCCCCCCAATGGGTCTTTGCTGCGAAACTTTGCACTTAACTGTGTGAAACTTTTACGGTGAATGATCTTTAACCTCCCCCCAATGGGTCTTTGCTGCGAAACTTTGCACTTAACTGTGTGAAACTTTTACGGTGAATGATCTTTAACATCCCCACGATGGGTCTTTGCTGCGAAACTTTGCACTTAACTGTGTGAAACTTTTACGGTGAATGATCTTTAACCTCCCCCCAATGGGTCTTTGCTGCGAAACTTTGCACTTAACTGTGTGAAACTTTTACGGTGAATGACCTTAAACCTCCCCCAATGGGTCTTTGCTGCGAAACTTTGCACTTAACTGTGTGAAACTTTTACGGTGAATGACCTTAAACCTTCCCCCAATGGGTCTTTGCTGCGAAACTTTGCACTTTACTGTGTGAAACTTTTACGGTGAATGACCTTAAACCTTCCCCCAATGGGTCTTTGCTGCAAAACTTTGCACTTAACTGTGTGAAACTTTTACGGTGAATGACCTTAAACCTCCCCCAATGGGTCTTTGCTGCGAAACTTTGCACTTAACTGTGTGAAACTTTTACGGTGAATGATCTTTAACCTCCCCCCAATGGGTCTTTGCTGCGAAACTTTGCACTTAACTGTGTGAAACTTTTACGGTGAATGACCTTAAACCTCCCCCAATGGGTCTTTGCTGCGAAACTTTGCACTTAACTGTGTGAAACTTTTACGGTGAATGATCTTTAACATCCCCCCAATGGGTCTTTGCTGTGAAACTTTGCACTTAACTGTGTGAAACTTTTACGGTGAATGACCTTAAACCTTCCCCCAATGGGTCTTTGCTGCGAAACTTAACACTTAACTGTGTGAAACGTTTACGGTGAATGACCTTAAACCTCCCCCCAATGGGTCTTTGCTGTGAAACTTTGCACTTAACTGTGTGAAACTTTTACGGTGAATGACCTTAAACCTTCCCCCAATGGGTCTTTGCTGCGAAACTTTGCACTTAACTGTGTGAAACTTTTACGGTGAATGACCTTAAACCTCCTCCAATGGGTCTTTGCTGCGAAACTTTGCACTTAACTGTGTGAAACTTTTACGGTGAATGATCTTAAACCTCCCCCCAATGGGTCTTTGCTGTGAAACTTTGCACTTAACTGTGTGAAACTTTTACGGTGAATGACCTTAAACCTTCCCCCAATGGGTCTTTGCTGCGAAACTTTGCACTTAACTGTGTGAAACCTTTACGGTTAATGACCTTAAACCTTCCCCCAATGGGTCTTTGCTGCGAAACTTTGCACTTAACTGTGTGAAACGTTTACGGTGAATGATCTTTAACATCCCCACGATGGGTCTTTGCTGCGAAACTTTGCACTTAACTGTGTGAAACGTTTACGGTGAATGATCTTTGACATCCCCACAATGGGTCTTTGTTGTGAAACGTTGGACTTAACTGTGTGAAATTTTTACGGTGAACGGTCTTTAACCCTCCCACAATGCGTTTTCACTGTGAGCAGCCTTTAACATAAAGATGGGTCTTTTCCGTTTTTTGGAACTTTGCAACTAGCTTTGAGTTACCTTTTAATTTTGAACTACCTCTTAAAACAATATTGACCTGGTGCGTTTAACTTATGAAATTTTTATTGACAGCTCTTCCCCGGGTCGGCCTTGAATAAGCCATGGATCAGCAGGAAAGGATCAGCAACATTTCAAAGTATGTGGCATGAAGAGTATTCTAAATTTGACAGTAGGTTTAATTTTGTTTGCACTTATTACACTCTTTCATCTCGAATTGCAGGAAGGGAAAAAAGGAGGCCAGCCGTCCAAAGAGAAAGAGAAAAAGGACTAACACTACTTTTGAGGTAAACGCATTGTTAGGGACCGATTTGGATATAAATGAGATGACAAACGTAGAGATGATTTCCAGTCCGTGCTGTGCACTCTCTAGGGTTTGTTTGCGTTTTTTTTACTCTCTTGAATTAACTTTTAAAGGTTCAAATCAACCACCATTGCGGATGCAAAGCGGTCCAAGTTTTATGCTGCGTTCTTTCTCGTATCACTTGATAAAACAACTCCGCAGCTGTAGAAATCAATGGAGCTGCTGCAAAAAGAATTTGAAAGGCCTGAAAGTTAGGGTATGTGGTTTGTAACGAATAACACCGATTCGCATTCCATCGAGTTTTATAAATGTTTACAAACATTAGGGTGCTGGGACTGCACAGTAACGGACTGGAAATCAACTTTATGTCTAACTTTATTATAAAAAACATTCAATTTATTTTCAGTTCACCTTTTTCGCAGCGCAGTTTCGTTTGCTCGCACACCGTATAAAGTAGTCTACACATACATACATTTTTTTTTTATTTTATTGAGACTCCCTTCAAAAGGGCTTTAAAAGGTCACAATAATACTGGTAATTAAGAAAACTTATGTACATTAAGTTATTTAATTTCAAAATGTATTCAAAATTATTTAAAATATATCCAAAATTTACGAGTCCTCAAATGATATTCAAAAGTGACTGTCCTCGTCACCTTGATATTTTAGGGTTATATAGTAGTGACATTGTTTCAAACATTTCTTCGGTGAAAGCAACTTTCATTCGAATGTCCAGAGGGACCTTACACATAAGCGTGTTTTCGTTTCACAGAATTTTCGCCCTCTCGCACGTTATCTTATTGCCTTTCTCTCCCATTATGCTAGATGTCAGATGTGGAACGCTGGTTAACGACTCTCGTGACCGAGGTGGATGATGCTGAAGCCACCATTGAAAAAGAGTCGCTGTGTGAGAGTTTTTTTGCTTTTATGGAAATCAATTCAGAGGTGGGAAGAGATCAGTTTTTCTCTTTACTAGGTAATGCACTTATAAGGGTGGGTTACAACAAAGTAAAACCAGTGTTAAAAAAAGGGCGCCGCGTAGCATTCACAGGGATGACACTCAAAAGAGACTGTATTCGCCCTTCAGTATCTGAAAAGAAGAAAACAGCCATTTCTGCCCATACCCTTCAGGAGTGGATGATGCTTAATTACTGTGAGGGCGGTCCAAGTGAAACCATAATAGCTGAAGATTTGTGGTTGCATTTTAGTGAAAACTCTAACATTCAGGAAGACCAGAAATCAGTTTTTTTCTCGTTGCTTGGCAATGTATTTAAGAATCCACCCTTCTTAAAAGTTCGACGGCAGTTGACGCGAAGTGACAAGGGAGGAAAGATAAGCACTTTCCAGAACCTCCAGGTGAACCAACGGATTAACACCTCTGACAATGTTGATGAAGGTCAAATTCCTGGCTCCTCCGAAAAGGAAGGAAAAAATCTTATCCAAGATTTGGATCACCAAATAAAATCGTGCCACAACAATGCCATAGCAAGTTTGCTCGACCCATCAATGCCAAGAATACAGATGGAAAACCCCACTAATGAACGGAATTCTGCCAGTAATTCAATTGACGTAGAGGTGGGCAGTGTCGACGACATCCCTGACATTCAGTCTCCAAACTGTAACGCTCTGGACTTCAAGGCAGAAAAAGATCTCGAAAAAGAAAAACATTCAGTCGTAGTGGAAGATATTGACAATTATGTGGAACAGGACGAAAAAGTCGGTAAAGAAGGTGAAAAAGAAGAATTTGAGACGTCTTTGGAAGAAGAACCTTCTGATAGCGACCAGAGTGAAAGTGACATAGGTGAATCGGCTGACGCCTCAAGCACTCCACTGTGCAATCACGAGGAATCATCTTCAAGTGATGCCCTTTTCCACAAGTATCATAAAAAGATCAATAATCTACTACCCTGCCATCTTCCTGGAGGACCAACATCTTTCCAGTCGTATCTGAGGTCTGTCTTCCCCGATCCGTCAAACTTTAGTGTGGAAAGACAGCACATCCACTCATTGTCTGCCAGCACATCCATATACAAAGATGCCCGAATCAGAGCTTTCGTTAGTGCTTGTTTTCCCCCCATAAAAGTTGGAAGCTTTCCTGGGGAGTGTAACGGCTTCACGTTTACTGGTGACGTGTTTCCCCAGTTTTCACAAGTGGATAAGAGCTACTTCAGTTGTGAAATTTGTATCCCATATTGCAAGTGGGCTATTCTCAACAACCATCCGTATCCTTCCACAAGATCCAAACAAGCATCCGTTGATGCAGTCCTTGCTGGCACAGCGAAACTCGTCTTCTCAGGTGTGGTGCAGATGCATGAGCATAGCTTGTCAAAATGTCATGTCGAAGCAGCCAGCTTCTGGAGCAAGGAAAGAGTTCCAGTGGCGACGGTAAGTCCCCCGGTGGGGAAAGATGAGGGAAGAAAGGAGAAGCGTATTTATGATTATTTTGGCAAGGCAGGGGATCCTTTAAACTAGCAAGGACCTCAGAATCTCAACCACGAAGACCAAAACAGCACAAAGTGAGATGTTGCTACCTTTGGGATTCTGAGGTCGTTAAAGAATTTGCGCAGGACGGTCAAATACGAAGAACGACTCCTAAGAAGCTCTTCAAAGAACGTTTGGAGAATGGCTCAATTGCTTGTTTTAAACGTATCCCTGGGCACGAAACGTGTTCAACCTACAAAGGCTGGAAGAATATGCATGTCGTGGATGCCACAGCTATCAAAGAAGAAGCCTCCTCTAAGGCAAGGTCAATGTATATAGCTCTTTCGCAAGAGGTCTTAGTTAACGGCAAGGCTATTCGCATAAAAGGTGGAATCAAGAGTTTACAACCACCTTGCAAAGAAGAAGCATTATCTTCCGGGAAGCATCCGTACACTTGCGAGAATTGTTTCCTCCAGTTACGTGAGTTACAGGATACAATTCGGCATCGGAAGTCTGGTAGCTTAGACGGGAAGTTGAACCGACTTGGACTTCGCGGGTTTAACAAACGTTACGCGAGGAACGACGAAGCAATCGATTCTTTAGAAATCGAAACCCAGCGGCGTAGAATTGCTGAAGCGAGAGTGAAGCAGATGGTTAAAGTTACATTGACGCAAAAAGATTGGGAAGAAAGGCTACATGATTCATGCATGAATGGTGAGGATCAAAAGCTTGTAATAGATCTTGTTCGCTTGTTAAAAATGGATATATCGCAAAGTAATCCAATCCAGTTGATGGTCATTCGAAATTTGGTCTCCAAGCTAAAGAAAGCTAATAATCATCATTACGTTGACTTGGTGAAAGACATTAGCGGTCTTTTTAAGAACGAACTCGGGCCGACTAATTATTCATTGCTAGCTGAAATCTTTGGTTTGGCCAGAGAAACCACTGCTGCAAAACATTCCATTCAATTAAGGTTAGATCCTGGCTTGAATTTGGATTCCATCGATCAAGCAGCCCTCACCTTCAAAGGCCTACCCGTTAATGAAGCTAGTGACGGCGCTCGATGTCTTCGTTACCTTGAACCTCGAAAGCAAAAGGACGGAGAAGTAGTGCTTGTAGGGCATGTGTGGAATCCGGACGTAAGCACTTGGCACGATCAGAACATTCGTATTCCTCGAAGGGACTCCAAGCAACACGATCGAGACGATTTTGAGGCATTGAAAAGACTCACAGACAAGTTAATCAAAGATGAAAAATTGGCTAAGACTGTTTCAGTTCACAATCTTACCCCCCTAGCTTCTATGGAGACGTCTACCGTTATAAATTGTATGTGGCCATGTCCGGATCGCGGGTACACAGCAAAGCATCTTTTAAAGTATTGGGAGGCTCTCAGAAAAGCTTGCTATTACGACAGTTCCGGAGCTGTTCGTAAAATACCGTTGAATTTGGTCGGTTATTCTACAGATTCTGCAGGGTTCTCTTTAGCGGCTGCAATTCAGCTGATGACACCAACAGAAGAGGAGATCACAGAAGGGGTCCTCTATCTTGGTCTCGGCATTGACGAAGAACAGTTCGTTTCGCCCTACTACTGGTACTTACCATCCATAGCCTACTTAGACTACGATCACGAACAGAGACTATTTTTGAAAAATCTCAAATACGAAACTCGAGATTTGACCCTCTGGGAAGAAAACGGCAAGACCACAATTCTAGCAACCATAAAGCATCTTCAAGATCTCAAGCATCGATGCCAAGATTTAGGACTGGATTGTGGATTCAACGCCACCGACTTGCTTCTGATATATTTTTGTGATCAGAATTCGGACGCCTGTCAAAGAATTTTCACCACCCGCATTGCTGATCTTCTTGACAAATACGTTCCAGGATCACGTGGAACGAGTCTGTACATAAGAGCTGTGTACCGTTTGATAGAACCCTTTCGCACACCAAACTTTGGCTCACCAGAAGACGTGCAGAAGTCTGTTTCCTGTGGCATAACCATCTTTCGGTTGTGGAGAAAGGTACTTGAACTAAAGCAGATGCTTCTCCATTCCAAGCCTAATGCCAGAATCGATCCCACAAAACGCGGAAAATTTGTTACATATGGCTGTTACAAGACCGCCGAGATCCTTTTTGCAGCAGCCACGGTTCATCAACTGGCAATGTTTTTGCATTTCAAGGACCTTGGACCATCATGGGCGTCTCCTTTCAATTCAGGGACGAAATCTACAGAGCGCATCATTGGAGAAATGCAAGGAAAAACCATAGAGTTGCAATCCCTTGATGCTCAACCAACCTTTCGCAACATGCTAGACAGAAGTTCCAAAGTGCAGTTCAATCAAAATGCAAAACAGCGTCTCGCTGCGTCCGGAGCTAATGTCAAGGCATCAAACAAAAGGAAGAAGATTGCTTTTGCTTTCCAAGAAAACAA
Organism: Micromussa lordhowensis; assembly: GCA_964020085.1. NCBI lineage: Eukaryota > Metazoa > Cnidaria > Anthozoa > Scleractinia > Lobophylliidae > Micromussa > Micromussa lordhowensis. The sequence continues at coordinate 8,738,426 of OZ026604.1, forward strand.
GCATGTTGGCAACTATGTCTATCCTGCTGTATACTCCGAATTTAAGGAGGCACAAGTGAAAGCGCACAGAGAAGGAGTTAAAGAGGGTCAAGTGCTTTTTGCGAAATACCTGCCTCAAGCGTGTGTGGACTTGCTTAAGGAAACAGCAAATTGGGATAAACCATATTCTTACAGCAAGCCAAAGAACTACACTGTGGTAGACGGACCTCCTTCCAACGATTTCAACAAGTTGGACACCTCATTTGCCAAAGTGTCCATCCCAGACTTGGAGTCTAAATGTTGTGATGAATCTGATGAGGTACAGACGACAAGAGAAGAGGTTGAAATTGGATGTGGCGACAATGACAGTAGACCCATTGATTCAGTGGATGAAGATGACGAGAACTTAAAGGGGGGTAAGAACTGGAAGATAAGCAAATACGTCGACGGAAAGTTGACCTACATTCACGTCTCCCAAGCCATAAAAATTCTTTTGCCAAGAGAGTATGTGTCGAGATGTCGACAGAAGAGGCACTGGGCGTCCAAGTACCTGCCTGGAAAAGAGCCCTTAAATCCTACTCACGACATCTTTAAATATTGTGATGTTGCTATGATGGTTACACAGAAAGGCAAACGTTTGTACCATATTGGACGAGTTGAAGCTATGGAATCCACCAAAGATGGCTCAGAGGTCACGAGCTTTGAGTTGAAAAGAAAGACACCAGTGCGTATTCGGTGCTCACTGTATTCCTGCCTTGAGCGTGACCTATATTGTGTCCCAGAGGATCCACTGCTTACAAACTGGAAGTCCCAAGCAAGCATCATAACCAAAGTAGAGCTGCAACCTGTTTCCGGGGAGAGTACAATGTACACGCTTCATCCTAAATCCAAAGCACATCTCGTAAAGTTAGGAATTTTTCCCTTTATTGACCTCCATGATAACTCGCCCAATTCGTCTCCATCTTCGGTTAAAGACGATTCGCAAGGTTGCTCCAGCCCTGAGATCGACGATGACTTCTATGAAGTCGAAGACGTACTCGAAAGGCGCTTGTCTAAGGATTCACTCTGCTATGAGTACAAGGTTCGATTTAAGGGCTATGGATCAGATCAAGACATGTGGCTGCCATCTTCTTTCTTTAACAGAGCGTTTCAATTTGAATCGACTTCCAAGTTTGGCAGAAAACGCAAACACAACCTAGATCCAGAGAATGTGCCCGAGGACAAAAACCAGAGACGAAAGCGTCGCAGGAATAGCAAGTCTGAAGTTAATCGATCATTGTCTGGTGGCGCAGACCTGAAGAAAGGTGTCGATTCTGAAAGTAAAAATAGGACGAAAGTGGAGAATGTCGACCCGCGACGCTCTAAAAGAAGGGATTCAATGAATATGTCAGAAACCCAAGACCTAAAGAAAGCAAGCTCTGAAGTTAAAATACCAGTCTCTGGTAACACGGGCATGAAGAGTGATACTGAATGCAAAAGTGGGAAGCGGAAGAAGTCAGTGAGTGTTGACTCGAGAAGTTCTAAAAGCACGGCAGCATTATCACAGCAGAGTAAGAATCAGGTGCCAAAAAAGAAGGCTAAGAAAAAGGGAACAGGGCCAAAGGACAAGGGAAAAGCGTTTCGATCCTCGTTACATACATCGACGAAGGGCGATGATGTATCAGGGACATCAGAACCGTCATGGTCCTATTCAATGACATCGAAAGAAAAGAAAGAGAAGAACACTGGTCAGAATAAAAAATCAGTGACGAAAGAGTTTGAACGTTTGCCAGACATCCAGTTAATTGGAAAAATGAGAGGTTCATCTGTCGAAGTGATTAACGTGGACGATTTTTCTCTCGACAAAGAAGCTTCTCTGGGGACAAGGGGGATTGTGGATGATCTAATGGGTCGCGACGACAACTTCAAGTACCCACGACGAATTCTGGGCGAGACAACATTTCCGGAGGTTGATGATACGTTAAGAACCTATGAAAAAGAGAACAGCACTGACTGCACTCTGACCGACCCTCTTGGAGTAGAGAAACTGCCACCTCTTTCCATCATTCATGAAATGGAGGGAGAATTTAAAAAGAAATCCGACCTGGTGGTCAAGTTTTCACTCTATGGAAATTTCGATAGAGAAGGATTTCGGATTTTGAGACGGTTTCATCAACTGAAAGGGCTTCGTAAAGAGGTCCAGTTTGAGAAGAAGTGGCTTCAGAGTACTTTTTCAGCAATGGATCCAAAGTTACAAGAGGAAGTGACGCATGCACTTTTGGACAGATGGAACACAGAAGGAAGCTATCTCGCGACATATGGCAATTATCGGATAACATCTCAAGAACTGTCCCTTTTGTGTGGTGAAAGGTACTTATCTGATGAAATACTGAATTTCTTGGTTGAAAAGTACTGCGACAAGTCTAATCAAGAAAAACAAGTGGAACAAAACATTCTTCTTCCCTCCTTTCTTTCAACGGGTGATGTTTTAAGGAACGTGGTGGAACGTATATGTTTACGGAAGGACATGGGACTTGTCACCAACATGTTTTTGCCGGTGCACATGAATATGTGCCACTGGGGTCTCGCTGTTTTCTCCGTAGTAGAACAGACAGTCTTTTTTGACGATGGTTACCATTGCCCCATACCAAGCAACCTCAAGTCCAATGCTGTGAAAATACTCAACATCATCTACGAATGCACTGGTTCTGACAAATACAAACCGTCAAATTGGACTGACATCAAGAGATTCGTTGTTCAAATGCCTGATCAGCCAGAAGACACCACACGTTCAACGAATGGGTTTGGTAGTTGTGGCGTTGCCGTAATTTGTTCCGTGCGGGATATTTGCAATGACAGTACTGTAGGATTGACCTGGAGTTATCATGATTCACCACGTTTGCGCGCCGAGCTAATGATGGATGTACTTGATATTCTCCACTAAGTCACCGTCGATTAAAAGACGCCCATATCAAATTCCCTGCACACATACAAACAGTGCTCTGAATGAACGTGATGCATTAAACGTAGTTCATGGTCAGTCCCCAATATCTTCCTAAATATCTAGCAATTGATTTCTTCATCATCGTTAAATAATTGTTATGAAGATCGTCCAATGACTGTGCCCATCCTAAAAATTGATATCTTCATCGTTGTTAAATCTTCATTATCAAGATCGTCCAATTACTGTAACCCATCCTAAAAATTGATCTCTTCATCATGAGCATCGTTAAATAATTGTTACCAAGATCTTCCAATGACTATACCTTTCTTGGCAATTGATCTCTTCACCATCTTTAAATCTTCATGATAAAAAGCGTCCAACGATTGCGTCCTTCCTGGCAATTTATCTCTTCATCAAAGTTCAATCTATTACCAAGATAGTCCAATGACGGTTTTTTTCCTAGAACCTGATGTCTTCATCATCCATAAGTCTTCATTATCAAGATCGTCCAGTGACTCTGCCTTTCCTGGAAAATGATCTCTTCATCATCGTTAATTTTTCATTAGCAAGATCATTCGTGGACGGACAGTCGTTCCTGGCAACTGATCTCTTCATCGTTAAATCTTCATCATCAAGAACGTCCAGTGACAGTGACGATCCTGGCAATTATCTCTTCGTCATCTTAAAATAATAAAGTTCAAGATTGTCCAATGATTGTGTCTCTCCTGGCAATTGATCTCCTCATCAACTTTATATCTTAATTATCAATGTCGTCCAATGACTGTGCGTTTCCTGGCATTTAGTACTTTATACCCTTTTGAGTGCATTACCTAGATCCACCTTGGTTTACTTAAGAGTTAAAAATTGGAAACGGCACTGAAATGCCACTGTCCAGTTTCTTCATCATCGTTAGATGTTCATTATCAAGATCGTCCAATGACTGTCTTTCCTGGCCAGTAATGTCTTAATCATCGTTAATGATTATTATCAAGATCATCCAGTGACTGTGCTCCTCCTGACCATTGATATCTTCGTCATCTTTACGTGATTATTATAAGGAGCGTCCAATGACTTTGTCTTTCCTGGCAACTAATGTCTTTATCATCGTTAATGATTATTATCAAGATCGTCCAGTGACTGTGCCCCTCCTGGCCATTGATCTCTTCGTCATCTTTACGTGATTATTATGAAGATCGTCCAATGACTGTGTCTTTCCTGGCAATTGATGGCTTTATCATCTTAAAATCCTCATTATCAAGATCGTCCAATTACTATAACCCGTCCTAAAAATTGATCTCTTCATCATGAGCATCGTTAAATGATTATTACCAAGATCTTCCAATGACTATACCTTTCTTGGCAATTGATCTCTTCACCATCTTTAAATCTTCATGATAAAAAGCGTCCAACGATTGCGTCCTAGCTGGCAAATTATCTCTTCATCAAAGTTCAATCTATTACCAAGATAGTCCAATGACGGTTTCTTTCCTAGAACCTGATGTCTTCATCATCCATAAGTCTTCATTATCAAGATCGTCCAGTGACTCTGCCTTTCCTGGAAAATGATCTCTTCATCATCGTTAATTTTTCATTAGCAAGATCATTCGTGGACGGACTGTCGTTCCTGGCAACTGATCTCTTCATCGTTAAATCTTCATTATCAAGAACGTCCAGTGACAGTGACGATCCTGGCAATTATCTCTTCGTCATCTTAAAATAATAATAATGTTCAAGATTGTCCAATGATTGTGTCTCTCCTGGCAATTGATCTCCTCATCAACTTTATATCTTAATTATCAATATCGTCCAATGACTGTGCGTTTCCTGGCATTTAGTGCTTTATACCTTTTGAGTGCATTACCTAGATCCACCTTGGTTTACTTAAGAGTTAAAAATTGGAAACGGCCCTGAAATGCAACTGTCCAGTTTTTTCATCATCGTTAGATGTTCATTATCAAGATCGTCTAATGACTGTGCCTTTCCTGGCAACTGAGCTCTTTATTATCGTCAAATGATTATTATCAAGATCGTCCAATGACTGTCTTTCCAGGCAACTAATGTCTTTATCATCGTTAATGATTATTATCAAGATCGTCCAGTGACTGTGCTCCTCCTGGCAATTGATCTCTTCGTCATCTTTACGTGATTATTATGAAGATCGTCCAATGACTTTGTCTTTCCTGGCAACTAATGTCTTTATCATCGTTAATGATTATTATCAAGATCGTCCAGTGACTGTGCCCCTCCTGGCCATTGATCTCTTCGTCATCTTTACGTGATTATTATGAAGATCGTCTAATGACTGTGTCTTTCCTGGCAATTGATGGCTTTATCGCCTTAAAATCTTCAGTAACAAGATCGTCCAATGACTTTGCCGTTTATGGCAATTGATCTATCCGTCATCGTTAAATATTTATTGTCAAGATTGTCTAATAACTGTGTAATTCCTGACAAATGACTGAGTGCATTACCTAGAGCCACCTTAATTTTCTTAAGATGTGAAAATGAAAAAAAAACTGATTAAGGAATACACAGCTGATTATCGGGCACATGAAATGTCAACAAGCTCATGGTGAATTGAGTAGCTTTGTGTTTGGAAGGACGTTGGGTGTCCTTGGTGACTCTGCAATTGGAGAGTCAAAATACATAAACATTTTTCCCCATCAACGTGACAGTGCTTTGTCGTAGCGGTGGGGCTCGTTTGTGCTTAGGAAGTGCAATCGCCAAACTGTCACACAAATGCCCAACTTTGAGGCAGTCTCAAGACTGGAAGCCGTCCAGAGAAAACGTACAGGAGGAGACCTTGTTTGAACGTAAATGGTAAGTGGGCTTGTTCTACAGTGTTGAAATAGCATTTAACTCATAATCAAAGTGTAAATTATGCTCATAGCGGCAAAAATTAGAGGTTGAAGACATAGTGATTTATTCCCAAATATAATCAACAGAGAATTGGCTGTTGATTATTGGTCTAAAAACAATCTGTTTGCTTTTAATGCAACCCAATGCGCTGGCTGGAGCAGCTTTTCGCATGCCAGTGCCTTGCTGGTATTTTAAACGTTTATCTTAAATGCTGGCTGGGAAATGAGCAAATTGCCATTTTTCTAGCTGGGTATTGAAAATTCTCAGTTTATCTGGCTGGGAGTTTTATACAAAAAAATCGGTCTTGCTAGCAGTGAAGAGCGGATATTTTTTTCCCAGGAAAGTTAATTATTAACTGTAATTGACGTGGGAACACATTAAGAGTGCTTGTGGAGTCATATGTTAAATTTCCAGTTTTAGTGTCGTTGGGTACTCCTGATTCTACTTTGGTGAACGTACTTTCAGAAACGTTTTACTGCCGATACTAGCAAGTCACGCAGTCATTCCTCCTAGTTGAGTGCTTGACGATCCGAAACAATGTCTGCGCCGGAGAAGGGGTATAGACGTTCTTAATGGTTCTTGTCCAGTAGACTTGATATGTCTGGGACAACTAGTGTTAAATTTGGGGCATTGCCTTACGACTGCGAAAGAACAATGATAGATATCGATGGCTTTATTACTAAAAGTTACTAACACACTACATGTAACCGCTCAATAAATAAAGTCAAGAATTTCGCATATGATAATTGATCTGTAATAAGCAACTTTGCGAAGGTTTAGGCCTCT
>OZ026604.1:8745172-8772672 GCA_964020085.1 Micromussa lordhowensis
TGAATTAACTTTTAAAGGTTCAAATCAACCACCATTGCGGATGCAAAGCGGTCCAAGTTTTATGCTGCGTTCTTTCTCGTATCACTTGATAAAACAACTCCGCAGCTGTAGAAATCAATGGAGCTGCTGCAAAAAGAATTTGAAAGGCCTGAAAGTTAGGGTATGTGGTTTGTAACGAATAACACCGATTCGCATTCCATCGAGTTTTATAAATGTTTACAAACATTAGGGTGCTGGGACTGCACAGTAACGGACTGGAAATCAACTTTATGTCTAACTTTATTATAAAAAACATTCAATTTATTTTCAGTTCACCTTTTTCGCAGCGCAGTTTCGTTTGCTCGCACACCGTATAAAGTAGTCTACACATACATACATTTTTTTTTTATTTTATTGAGACTCCCTTCAAAAGGGCTTTAAAAGGTCACAATAATACTGGTAATTAAGAAAACTTATGTACATTAAGTTATTTAATTTCAAAATGTATTCAAAATTATTTAAAATATATCCAAAATTTACGAGTCCTCAAATGATATTCAAAAGTGACTGTCCTCGTCACCTTGATATTTTAGGGTTATATAGTAGTGACATTGTTTCAAACATTTCTTCGGTGAAAGCAACTTTCATTCGAATGTCCAGAGGGACCTTACACATAAGCGTGTTTTCGTTTCACAGAATTTTCGCCCTCTCGCACGTTATCTTATTGCCTTTCTCTCCCATTATGCTAGATGTCAGATGTGGAACGCTGGTTAACGACTCTCGTGACCGAGGTGGATGATGCTGAAGCCACCATTGAAAAAGAGTCGCTGTGTGAGAGTTTTTTTGCTTTTATGGAAATCAATTCAGAGGTGGGAAGAGATCAGTTTTTCTCTTTACTAGGTAATGCACTTATAAGGGTGGGTTACAACAAAGTAAAACCAGTGTTAAAAAAAGGGCGCCGCGTAGCATTCACAGGGATGACACTCAAAAGAGACTGTATTCGCCCTTCAGTATCTGAAAAGAAGAAAACAGCCATTTCTGCCCATACCCTTCAGGAGTGGATGATGCTTAATTACTGTGAGGGCGGTCCAAGTGAAACCATAATAGCTGAAGATTTGTGGTTGCATTTTAGTGAAAACTCTAACATTCAGGAAGACCAGAAATCAGTTTTTTTCTCGTTGCTTGGCAATGTATTTAAGAATCCACCCTTCTTAAAAGTTCGACGGCAGTTGACGCGAAGTGACAAGGGAGGAAAGATAAGCACTTTCCAGAACCTCCAGGTGAACCAACGGATTAACACCTCTGACAATGTTGATGAAGGTCAAATTCCTGGCTCCTCCGAAAAGGAAGGAAAAAATCTTATCCAAGATTTGGATCACCAAATAAAATCGTGCCACAACAATGCCATAGCAAGTTTGCTCGACCCATCAATGCCAAGAATACAGATGGAAAACCCCACTAATGAACGGAATTCTGCCAGTAATTCAATTGACGTAGAGGTGGGCAGTGTCGACGACATCCCTGACATTCAGTCTCCAAACTGTAACGCTCTGGACTTCAAGGCAGAAAAAGATCTCGAAAAAGAAAAACATTCAGTCGTAGTGGAAGATATTGACAATTATGTGGAACAGGACGAAAAAGTCGGTAAAGAAGGTGAAAAAGAAGAATTTGAGACGTCTTTGGAAGAAGAACCTTCTGATAGCGACCAGAGTGAAAGTGACATAGGTGAATCGGCTGACGCCTCAAGCACTCCACTGTGCAATCACGAGGAATCATCTTCAAGTGATGCCCTTTTCCACAAGTATCATAAAAAGATCAATAATCTACTACCCTGCCATCTTCCTGGAGGACCAACATCTTTCCAGTCGTATCTGAGGTCTGTCTTCCCCGATCCGTCAAACTTTAGTGTGGAAAGACAGCACATCCACTCATTGTCTGCCAGCACATCCATATACAAAGATGCCCGAATCAGAGCTTTCGTTAGTGCTTGTTTTCCCCCCATAAAAGTTGGAAGCTTTCCTGGGGAGTGTAACGGCTTCACGTTTACTGGTGACGTGTTTCCCCAGTTTTCACAAGTGGATAAGAGCTACTTCAGTTGTGAAATTTGTATCCCATATTGCAAGTGGGCTATTCTCAACAACCATCCGTATCCTTCCACAAGATCCAAACAAGCATCCGTTGATGCAGTCCTTGCTGGCACAGCGAAACTCGTCTTCTCAGGTGTGGTGCAGATGCATGAGCATAGCTTGTCAAAATGTCATGTCGAAGCAGCCAGCTTCTGGAGCAAGGAAAGAGTTCCAGTGGCGACGGTAAGTCCCCCGGTGGGGAAAGATGAGGGAAGAAAGGAGAAGCGTATTTATGATTATTTTGGCAAGGCAGGGGATCCTTTAAACTAGCAAGGACCTCAGAATCTCAACCACGAAGACCAAAACAGCACAAAGTGAGATGTTGCTACCTTTGGGATTCTGAGGTCGTTAAAGAATTTGCGCAGGACGGTCAAATACGAAGAACGACTCCTAAGAAGCTCTTCAAAGAACGTTTGGAGAATGGCTCAATTGCTTGTTTTAAACGTATCCCTGGGCACGAAACGTGTTCAACCTACAAAGGCTGGAAGAATATGCATGTCGTGGATGCCACAGCTATCAAAGAAGAAGCCTCCTCTAAGGCAAGGTCAATGTATATAGCTCTTTCGCAAGAGGTCTTAGTTAACGGCAAGGCTATTCGCATAAAAGGTGGAATCAAGAGTTTACAACCACCTTGCAAAGAAGAAGCATTATCTTCCGGGAAGCATCCGTACACTTGCGAGAATTGTTTCCTCCAGTTACGTGAGTTACAGGATACAATTCGGCATCGGAAGTCTGGTAGCTTAGACGGGAAGTTGAACCGACTTGGACTTCGCGGGTTTAACAAACGTTACGCGAGGAACGACGAAGCAATCGATTCTTTAGAAATCGAAACCCAGCGGCGTAGAATTGCTGAAGCGAGAGTGAAGCAGATGGTTAAAGTTACATTGACGCAAAAAGATTGGGAAGAAAGGCTACATGATTCATGCATGAATGGTGAGGATCAAAAGCTTGTAATAGATCTTGTTCGCTTGTTAAAAATGGATATATCGCAAAGTAATCCAATCCAGTTGATGGTCATTCGAAATTTGGTCTCCAAGCTAAAGAAAGCTAATAATCATCATTACGTTGACTTGGTGAAAGACATTAGCGGTCTTTTTAAGAACGAACTCGGGCCGACTAATTATTCATTGCTAGCTGAAATCTTTGGTTTGGCCAGAGAAACCACTGCTGCAAAACATTCCATTCAATTAAGGTTAGATCCTGGCTTGAATTTGGATTCCATCGATCAAGCAGCCCTCACCTTCAAAGGCCTACCCGTTAATGAAGCTAGTGACGGCGCTCGATGTCTTCGTTACCTTGAACCTCGAAAGCAAAAGGACGGAGAAGTAGTGCTTGTAGGGCATGTGTGGAATCCGGACGTAAGCACTTGGCACGATCAGAACATTCGTATTCCTCGAAGGGACTCCAAGCAACACGATCGAGACGATTTTGAGGCATTGAAAAGACTCACAGACAAGTTAATCAAAGATGAAAAATTGGCTAAGACTGTTTCAGTTCACAATCTTACCCCCCTAGCTTCTATGGAGACGTCTACCGTTATAAATTGTATGTGGCCATGTCCGGATCGCGGGTACACAGCAAAGCATCTTTTAAAGTATTGGGAGGCTCTCAGAAAAGCTTGCTATTACGACAGTTCCGGAGCTGTTCGTAAAATACCGTTGAATTTGGTCGGTTATTCTACAGATTCTGCAGGGTTCTCTTTAGCGGCTGCAATTCAGCTGATGACACCAACAGAAGAGGAGATCACAGAAGGGGTCCTCTATCTTGGTCTCGGCATTGACGAAGAACAGTTCGTTTCGCCCTACTACTGGTACTTACCATCCATAGCCTACTTAGACTACGATCACGAACAGAGACTATTTTTGAAAAATCTCAAATACGAAACTCGAGATTTGACCCTCTGGGAAGAAAACGGCAAGACCACAATTCTAGCAACCATAAAGCATCTTCAAGATCTCAAGCATCGATGCCAAGATTTAGGACTGGATTGTGGATTCAACGCCACCGACTTGCTTCTGATATATTTTTGTGATCAGAATTCGGACGCCTGTCAAAGAATTTTCACCACCCGCATTGCTGATCTTCTTGACAAATACGTTCCAGGATCACGTGGAACGAGTCTGTACATAAGAGCTGTGTACCGTTTGATAGAACCCTTTCGCACACCAAACTTTGGCTCACCAGAAGACGTGCAGAAGTCTGTTTCCTGTGGCATAACCATCTTTCGGTTGTGGAGAAAGGTACTTGAACTAAAGCAGATGCTTCTCCATTCCAAGCCTAATGCCAGAATCGATCCCACAAAACGCGGAAAATTTGTTACATATGGCTGTTACAAGACCGCCGAGATCCTTTTTGCAGCAGCCACGGTTCATCAACTGGCAATGTTTTTGCATTTCAAGGACCTTGGACCATCATGGGCGTCTCCTTTCAATTCAGGGACGAAATCTACAGAGCGCATCATTGGAGAAATGCAAGGAAAAACCATAGAGTTGCAATCCCTTGATGCTCAACCAACCTTTCGCAACATGCTAGACAGAAGTTCCAAAGTGCAGTTCAATCAAAATGCAAAACAGCGTCTCGCTGCGTCCGGAGCTAATGTCAAGGCATCAAACAAAAGGAAGAAGATTGCTTTTGCTTTCCAAGAAAACAAGCATGTTGGCAACTATGTCTATCCTGCTGTATACTCCGAATTTAAGGAGGCACAAGTGAAAGCGCACAGAGAAGGAGTTAAAGAGGGTCAAGTGCTTTTTGCGAAATACCTGCCTCAAGCGTGTGTGGACTTGCTTAAGGAAACAGCAAATTGGGATAAACCATATTCTTACAGCAAGCCAAAGAACTACACTGTGGTAGACGGACCTCCTTCCAACGATTTCAACAAGTTGGACACCTCATTTGCCAAAGTGTCCATCCCAGACTTGGAGTCTAAATGTTGTGATGAATCTGATGAGGTACAGACGACAAGAGAAGAGGTTGAAATTGGATGTGGCGACAATGACAGTAGACCCATTGATTCAGTGGATGAAGATGACGAGAACTTAAAGGGGGGTAAGAACTGGAAGATAAGCAAATACGTCGACGGAAAGTTGACCTACATTCACGTCTCCCAAGCCATAAAAATTCTTTTGCCAAGAGAGTATGTGTCGAGATGTCGACAGAAGAGGCACTGGGCGTCCAAGTACCTGCCTGGAAAAGAGCCCTTAAATCCTACTCACGACATCTTTAAATATTGTGATGTTGCTATGATGGTTACACAGAAAGGCAAACGTTTGTACCATATTGGACGAGTTGAAGCTATGGAATCCACCAAAGATGGCTCAGAGGTCACGAGCTTTGAGTTGAAAAGAAAGACACCAGTGCGTATTCGGTGCTCACTGTATTCCTGCCTTGAGCGTGACCTATATTGTGTCCCAGAGGATCCACTGCTTACAAACTGGAAGTCCCAAGCAAGCATCATAACCAAAGTAGAGCTGCAACCTGTTTCCGGGGAGAGTACAATGTACACGCTTCATCCTAAATCCAAAGCACATCTCGTAAAGTTAGGAATTTTTCCCTTTATTGACCTCCATGATAACTCGCCCAATTCGTCTCCATCTTCGGTTAAAGACGATTCGCAAGGTTGCTCCAGCCCTGAGATCGACGATGACTTCTATGAAGTCGAAGACGTACTCGAAAGGCGCTTGTCTAAGGATTCACTCTGCTATGAGTACAAGGTTCGATTTAAGGGCTATGGATCAGATCAAGACATGTGGCTGCCATCTTCTTTCTTTAACAGAGCGTTTCAATTTGAATCGACTTCCAAGTTTGGCAGAAAACGCAAACACAACCTAGATCCAGAGAATGTGCCCGAGGACAAAAACCAGAGACGAAAGCGTCGCAGGAATAGCAAGTCTGAGCAGCAAGAGATTGTGGCTACGGAGCGGACACAGACAATCAAATTCGCGATGAAATCCTTTGCAAGTGCACCAGTACGTACATCAAGCGAAAGCTCTTGGAAGAAGGTCAAGGACTTAACTTAGACAAAGCGCTCGAAATAGCAGAGAACTGTGAAAAAGTGGACACACAACTCGCTGCAATGGCTACAGAAGGACCAGGAGTGAAAGGAAAAGAAGAAGATTCGGCAAATGTAAACCGCATAGAGGACAACAAGAAGGGCTCAGGGAAGAGTTCACAACTCACCTGCTACCGATGTGGCAGACCTGGACATCTTGGTAAAGACCCGAAGTGCCCAGCAAGAGGTCAGTCTTGTCGCAAATGTGGATTGGAAGGACATTTCCAAGACCGTTGCAAGACGAAACACAAACGCGAAGGCGGAAAAGGAAAAACCAAGCGCCACAGGTACCCCAAGGGAGGCTCCGCAAATATGGTAGATACGCAAGATGATGAAGATGACTCAGAATATGCATTTACTGTAGGAGATAAAAAGCAAGAGAAAATTGAAGTCACTATTGGAGGATGTAAGCTGAGTATGATAATAGATTCTGGAGCAAGTACTAACATCATCGACAAGCAAACATGGGAGTGGCTGAAGAGAAACAAAGTGAAGTGTAAATCAGCTCGTTCAGACAAGAAGCTCTTCGCATATGCATCCCAGACCCCATTAGATGTAATAGGAACATTCTCGTGCGAGGTCTCTGCAGGAAGAAACACCGCTAACGCCGAGTTCTGTGTAATCAATGGCAAAGGAGATCCACTCCTAGGGAGAGACACTGCAACTAGCCTTGGCGTATTGAAGATTGGAATTGACGTCGCTGAAGTAAACACAAGTTTGCAAACCATTGGTGAAGTCCTGCAAGAGAAATACCCGGAAGTCTTCAGTGGTGTTGGAAAACTGAAGGATCGAGCAGTACAACTTCACATAGACCCAAACACGAAGCCGATAGCGCAGCCAATACGGAGGACTCCTTTCAGCCTGAGGTCAAAGGTGGAAGAGAAGATCCAAGAACTAATTAACTTGGACATAATAGAGCCAGCAACTGGACCCACCCCGTGGGTTAACCCCGTAGTTGTGGTTCCCAAGTCAGAAGGAGACATTCGACTCTGCATTGATATGCGCAGGGCGAACGAGGCAATACTGAGAGAGAGGCACCCTATCCCAACGGTTGATGAAATCTTACAGAGTTTGAATGGTAGCAGAGTATTTAGCAAGCTTGATTTGAGGTGGGGCTACCACCAATTGGAATTGACACCTGACTCACGAGAAATCACAACGTTTGTGACCCACTGTGGACTGTTCAGATATAAGAGACTGTTGTTCGGAGTTAATTCAGCCTCTGAACAATATCAACACGAGATCCAGACAGCACTCGCTGAAATAGATGGGCAGGAAAACATCTCAGATGATATAATAGTGCATGGCAAAGATCAAGCTGAACACGACGCAAACCTGGAGCTGGTGATCAAGAGGCTTGGAGAGCGTGGATTGACCCTGAACGCAGCAAAGTGCCAGTTCAGCATGGATAAGCTAACATTCGTCGGGATGGTTCTATCAGCAAACGGAATCAGCTGTGCTGCAGACAAGGTTGAGGCCGTCACCAGTGCAAGAGAACCTCAAAGTGCCTCGGAGACACGCAGCTTCTTGGGGCTGGTGAACTATTGTGGTCGATTCATACCAGACCTAGCAACTATCTCTGAACCCCTGAGACGTCTGACAAAGGCAGGCACGCCATTTGTATTTGGAGAAGAACAGAAAGAAGCGTTCGCGGAATTGAAGAAGCGCCTAACAAACTCAGAGACTTTGGGGTATTTCGACAAAGATGCCCCAACGCAAGTAATCGCAGACGCGAGCCCTGTTGGGCTGGGAGCTGTTTTGACCCAAATAAGCAAGGATGGACCAAGAATTATCAGTTATGCAAGCCGAAGTCTGACAAGTACTGAGACAAGATACTCACAAACAGAGAAAGAGGCGCTCGCACTCATATGGGCCTGTGAAAAGTTCCACCCTTACATCTATGGCGTCCCATTTGAACTCATAACAGACCACAAGCCACTCGAGGTGATTTATGGCCCGAGATCTAAACCGTGCGCACGCATTGAAAGGTGGGTACTAAGGATGCAACCATACAAGTTCAAGGTCAAGTACCAACCGGGCCCAAAGAACATCGCTGATCCACTCTCGAGACTAGTGAGCAGCATGGAAAATGGACACAAATGCTCATCACAGGCTGAAGAATATGTACGATTTGTGGCAGTATCAGCAACACCCAATGCAATGACGACTCGTGAAGTTGAGGAGGCATCTGCCGCTGACGAAGAACTTTCAGCAGTTAGGCAGTGTATCAGTGGAAAGCCATGGGACCAGTTAGTTTACAAGCGGTACCTCCCATGCAGCGGTGAGCTCTGCACTATAGGAAAGCTGGTACTCAGAGGAACAAGAATTGTCATCCCGAAGAAGCTTAGGTCCAGAGTGTTATCCATTGCCCACGAAGGCCACTTGGGCATTGTTGGAACTAAGCAAAAGCTTCGCAGCAAAGTATGGTGGCCCGGCATGGAGAGAGATGCAGAGAAACATTGTAAAACCTGCTATGGGTGTCAGTTGGTCAGTCGTCCCGCTCCCCCAGAGCCTATTAGGACCACACCCTTACCTACTGGACCGTGGAGAGACTTGGCTATTGATTTGCTTGGACCACTTCCTACTGGCGAATCCATTCTAGTTGTTGTAGATTATTACAGCCGGTACTATGAGGTAGACATCCTGAAGTCCACTGTTGCTTCTAAGGTCATCTCACGCCTAGAAGAGATGTTTGCACGACATGGTCTACCCGAGAGCTTGACGTCCGACAATGGACCGCAGTTCATATCAGCAGAGTTCGCAGAGTACATGGTACAGCAAGGTATCAGACACCATAAAGTCACAGCCAAATGGCCGCAGGCCAATGGCGAAGTAGAACGCCAAAATAGCTCACTTCTGAAACGACTCCAGATCGCACATGCTGAGAAGAAGAACTGGAAAACAGAGCTCAACATCTATCTTGCAGCTTACAGAAGCTTACCTCACACAACAACCGGTGTGAGCCCAGCTGAGTTACTCTTTGGCCGAAAGATACGCACCAAACTTCCAGAGTTGAGTGATGTCCATGTAGAGCAAGGAGTACGTGACAGGGACGGCGAACAGAAGAGTAAGAGCAAGTCGTATGCTGACTCAAGGAGAGGTGCAAGACTCTCAGAAGTACTTCCTGGAGACCAGGTATTAGTTCAACAGGAAAAAATTGACAAACTCTCAACTCGGTTCAACCCAACCCCATACACAGTTGTAAGCAAGCATGGGAACAGTTTAATTGTGCAGTCCCAACAAGGAGCTCAATACTCCCGCAACACTGCGCATGTTAAGAAACTGCTACAGCACGATGAGACACTAAGCATGCAGGAAGGAACAGTGTCAGAAACAAGTCAAAAAGAGGAGGAACCGATTCAACAGCAGAGTGTGCAGCAGGAACCAAATGTGGCTGAGACCAAAGTTCCAGCTGAAGGACACACAGCTGCCAAACCAGAGATTCCACTCAGGAGATCGCAGAGGCAAAGCCAGGCACCAAGTTATCTCAAGGATTACTATACCTGACTCTGAAAGACACTGACAGTAATAACTGAAGATATCAGGAACATTGTTGAACACAAGTCTCGCTGAGTGAGACTGTTTATTTGCTTTAATGTTTTCTTGGCATTATGTTTACAATTGCGCCATTTGTCTTTTTATCTAAAAAGGGGAGAGATGTAGTGTATTAGGATCCTGTATGATGAAACCCAGACCCTCTCGGTTAAGTAGTCGAGCACGAGTTATCATGGCGAATAAAGTTATCGTTGTTGTTTGATGCAATCCGGTTTAATCCTTCTTATCACCGACCAGTTCGGGACACAACAAAGCCAACCTCGCTTTATCTATCATAACAAATCTCTCGTGCTTTTGTTTCACTTCTTCACGGACGAAGATTACAATTATGCATTATATTTGATAATCATTTTCGACATTGCGACGCGCCGTTCTTCAGGGACATAGAAAGGTAGTTTTTCCGCTCGAAAATTTGAAGCTTTTTTACTGCAATTTTCTTGCTTGAAGACCGGGTATCTCGCAGTATTTGCATCTCCAACAGTGTAGAATTCTCCTATCATAAAAGGTGTCAGCCTAGTTTTGAATAAAATCTTTTTCTACAACACGGGCTGGAAAACTTTGAAATACTTCAATATATTTCCAACGTTTGTTTATGTACATCACTGCTCCCTTTTTGCTGTTGTGAATTTTAATAGATCATTCTTTCGTCTGCCTCCTTGTTCCAGTGCTAGCATTATTTAATTTACCCTAGTCACAAATTTTATATTATTCCTTTGTTAATACATTGACTAGGGTAATGGATCGACTGAAAGGAGCCAATCCTCTCCAGGCGCTCTAGGAATGCAGCTAGCTATAGTGGCTGAAACAACCGTGTATATTTTGAATAGCAACTTAAGTGTTAGTCCCTTGCTACAAAACGTTGAAAAGAGATAACAGTTCAATCTTGTTTCGAATTTACGTATACCAAATAACTATCAACATTTAAGATCGACCTCGCCAAAAGGCGATGGAAAAGAATTGAAATAAATCGAAACTCCTTATCCATCAAAGCGAATTATTTAATCGTATTTCATAAGTTGTATTATTCAGTGCTTTGCAAAACGTTGTCAGCTTTTGTGTTCCCACTGGTTTGTATTCTATCTTTGGGATTTTAGTCGCGAATCTCTCGTATGTCGAGCTGTATTGAGACATTTTCCGCATTGGTTAAGCTTTCCAACAACGCAGAATTCGATTATTTTGCGTTGTCGCTCTACAGAGGACGACTAAGAAAATTACCAACACTACTGAGTGTTGAGTTCTCGTTGCTGCTAATGGTCGCAGCACTATTTGAAGTACTGTATAGGTAGTTAATTTATAAATTACCAAAACTCATGTGCATCTCTCCATGCTAAGTTCCTCTTAGTTGGGTTAAACTCGCCCCTGCCCGTTTTTGTCTCAACTATTTCAGTCACAGGGAAAACCACAGCTAGCATACTGGGAAAAAGGGAAAAAAGCGGCAAAGACAACAGGCTAGAGAGCAGGAACATGTCAGAGCTTTTTTCTTGTAATTTAAGTTTGTTTGTCTATTCAGGTATTGGCCTAGGGTAACAAAGGTGAACCGGGCTTAAGGAACTGAAAAGAAATGTGGGTCGGTTTAATAATACTTCCAAAACGAGCACAGGGGAACAGTTCTATTAATTGAGGTCTTCCAAGCATTCAATACAATATACAATACATACGGAGATATAGGTTTAATCAATAATCATTACACCAAAATGAAGCTTTGACTCGTTAACTTCGCTGTCAAGAAGAAAATGTATTGAAGTGTCTACATCAAATCAAACACATTGGACATTATTACACATTTAAGACCGCCTCCTGGTTAGCTCAGTTGGTAGAGCGCCAGTCTGCTGTGCGGAAGGTCGAGGGTTCGAGCCCCAGACCGGACCAACACTCAGGGTCTTAAAATAACTGAGGAGAATGTGCTGCCTTTGTAAATTCATCTGCAAATGGTTAGATATTCAGGTCTTCTCGGATAAGGACTATAAACCGTAGGCCCCGTCTCCTGCATCTTCAATGTTACATGGTTAGCAGGGGACGTTAAAGAACCCACACACTTATCGAAAAGAGTAGGGCACGTAGTTCCCGGTGTTGTGGTCTGGCCTTGTCTCATGGGTTGGTGCTTTACATAGGGATAACCTCATGCACCTTTCCCCCTTGGACAGAGTTGTCCAAGAAAAATTGCTATGCTATGACTATGATTGGAAAGCTTATGTTTGCAACAAGAAGTTAAATTTAAGAAATCTATCGACTAAGGAAGTCAATCTTTCCAAAAACAGGAATTCAAAGGTCTTAAGTGATGTCTATTAAGGAAATGACGTGTCATAACTCGTTTTCAATTAATGGTCAAAAATCAAACCGTTATCCCTGAGTTAATAGGGAGTTTTAGCATTGACGACGGCGACGCCGAGAACGACGCTTTGTGAAAAAAAGTATTTATATTTTACCCTCGAATGTTACAACTGTGTAGATCTATTCAGTACGCCTATCGGTCTAAAATCCTGCTCAGGCTAAATATGTAATGACAGCGTTCAATTCCAAAGGAAGAAACGAAAAATTAGCCATTGTGGTTCTCGTACTCCAAAATACGTAGAACTTGGTCATTTCACGTTGTGGTTTTGCAGAGGACGGCAAAGAAATGTACAAAGAATCAAAACGCACGTGCAGAACCATTGTTCTGCTCATTAAACCTTTTCTTTGCTGACGTTCTCGTTGCCGTCGCCGTCGTGATTTGCTAAAACTCCCTAATGATTCTAAGAGGACACTAATTTCATCTTAGTATGTGGCGTACTATGCATAAGGCAAATCTACAGCTTTTAATTTAAGAAGGTCAAAATAGGTCAGCCTTTACAGATCAACAAAACACTCATTCGGCAACCGCAAGAAACATCTTTTATGCAAATGATTAATTATAAGCTAAAATATTTCCATTAACGATGCCGATTTCGAAATCAGCAATCCAAAGAACTTCATTTGCCGATCATTTCGATCGTGTCTCATTCCTCCAGCAATTTATTTTGAAATAATAGATTTCTGCCTCAATGCACGCCACACATTTTCCATTTTTGTTTCCTTTGTGAGGTTAAAGAAAGAAAATGCTACTTCTCAATCCTTGGTTTAAGTCGTTTATCCCAAGAGAAGCAGTGTTGTACATATAAATACGTCTTCGCAAAGGTTGTACAAAGATTAGAATCGTAATATAACTCATGCTCTAGAATACATTCCTTGTCAAGCTTAATGTGTAAAACGTTATAAGCAATTAATGATTTGTGAATAAACAACATTGCTAAGGTGAGCGAGAAAACACAAATGTTATTTAGTTGCTCCAGGACAAAACAGATTATTGCCCACTAACTAAGCTCACTGTTCAATTCATGAAGTTTTACCAAGCAAAACATAATTGCTGACCTATACATAACTAATTAGTAATTTCCTGTGGTGAAGGCGGCTGAATTTGTGCGACGTTGAAATTTTTTATGAATTAAGTAGCAAGATTTTGCGGTTTTCTCTGTTAAAGAATATCATCAAAGCAACGGACAAAGTTTCGAGAATTCTGTGTAAATTCAAATAGAATATATTTAAGGACAATGTTTTAATGAAATGAGAAATTTTCAATATCTTGTTAGAATACCGGCGTTATATTTCTTGCTTGTATATTACAGAATGCACTAAAGTACAGAAAGGAAAAGAGTAGAATTCGGTTTTCTATTGCTTTGAGTTGGTTTGTTTAAAAACACATTCTACTACAGTTTATGGTTTATCAGTCCAGTTTCAATGACAAATTTTGACAATTCATAACTAACTACAGTTTTTTACTTCTATCTGCAGTTCGACTCTGTAGATGGTTACTATTTAAAGAGGTAACTTCTATTCCATTTTTTACTAATAAGATTAATTCTATATGCAAACGCGGTCCTTAGCCTCGAGTTATCTGTTCATAGATTTTTTTGTTTCGTGAAGTGAATTCTCCGAACGATTAAGTTTCTTCGGCTCTGTTCATATAGATTTTTTGGTCTTGATTTTTCACACGATTGATCGCCTAAAACAACTTTATTCAAAATTTACACAAGTCAGCCTCAGTTTTTGTAGCAGTTCAGTGAAGACTGCACTAATGTGACAAATTATCTTCTCAGAGAAGCCTCGTCAATTGTGTGTCTAGAGACTAGGCAGGTGTTTACCAAGATCAGCCTCCACCGGAGTCAGAGCCTGGTGGAAAGTATAAGTTTCCTGATGGAATGGGTCTTCAGGAGCCTGTGAAAGCTTTCGTAAAGCCCCATAGAGACTTTATCATAATAACAAGTGCAACGAAACGTTAATGTTGCGTATTGTTATGTTAATTACATGGAAGTCAAAAGTAAAAGAAACTTTCCGTCTTTCGTCATGTAGTATAGTCGCGAAATAATAACCAAACCAGTCATGGTTTAGGGCTCTTTTCAATAAAAGTAAAGCATTTAAAAAAGTGAAGAGAACGAAAGACTCCTTCAGAGTTCAGTTTTGTGGATTTTGGGTTTAAAGACTCTCAACTCTGTTTTCAAGTATGTTGGTTCCTGTTTTCAAGAAGGTCAAAAAAGGCAAGCCATTATCCCAAATAAAACACTACTAAGCAACATTACTAACCACAACACCTTAATTAAGTTGGTTTAACAAAATACTAGAGTATGCAAAGCAGCTACAGAGTCAAGTGATCTGCTGCCAATAAAAACCAACCTCGCTTGATCTATCATAACAAATCTCTAATTCTTTTGTTTTGCACCTTCATGGTCGAAGATTACAATCATGCCAGAGTGCATTAAATCTGACAATCATTTTCGACATCGCGCATCACCGTTCTTTAGCGAATATAGTAGAAACATAGTTTTCCGTTCTAAATTTGAGGCTAGAAATAAACTTTTTTTCTGGGATATTTTCTGGCTTTAAAATCGCGTTTTTACTTTGCAGTATTTGCATCTCCAACAATTTAGTAACTATTTTATCATAAAAGGTGTCAGCCTATTTAGGGTTTAAATCTCGACTGTCAATGATTCCACATGCGCAAAAGAAACTTCCAATATACTCTCTCAGTGACTTTCGAAGAAATATTTTGAGAACAAGCTGAACTTTTTACATTATTTAAAGGACATCCGCCGCATTAACAATGCATATGACGTAAAAAATCGATAATTTGTGAATGTAACTGATATGCACTTGCTCCCTGCGACTGTTTGAGTCACTGGACTCGTCTCGGCGTGTTGTCTCGAACTAACGGTCTATCGCGATTGTGCTTCAACTGCCACGTTCTGGGTAAGAGGCATTTATATTTGTAGAAAGTCGTGCAATCATTGTAGCGAATGCGATGTTCATACTGCACTTATAGAATGGTGTCGAAAGTGCTGTCATTAGCGGAATGGTTCAGAAAATAAATAAAAAACAGTGTGTTTTCTAGTATGTATAGCTTTCTAAAGAAATAGAGCACCATGAAACTCACGTTTAACTTAAGCCGCCGCCATATTGGATTTACACTCAGAGTTGCAGTAAATTTCTACAAACAACATCAAAAAGCTAGGTAACTGTTTATTCGCCTTCAAGTGTTAAAATTATAGCCAATTTGTAGAAAAAGGATTACTCTACAACTCTCTCTTATCATCCTATCCGGATGAGCAATAGGAGAGAAAATGGCACTGTTCCAAGGACTTCACTGATTTTACTTATCGTCATTGCAGCCTGAACGCATTTCTGGAGTTCGACAGTTCCTCCATGGAGTTCAACAATCCCTCTGGAAGACAGCGGACTGAGAACACGGGAAAAGTAAGATCATTTCAGTTGCGGCGATAAATTTCAAACTAGGGAGTACAAAGTCAGCGAATGTTTGATAAACATAAAGGCAACGGATTTCGTCCGTTATGTGAGCTGCGTCTTATTTTATCTATCAATCAATTAGAATCAAATAACCACGTATGGACTAATAGAAATCTAGACAAAACATCGATCGCAAGATCGAGATGGTAAATTGAGTATACGTAAGAATTATGAAGAAATACGGAGATTTATAAGTGGGGTAATATCATATCTTATTGTTTTGCAGGACTCGTCCAAAACAGTTCTGACATTGTATGGGTCAAAATCTTATGGGGGAAGAATGCAGGTAAGACTTTTAAAGTGTTTACCAAGAGAGGATCAAGGGTAAAAGAGTTCATTTCCTTTAGGCAACTTGTACTCAAGTCAGTAAGCATGATTCTTTATTTTCTTACTTTCTTTGTTTTGCAGACATTCGATGCGGAATGCAATGACGTGACGAGGTTTATTCCCGATGGAGCCTCGTCCATTGTTGTGTCTGAAGGCACCGAGGCTTGGCAGGTTTTCACCGAAGTCAGCTTTGGAGGGGCTACCGCGCGTTTACAGCCTGGTGGTAAATATCAGTATCCTGTCGATATGCGTCTCCAGGATCCCGTGAAAAGCTTCCGCAAAGCTCCATAGAGACTGAGTTAATCATAATCACAAGTGCAACAAATCTTCATTTACAGTAGTGGAAAAAAGAACACGAGGGTTGAATTATTATAGAGGTCTATCTGAAGAAAACGATCCTGTAAAATTCAACTAAATCTCTGTCTTGTATCTACGAACCTTGTTATTAAACGTAGTTTTTAGACCCTGTCAGACTCAGGGGAAAGAAACTTAAATTCCTTCACACTGAGCTCTGTTTGGTGGAATTGGTTGATTTTTTTTGTTCAAAGCTGAACGTTTTCAAATAAACTGGTTCCTGTTTTCAAGAAGGTCAAAAAAGGCAAGCCATTACCTAAATAAAACATTACTAAGTAATCACAACACCTTAATCACAACACCCGTTAATTTCACCCATTAATTTCAATGTTTTAACAAAATAAAAAAGTGTGTAAAGTAAATAGAGAGTCAAGTAATTTGCTGTTGGTGAAGCCAACCTAGTTTATGTGATATCAAAAGTCCCGTTACTAAAAACGAGAGTGAAAAGCTTTCTGTCGACATTGTACTTATTTTGCCAATTTCCAACGGCTGTACTCTCTGTTAAACGTTTTTATGTCACAGGGTTACATTTACAAGCTTTTACAAATGTATTGAATATCTGCTGTCTTATTGCATATCCAACACTGTTCTGAAATTTTTATATACACCAATTATGCTTCGTCAAAGAACATTTTTTCTAACCCTGTGTTGGATTTGGCGGAGACCAGTTCTTTTTCACTATCAAGTCTACAAACCTTGGATATTATGTATGTACCTTGTATATTATGTATGTACTTTTTCGAAAACACATCAACAACATTTGAATTTGAAACCCGCTGCTCTTTTAATCCTGCCCTAAAGTAAGGAATTTTTATACCGTTGTTTCCAATTATTTTGACACTAACTTTTTAATATTCGAAGATATCAGTAATACCTTATTTTGACTACCTTACTAATTTGTTTGCTACATCAGTTTGTAGCGGAATTTGCTGCGCATTAGTTCAGTCGATAACTCAAAGAACTGATCAGTTCCGCTTTCACCTAAATCATCAGAATACTTCTCTCGTACATCTCTATAAGCTGTTTATCGTTGAGCCAGATCTGCGCCCTGTCAGATCCTAAACTATAGATTAAGCCGCCTCTTCATGGCTTTCGGCTGGTTTAACCCTTGAGAGGTGGCTATATTGGTGGGCTGGTTACATGAGTTCCTCTAATTTCGGTTAAACTCGCCCCTGCTCGTTTTCGCATCGACTATTTCACAGGAAACCGCCAAATAGCTAGTATACTGAAGGGAAAGAAGTGGCAAACACAACAGGTTAGCGTACTGATTTGTTCAGCAAAAACATTTCAGGGCATTTTTTGGTTGTTTGGTTGTCAGTGTTGTTAGCATCATCGTCGTGTTAGCATCATTCAGTTTAACTTCATAGTGAATTTTAGGGAAGTCCATTGTTTGTTCATTCATGTGGACTTGGTGTAAGCGAAATGAAGCGACCTGGGCTAAAGGTAGTGAAAAGAAATTTGGGTCTAATCAATAATACTTCGAAAACGAGTACACTAGAACTCATTCCGTTAAGTGAACTGTTGTATTATTCTTGCAGTTTGCAAGCTCGCAGGAACCAAGGTTTCTTTCCTTGCTCGAAGCAGTCAATACAATAAGTAAGGAGATATAAGTTGAGTCGGTAGAATTGGCTCCTAAAATTCTCAGATTTTAATCAATAAGCATTACACCAAGGAGAAGCTGTGGCATACTTCGTTCAACATTTCTGTCCTGATCAGCTTTACTTTAAGTAGTAAAGATATTCAAAGAAGTGTCTTTGATAAGTGTGTACATCAAGTGAAATACATTCGAAAGCTTATATTTTGAGATAAGAAGTCAAATCTAAAGATCTATCGACTACTAGGGAAGTCGTACTTCCCAAAAACAGGAACTCAAAGGTTTTAAGTGTCTGTTTGTTTTCATCGCGCCATGACTCAGGCGGATCAATATCTTTCTATTAGAGGGTCAAAATAGGTCAGCTCTTGCTGATCAACAAAACACTCAACCGATTACGTTCAGCTCTCTGTTAAAAGAGTATGTTGGGTTTAATCTTTGACGATTGACTTCCCAAAACAAATCTCTTCAAATTTAATCAAGTCACTCGCAATTTTTTGCTGGAGTTCGGTGAAAAATGCAATGACTTGACCAATCATCTTCCCAATGAAGCCTTGTCAATTTTTGTGTCTAAAGACACAGAGGCTTGGAAGGTATTTACTCAACTCAGCTTCAAAAGAGTGACTGTGAGTTTAGAGCCTGGTGGCGGATACAAGTCTCTTGATGAAATGGGATATATTCCAGGACCCTGTGTAAAGCTTTCGTAAAGCAACATAGAGAGTTCATCATAATTACAAGTGCAACGAATCTTAAATGAGGACTGAATTATTATATGGACGTCTATCTGAAGAAAAAGATCCTGTAAAATTCAACTAAATCTCTGCCCTGTATCTATGTACCTTGTCATTAAACTTTGTTCTTAGACTTTTTCAGACTCAGAGTTTTTAATTGGGTGATCAATAAATCCATGAAAATCCATCATTGCCCATAACTGTAAGAAACCTTGCCATTGAGGACTAAGGCAAAATGGCATTAACTACGTTTTCGTCTTCCTTTCGTCTTCCTTATAAATGTTGCCGCATATGTTACGCGCTGTAGTGTTAATTGGAAGTCAAAAGTAAAAGAAACTTGCTGTCATTCGCCATGCGTTATAGTCGCGAAATAATAGCCAAAACAGCAAAGTGAAACATAAACAAAAAATTAAGAGGAAAGGAACAGAAGAAACTGAAACTCCTTCAGAGCTCCGTTTTGTGGAGTGAGTGGATTTTAGGTCTTAACAGTTTATATTCAGAGCAGGAAGTTTTCAAGTAAACTAGTTTCTGCTTTCAAGAAGGTCAAAAGAGGCAAGCCATTATACCAAATAAAACATTACTAAGCAACGCTACTAACCACAACACCTTAATTGCAATGTTTTATAAAATGAAAGGGTATTCAAAGTAACTAGAGCCAGTCATTTGCTGCTAATGACGGCAACCTAGCTTATGTGAATATCAAAAGTACCTGAAGGTTTACCGTTTCTAAAAAAAAGAGTGAAAATTCCTACTGTTGACGTTACACTGATTTTGCCACTTTGCAATTAATTTGTTTAACATTTCGTTTAACTCGTACGTTTAATTCGTTTTCACTGTCAAACAGTAAAGATATTCAAAGAAGTGTCTACGATAGGTGACTATATCAAATCAAACACACTCGCAAGCTTATATTTTGGGATAAGAAGTCAAATCCAAAGATCTATCGACTAGGGAAGTCGTACTCCCCAAAAACAGGAATTCAAACGCTTTAGGTGATGTCCGTTAAGGAAATGACGTGGGAATGGTAAACAAATTAAGCCCTTGGCCATGAGTGACATTTATAATGATTCTAAGAGGGCATTGTTTTCATCTGAGCTAGTGTCGCGCCATGAATCAGGCGGATCAATATCTTTCTATTTAAGAGGGTCAAAATAGGTCAGCCCTTGCTGATCAACAAGACACTCATTCAGCAACTTCTGGGCAAATGATTAATCATAAGCTAAAAAATTGCCATTAACGACGCCGATTTCAATACCAGCAAAACAAAGAACTCGAATAGAAGCGGTGTTTTATTCCTCAAGCATTTGTTTTGGACTTGAGGGAATTTCTGCCTCAGTGCTCTCCAAACATTTTCCAATTAAAATAACAAAATGCTATTTCTCATTCCTTAGCTTGGCTGGATTTAAAAAGGTATCGTTCTTTTTTCTTAATTTTCACTGAATCTCCTGACATTGTTATATCCTGAAAGTCGTTTATCCCATGGGGATGTGAGTCTTATACATATACATACTTCCTCACAAAGACTGTACAATGATCGAAATATTATTCATTCGCTAGCATACATTTCATGTCAAGCTAAATGTGTAAGGCAATATAAGCAATTAACGATTTGTGAATAAACTACATCGTTAAGGTGAGCGGAAAACGCAATTGCAAAGCAACCGAAATATTATTTATAGTTGCTCCAAGAAAAAAAAAATAGATTACTGCCCACTAACTTAAATCATTTGCTCAATTCATAAAGTAGTACTAGTATTACTTTTTTTAACTAAGCAAAACATTTTCCCTTGACATCTCACAGCTGAGCAACTTTGAGTAACTTCCTGTGGTGAAGTCGACTGAATCTGTGCGACGACACTAAAAATTGTTTAATTTGCTTTGAAGATATTTAATGTTATGATAGCGGTCGGTATCAAGGTAAACTTGATTGTCTTTTTTGGAGATTGAGATAAAATCAACGAACAAGGAGTTTATTTACGTTACACATTTCGTGAATACTGGGTAAATATATAAGCGTCACGTTTAAACGAAGTGGGAAATATTCAATACGCCATATTTCTTGTTTGTATATTATAGAATGTGCTAATTCTGTTGCCCCTAGTTGTCCTGTTCACATACACATTCCATTCCAGTATCCCTTGGTTTATCAGTCCAGTCCATTTCTTTACTATCATCCACAATTTTACTCCATATATAGATGTGTGAATATTTACTCACTTTACTGCTTTTGCAATTTGTTAATCATAAGTTTGATTTCTTATGGTTTGTAAATTCCTCGAGATGATGCGAGAACGGAAAATCTCTGACGATGGATTGACTGCCTAAAACACCTCAAGTCACTCGCAATTTTTGCAGGAGTTCGGTGAAGAATCCAGTGACGGGACCAAACATCTTCCAAAGAAGCCTCATCAATTGCTGTGTCTAAAGACACGGAGGTCAGCTTTCAAGGAGTGACTGGATTTAGAGCCCTGTAAAAAGTACAAGTCTCCAATGACACGACACTCCTGAACTCTGTGAAAAGCTTTCGTAAAGCACCATAATTACAAGTGCAACGAATCTTATATCTTAAAGGACTGAATTATTATATGGACGTCTATCTGAAAATCCTGTAAATCCAAGTTAATATCTCTGTTTTGTATCTATAAACGTCATTAAACGCAGTTCTTAGACTCTTCAAGACTCAGACTTTTAAGACTTTTTTAAGTAGACGGTCAACAGTAAATCCACATCGAAAATCTATTACTGCCCGTAACTTACTGCCATTTAGGAAAAAGGTAAAATGACATTAACTACGTTTCTGTGTTTCTTGCGGCTTAGACACGCTGCTAAATATATATGTTGCACGCTGTAATGTTAACTGGAAGTCAAGAGCAAAAGAAACTTGGCGTCATTTCTCATGCGGTATGGTCGAGAAAAGATAATTAAAACAGGCAGCCTTAAACTTTTCGATCTCCTTTAATAAAAGTAAACTAAAACAAGGAGCTTCACAGCTCAGTTAAGTGGAATTAGTGGATTTTAGGCCTACAGACTCCCAACTCTGTTCAGACCGGAACGTTTTCAAATAAACTGGTTCCTGTTTTCAAGAAGGTCAAAAGAGGCAAACCATTATCCCAAATAAAACATTACCAAGCAACATTACTAACCACAACACCTTAATTGCAATGTTTAAACAAAGTAAAAGTGGAGATGCAAAGTAACTACGAGTCAAGTGATTCAGTTAATGAGGCCAACCTCGCTTTATCTATCATAACAAATCTCTCGTGCTTTTGTTTCACTTCTTCACGGACGAAGATTACAATTATGCCACAGCGCATTAAATTTGATAATCATTTTCGACATTGCGACGCGCCGTTCTTCAGGGACCTAGAAACGTAGTTTTTCCTTTCGAAAATTTGAAGCTTTTTACATACTGGAATTTTCTGGCTTGAAGACCGCGTATCCCGCAGTATTTGCATCTCCAACAGTGTAGTAATTCTCCTATCATAAAAGGTATCAGCCTAATTTTGAATAAAAATCTCGACTTTCAACGATTCCATACAAAAATACCTTCCAACATACTCTGTCAGTGACCTTCGAGGAAATATTTTGAGAACAAGCTGAACTTTTTACATTATTTAAAGGACATCCGCCGCATTAACAATGCATATGACGTATAAAATCGATGATTTGTGAATAGAACTGATATGCACTTGCTCCCTGCGACTGTTTGACTTACTGGACTCGTCTCGGCGTGTTGTCTCAAACTACTGCCACGTTTGGGTAAGCAGGTATTTGTTTGTGTAGAAAGTCGTGGAATCATTGTAGTCAATGCGTTGTTCATACTGTACTTGTAGAATGGTTTTGTAAGTGCTGCCAGTACGGTAGCTTGAAAGCATGAAGGCTGTGTAATATATCTGACAATTAGATTGTGAGTTCGAGATTTCTACCGCTTTAACGGTTATCGCGCATAAAAGTCTTCTATTCGGTCAAAACTGTATCTAAATCTTTTTTACATAGGCTTCGAAAACGAAGGAGAAGAAGCGGTCGCCATTTGCCGTAACAACGGCACACTGCTTAGCCTGAGAGCAGGCTCCGACGACTGGACGGAAAAAAAAAAGATTGGGAGAGCGAAGCGATCGGAGTCGTGGGGTGCGGTGTTTCGTTCGCCTTTTCCGGCAGCCTGTTTGCACTAGGCTACTCACTGTCTATTTAACAATTAGATTATGAGCTCGAGATTTCTATCGCGTGATAGTTGACGAGGGCGCAGCCCGAGTCAACTATCGCGTGATAGAAATCGAGAGCGAATAATCTAATTGTTTTAGTATAAATATACTAGTCGTTCAAAACTTAATCTAAATCCTCTTCTCAACACTTCGAAAACGCCAAGAAACGGCCGTCATTTTGTTAACAAGTGCACATTGTTACGCTACTCACTATCTATCACAGAATAGATAGTGAGTAGCGTAGCCAATCAGAGAACGGCCTTCGTGATAGAACGCTAGTAGATTTATACTAAAATAGAATAGATGGTGAGTAGCGTATTCAACAGGAGAACGGCATTCGTGATTCAACCGCAGTAGATTCCTACTAAAAACGGTTACAATGAGAATTCTCAAGTAATGCAGGAGATTTATAATCTCTTTTTTCAGACAAGATGGACGCTGTGTTCACAAAACACTGATTTAACCTGGAGTTGTTATTGTTTGAACTTTAAGCTAAGCAATTATTACATTTGAAATAAGTTCACCATGGACAAAGGCAGTGTCCGAATGATTACGTTTTGCATCAGACAAGTCGAATGAATCATTCTCCATCTGTTATACCGTAACACTGTCAATACATAGCAGGAAGATCGGCATTCCTTACTGTCACAGTAAGACTAAGCTTGAGCTAGCTTCTATAGTTTTCAACCCACAAAGAGACAATATCTCAGCGAACGAAAGAAAAGCTATCAGCTCACTTAAACGCAACAGCGAAATCAACCTTAAAAAAGCCGACAAAGGAACAACAACAGTCATTATGGACACCGCACAAAAAATACAAGAAGGCTCACAACAGTTATCAGATGATAAATTCTATAAGCCTCTACCATCTCCTATTGTGCCTGAAACAACCCGAAAAGTCTACGCAATAGTTAACAAGCTATTCCGTTCGGGTCACATTGACAAAATGACTCACAAATGGTTAACAACAGACCTTAAACAACCGCGAATACCTGAATTCTACACGCTGACTAAAATTCACAAAAAAACACCGGTCGGCAGACCAATTGTTTCTGGTAGCAGCGGTCCGACAGAGCGTATTTCCAGTTTCGTTGACTCACTTTTACAGCCAATCGCCACTAAACAGGAGTCATATCTTAAAGACACTACCGATTTTATTGACTTTATTGAAAACACGCAAACTCCAAACGATGTAGTGTTAGCCACACTTGACGTTAGTTCTCTTTATACAAACATTCCTCAATCAGAAGGAATTGATGTTATCTGCCGTTACTATGAAGACCATTATGAGCAAAAACTACCCATTCCCACAAACGACTTGCGGGAACTAATGCGGCTCATACTTGAAGAAAATTCTTTCAAATTTAACGAAAGACACTTCTTACAAACGCACGGCGTTGCCATGGGAACGAAAACGGCGGTCGCTTTCTCTGTTATTTTCATGGCAGACCTTGAAAATCGACTGCTTATGGCTAGCCCTTTCAAACCTCTAGTTTGGAAAAGATTTATCGATGACATATTCTCACTGTGGAACATTCCCGCTAATGAAGTTTCCGATTTCGTAAACTTCGCCAACTCTTTCCACCATTCAATCAAGTTTACTTGCGAAATGTCATCAGAACGCGCTGTTTTCCTCGACACCGAGGTCCTTAAAGGACCCCGTCATTCAACTCACAAAATCTTGGATTTACAAACACACTTTAAGCCTACTGATACTTTTCAGTATACGCACTTCTTATCTTGCCATCCCTTTAACTCTAAAAAGGGTTTTATCAAAGGAGAAGCGTTACGTCTTTTGAGAACAAACTCAAAGGATATGTCAAAAAGGCTATCCCGTAAAACTCGTTCAAAAAATTCTGAGTGAAGTTCAGTTCTCTGACCGACAGGAGGCTCTTCGCAACAAAACAAAACAAAACAAACGAAAGAAATACTACCGTTTGTTACAACTTTCAACCCAGCCGCACCGAATCTTAAAAAGATTCTCATGAAACGCTGGCACATCATTCAACAACAGCCTAGGCTCAAAGATATATTTAATCAGCCACCGATTGTTTCTTATAGAAAGGAAAAATCGCTCAAGGACGTTCTTGTCCGCGCTAAAATTCCTTTAACAAAACAACAATCATAACAAGAACGAAGTACTTTCACTTCGAAGGAAATTTGCATATGATCACTGCTAACGACTCTTTATATTAATACACGCATGCCGACTGCGTAACAACTGAGTTTGTTCTCAAAAGACGTAACGCGGGCACATCATTCAACAACAGCCTAGGCTCAAAGATATATTTAATCAGCCACCGATTGTTTCTTATAGAAAGGAAAAATCGCTCAAGGACGTTCTTGTCCGCGCTAAAATTCCTTTAACAAAACAACAATCATAACAAGAACGAAGTACTTTCACTTCGAAGGAAATTTGCATATGATCACTGCTAACGACTCTTTATATTAATACACGCATGCCGACTGCGTAACAAAAACAGAGTCAAAATAACCGATCATTAATTCTAGATCCGTTTTAGTTGATCTTTTTCCATTACGAACGTAGAAGCTGTGGACTCGTGGCCTTTATTTAAATCTTATATTTCCGCCTTTACTATTTACCCTGATACTATACCCATTAGAGTTAAAGTAGTTGAAAGGCTAGTAAGGCTTCTATGACAGCCTCAGTTTATAATCAGCTGCATGAATTAGGGTAGCTGAAACAATGCAGAAATGTTAGCATGGTATATTTTCACCGCTACCATAAACTACTGCGAGTTGATACTTGCTCAACAACTCAACTGCTGTTAAAGTTTTGCCCTGGGCCCAGCTTGCAAGCAGTTCCAATCAGCTAGTAGAATAAGTCTCAAAAAACCAGCTCACTGGCTCACTGACACTGAAGCACCAGCAACCACTAATGTTTTGGAAATTGTACACATATGAGCAGATTACTGAATATTCTCAGAAACCCATCACACATATAAAGGCCGGTACACATGAGGGAGCTTGCTCCCGTAGCACGCTCCTGCAACACGCTCCCGGGGCAAAGCTCCCTCGTCTGCACCAACGATTTCTAGCGAAAAAATATGTTGCGCAACAAAACTTTTGCTCCCGAGTTTTGCTCCCTCATATCAAACTGGTTTGATATGAGGGAGCAAGCTCCAGGGGCAAAACTGTTGCACGATTCTGTTTCAGGAGCAAGCTCCCTCGTGTGTACTGAAATTTGCTTTGCGGGAGCGTGTTTCAGGGGCAAGCTCCATCGTGTGTACTGGTTGAGGTACTTACCCGGGAGCATGTTTCGGGAGTGTGTTTCAGGAGCAAGCTTCTTCGTGTGTACTGGTTGGAGTACTTACCCGGGAGCATGTTTCGGGAGCGTGTTTCAGGAGCAAGCTCCCTCGTGTGTACCGGCCTTAACGGATTACCGGCGCAATATCATCAAGTCTATTGAGATTTGTTGCCAAGACCTTCTGTGAATTTTTTATTTGAAGCTTAGATGAAGATACTGGATGCCTTATTTTTGTTTGTTAAGATCGAGCTCGTAGTTGCAGCTTTAGAGATCTTAAGATCCAAAATTAATGGCAAACGCCTAACTGCAGTTTTCGATAAGACGTTTGCCGTTCGCCGTTCTGACGTTACTCGATTTGCAGCGAATTGAAATCATCCTGTTAATGCATTGGAAATTACGCCAGTTTTGAAAACAACGGTATGTTTCTACCCTGTGTAGCGCAAGCATTCAAAGGAAAAAAAAGCATTATGAAACGTAGATCCAACTTAAGCCGAGCCACAATTGCCTGATTTCATACCGTGAAGGACTAGGTACGAGTCTGTAAATTATTATAGTCCTTCACGGTATGAAATCAGGCATGGATTTCCACTCGCGATCAGTGCCTCTCTACAAACAACAATAAAAATCTAGGTCACTGCTTATTCGCCTAAACAAACATTATCAGTTTCTAGAAAAATGGTTTCTGTATCCGATTTCAGCATTTGTACGTGTCATAAAGCAAACATTTCACGATAATATAGTTTGATGAAAATGACTCACATTAAAATCTCCTAACGTTTTAGACACAAGTCTCAAACTAATCTGTCTAGCTGGCGGATTTTCGCGCGCGGATGCTCGTGGCAAAGCCGTGAAAGCGAGACGCGAAGCCGCGAGAAGATTGGTGAGGAGTCGAGAGAAATTTGCACGGATTTCACTGATTTTATTTTCTTATCATCATTGCAGTCTGATATTGACAGTTCCACAATGGCGTCTACGAAACCCAATGGAAAACAGACTGGGAAAAAGGAAAACGTAAGATCAATGCAATTGTGGCGATAAACTTTTAAATATAGGCGTACAAAGTGAGCGAATGCTTGATAAATATAAATATTATGTGAACTGCGTCTTATTTTGTATATCAATCAACCCGAATCAAATAACCACGTATGGACTCAAATCCATACGACAAACTCACCAGCTGATTGAGTTTGCAAATAAACTTTAAACTAGCTGGCGAGAGATAACTTTCAGCACAAGAGCATTTACCTCATGTCATCGCGATTGTTCACAGTCGTAAATACTATCGAATCTGTTTTAACAGATTCGATAGTATAAATCGTCGTCTGAAACCAAGTAATAAAGAAATCGGCGCTGGCCTGGAAATGAGATTTGTGCAGCGTCTATATTCGACTGTTTGACGAACTGTCACACGGATTGTTTGCGTATGACCTCCACCGCATTTCATTCTCTTGTTTTATATATGCCAATTCGAAGATATAGTTATTAAGGATTCACTGCTGATGAAA
>OZ026604.1:8780172-8800431 GCA_964020085.1 Micromussa lordhowensis
ATAGAAGATTCAAGGGATTCCGCTGCAGAAACAACCTTCGAAATCTAACACATGGTACACCCGCATCTAGTCGAGATGAAGTATTTGTATCCCTTCAAGTGAACCTGGCGCAGAGCGATAACAGGAAGACCACCCTAAGAGCCAAACTTGAGCTACAGACTACGCCATAAAATCTGATACAAAGCATTTGTATTTTCATTTGTCAGAATAGAATGCTTACTGTGCTGTTTTAAGCCATTTGTTCCCGCCAGAACATTTCATTACATGTACTAAATTAACCAGGAACATTTCTCTTCAGTTCAGTTCAGTTTCTTTATGTCTAAAAACAATAATACATAAAAAAACATACCGTCACTTTCTCTTTGCTAATTCTCTATGTGTCAAACATCTTTTAGAATGCGATAACTCAGTTTTGCTCAGACAAATTTTTAAAACAAGCAATAAACGTATCTAATAGACATACATTTTTCCAGGTTACCTCTCTTACGCTAAACCTGGAAGAACTTGAAAAAAAACTAACCGCAGTAGAGGCACAACTTCAGGAAAAGGAAGAAAATATAGAAAACCTCAAAGAAGAGCTACCAACAAAGACCGATGATGCCGAACGAACGGAGCAAGCCTTGAATGCACAGCTCGATAGACAGCTGGCGGAGAGTGAAGAGGTAAAGATATTTCGCTTTAAAACTGATCTATACATATATACTTTATCAAAACTCCCTACATGGAGTTTTTCACTTACAAAACTACACAAGTACATGAATAAGCACTTACAGTAAATAAACATGAAAATACAATAAGCTAATAAAAGGAAACACGAGCTTATAGATTATAGTTTATAGAACAAGAGACAAAAGTGAAATTGTGCGATACGTTTGCTGCTCAAAATCATTAAGAATTCAATTCATTAACTTTACACAAATCATGACGGTGACGGTGTTTAGATATCTGATCTGTATCTGCTAAATCTTATTTCTCCACTTACTACTTATTCTTCGTATTTTCAACTGTCTCCTCGATCGTTTTTCTCGTTTTATACTGTACTCACAGTGAGGCCCCAAGTATTGTGCGACAAAATTCCAATAAACTGAAACTGAATAAATCGACACCTTTACCAGAATGGGTATCCCCCTCGTATACCTTTCATAGAAAAAAAGTGCTACTTAAATAGATCTAAATAGCGCTTACCATTGAAATTTCATCTTCGTATTCAGAAAAATTCGCGCAACGGCGAATTAACGACTGCGGCGAAAGGAAACTTGCAAATGATGCGAAAACTTTCCGTATTCCGTCTAAGGACTGTGTAATAGTTATTAGGAAAAATGAGCCTCGCATAGAGAAATACTATGTAGTGCCCCCCCCCCCCCTTCAAAGGCAAGTCTGAGCCCCCTCCTTTTCCCCAAAAAATTATAACCAACCTCCCTCCTTTTCCTTTTCCCACCTACATTTAAATATACCTGAATTCACTACTTGCTAAGTAATGTACCACTACTTGCTAAGTACTGTAACACGTTAGATATCAGCGTCCATTTTCAACCAGTCTGATTGCGCATCGTCCTCTGAGTCGTCTGGGTCGTCTTCTAAATTCGCTAGATAAATTGAGCATTTATAAGTGAGAGCACGACCTGTTCCGGCCTGCTTAATATGGAATACTTTTGGGTAGTTCTATTGTTGTTGTTTTTAATATTATTCTTATTATTAGTATATACTAAAACAGTGGATAGCGTTGATGGCGCGCGCTGATTGGCTCGTCAAACTCCGGATATCCTGTGCTATTTACCTCCGAGCAACTCGAGAGAAAATGGCGTCCGGTTTGCATCCGTGAAAAGTGAAGAAATCATCCAAATTAATTTGTTTTTGGTGTTTATTATCTCACTGTTTTAGTATAAACTAAACCAACAATCGCGGCTCGGTAAATATCCACCGCTAGCCACCTCCACTTCGGTGAATAGCTGTTAATTATTACCATTATCATTATCGTTATCATTATCGTTATCGTTATTATTATTGTTGTTGCAGGTGCAATCCCTCACCTTGTGTGGTAATCGTAATTTTTTTAAAAAAAATCCCAGTGTTTGGACTGGAGATACCAATAGTAGCATTGGTTAATGAAAATACCTCGTTTACTTTTTCATGTTAGGAACTCGCTGAAGCAACAGATATCAGGATGCATTTGGAATCACAGATAGCCACACTCGCGATGGAGCTAAAACAATCAAGGTATCTCGCTTTACAGTCAAACCTGATCAGATATTCTCTTATTTGCATTCATTCGTCGAGCGTTCACCTCACTAATGAGGTGCTGAGTTCATTTGTGGAAATCTGAGTTTACTCTTTATTTAATGAAACTTGTTCCAAGCTCGAACCCGATTGAAACATTTGTGCTGCCGAGAATATAATATACGTCCTAGGGAATGTAACTTGACGACAGAGGGGCTACTTGAAAAAAAAGATAAACAAGGATTACGCGGAACTGACTAACAATACCATAGTATCAGGGTCAATTAGAGCTAATGTAGCTTAAATTAAGTCTTATATTGCCGCAGGAAAAAGCACTGATTTCAGGTTATGACGGCCGGATTCCGAAGCCTACACTGATATAGTGTCGTCTCAAATTGCTATTGTCTCAAACCAATTAGGATGTCTTTATGTGTAAGCAATTCAGCTCATAAAAAAACGAGTATAATCGAAACAAAACTGATTAAATTTAACCTGTCGGTGAACATCTCTTTAAAATTTAAGTTATTAATTAGCAAATCAGATTCGTGTGGTCTGCCACGATGCTATGCGATATCAAGTCACTGATATGGATATAATATTATGGCCGAATTTGGGTACGGTAAATACCTAATCATATCTCTTTTGGTACGCGTCGGCGACTTATCAGGCTCGTTTCGTCTCGTCATGGGCCCGGTATTTTGGCTTCACTACATCTCGCCAAAATACAAACCACAGCTCGACCAAACTCCGCCGATATTATACCTTCCCATTCCCATATTCGACCAAAGTCCAGGAGATATTTTTCTAGCTACGGTTATCTGCTAGGTGGACTTCCTCGCCTATAATACACATCGAAGTGCTGTTTTTATTCATAAACTGAATGGCAAAAACAAAACAAGAAACAAGGTGTTCCATGTCTGTAAAAGTCATCTGTGAGAGGTTACATTAAAGTTTTGTTGTGTTTTCTGTTGTTTTTTTAGGGCTTTAGCCGAGGAAGAGAAGCAAAAACAAGATCTTATGGTAACTTATTCGAATTTGTGGGCAATTTAAATTTTGCACTCGGGGGTGTCATGGCCTTGGGTCAAATTATCCTAATAAAAGTTTAGAGTTTACAGCAATGTCACATTTTTAACCATGGACCTGAGGTTATATCTTGCAAATACGCAAAAAAAGTTTTCCAAATTTGTTGTTGTACCTGAGCTTCTTAAATTAAAAGTACATCAAAATCCATTAAACAACCAAAGTGGCTTTGTCAAGGATCGATCTTTTGTACCATCGATCTTTGATTTAATGAATTTTGCTCTTAAAGAAAACATCCCAGGTCTAATGATTATTTTAGACTTTCATAAAGCATTCGACAGCGTAGAGTGGAATTATCTTGTTACCTTCCTGGAGGCATTTCGACTTGGTCTCGACATTATCAGATGGGTTAAGACACTGTACAAGAATATACAAAGTTGTGTTATTAATAATGGTCTGGAAAACCCGAATAGCGAATAGCGAATAATCCCGAATAGCGAATAGTACAAATAGTGCGAATAGTGGCGAACAGTCGCGAATAGTGGCAAATCAGAGTAGTGGAATAGTGACGAATGACAGAGTTTGGCACCTAGTATCGCAGCAAGGTGGGATGGGATTTTCCCGCCAAAAGGCAGAGATACTTATCAGGAGAAATTAAAAGGTGTTTCTGAACGTAATTTCTTCTTTTTTCACCGCTGCAAAAGCGTAAATACGTCTTTATTAGGTTATCTTTGTTTTTCTTTTTAATGTCGGCGATGGACAGCCCTAGACTGAGTCCTGAAGGTAATAAATTCACTGAAATTCTGTTGCTTATTTGGATAATTAATTAACGCAAGATATAGATTAGATGTTGTTGTTGTTTTATAACCGGTTATCAGAGCAGCTCGTTTGCGTCTTTTTTAGTTGATAAACTGATCACAGAACTCTTGCCTCACATTTGTATTTTATTGTTTTCTTCACAGAACGTGCTTGGTCGAATCTATCAGGTCCGCTGACAAACGCTATTGCTCCACGTGATCAATTTCAACCAATCCAGATCCGTGCTGAACTAAGGCGGTGACTATTGACGACTATTCATCACAATTCACAACTATTTAACGATTATTCGCCTAAGGCGAGGTGAATATTGTCGAATAATCCCCGAGACGAAGTCGAGGGGATTATTCGACAATATTCACCTCGTCTTCGGCGAATAATTGTTTTAGTATAATTTCAGAGCTGAACAACAGAGAATAACAGACTAAAACATAAAAACAGCGACCCAAGTTCGTTTGCACACACGTATGCAACCGTATAGCTTTAATAAGAGGCTTTACATGTAAGCTTACATCAATTGTGAATCAGTTTACTCATCGAGTTCGGCAGTAAAACAATCAAGCAAAACACTACGAAAAATAAATTCATCCGGTACCTTTGTTTTATCGCTGCTGACTTCATCCACAATTGTCATCACTGTCTCAAAATGAGTAGCTTGAGTTTGGAGAAAAACAGATTTCGGTCAATCGATCTGACCCGCTTGCAATCAAAGTAACCACTGCGTTTACGATTCTTAACTGCCTTGAACACGAGTTCTTGGAAGGATTTTCGGTGCAGAGATGACAGCAGTCACTTAAGAATATTCTCCATCCTTTCAAATATCCTGGACTTAGAGTGATGTCTTCTAAATAGGTGAAAAATTCATTCACCAACTTTCCGCTATATTTACTTGCCGAGATGGCAAGGCTGGCGTGCTTAATAGCCAGGCCACGAAAATGTTATATTCGTCATAGTAAGAATCGCTCAACCAATCAGATTGCTGGAAACTCTTTGTTCAGCTCTGAAATTATACTAATCGCCATTATGCGCACTATTCGCTATTCGCAACTATTCGTTATTGCCAGACCCGTTTATTACCAACCTCAATTCCGGGTTTCAACCTAATTAAGTGAAGATACACACTGGTCATATGAACTCAGTGAAAATATAACGTTTAGTTCTTTAAGTAATTCGGATCGTTCCTTTGTCTTAGCGACGTTTGCGCACAAAATGTCCCCACGTTCAAATGTTTTTTTTTTCTTTTTTTATTGCCATAGTGTAACGTAAAGCTCAAATTTTGCCAAAAACAGAATTTACACGGCTATCTGACATTGTGCGAGGGTACCTCAAAGACGAAAATTCTAGCTCGCTCGCTTCTTTCACTGCGCCGCATGTCTTGATTCTGCAGCCAATTCTCACAAGCTCCTGGCTAAACCAGTCCCTCAGCTCTTCCTTCCCCGCGCTTTTTCACGGGTTGACCCAACAACCTAAACCAACAATCGCGGCTCGGTAAATATCCACCGCTAGCCACCTCCACTTCGGTGAATAGCTGTTAATTATTACCATTATCATTATCGTTATCGTTATTATTATTGTTGTTGCAGGTGCAATCCCTCACCTTGTGTGGTAATCGTAATTTTTTTTAAAAAATCCCAGTGTTTGGACTGGAGATACCAATAGTAGCATTGGTTAATGAAAATACCTCGTTTACTTTTTCATGTTAGGAACTCGCTGAAGCAACAGATATCAGGATGCATTTGGAATCACAGATAGCCACACTCGCGATGGAGCTAAAACAATCAAGGTATCTCGCTTTACAGTCAAACCTGATCAGATATTCTCTTATTTGCATTCATTCGTCGAGCGTTCACCTCACTAATGAGGTGCTGAGTTCATTTGTGGAAATCTGAGTTTACTCTTTATTTAATGAAACTTGTTCCAAGCTCGAACCCGATTGAAACATTTGTGCTGCCGAGAATATAATATACGTCCTAGGGAATGTAACTTGACGACAGAGGGGCTACTTGAAAAAAAAGATAAACAAGGATTACGCGGAACTGACTAACAATACCATAGTATCAGGGTCAATTAGAGCTAATGTAGCTTAAATTAAGTCTTATATTGCCGCAGGAAAAAGCACTGATTTCAGGTTATGACGGCCGGATTCCGAAGCCTACACTG
This sequence comes from Micromussa lordhowensis, assembly GCA_964020085.1. Taxonomy (NCBI): domain Eukaryota; kingdom Metazoa; phylum Cnidaria; class Anthozoa; order Scleractinia; family Lobophylliidae; genus Micromussa; species Micromussa lordhowensis. The sequence continues at coordinate 8,786,386 of OZ026604.1, forward strand.
ATATAGTGTCGTCTCAAATTGCTATTGTCTCAAACCAATTAGGATGTCTTTATGTGTAAGCAATTCAGCTCATAAAAAAACGAGTATAATCGAAACAAAACTGATTAAATTTAACCTGTCGGTGAACATCTCTTTAAAATTTAAGTTATTAATTAGCAAATCAGATTCGTGTGGTCTGCCACGATGCTATGCGATATCAAGTCACTGATATGGATATAATATTATGGCCGAATTTGGGTACGGTAAATACCTAATCATATCTCTTTTGGTACGCGTCGGCGACTTATCAGGCTCGTTTCGTCTCGTCATGGGCCCGGTATTTTGGCTTCACTACATCTCGCCAAAATACAAACCACAGCTCGACCAAACTCCGCCGATATTATACCTTCCCATTCCCATATTCGACCAAAGTCCAGGAGATATTTTTCTAGCTACGGTTATCTGCTAGGTGGACTTCCTCGCCTATAATACACATCGAAGTGCTGTTTTTATTCATAAACTGAATGGCAAAAACAAAACAAGAAACAAGGTGTTCCATGTCTGTAAAAGTCATCTGTGAGAGGTTACATTAAAGTTTTGTTGTGTTTTCTGTTGTTTTTTTAGGGCTTTAGCCGAGGAAGAGAAGCAAAAACAAGATCTTATGGTAACTTATTCGAATTTGTGGGCAATTTAAATTTTGCACTCGGGGGTGTCATGGCCTTGGGTCAAATTATCCTAATAAAAGTTTAGAGTTTACAGCAATGTCACATTTTTAACCATGGACCTGAGGTTATATCTTGCAAATACGCAAAAAAAGTTTTCCAAATTTGTTGTTGTACCTGAGCTTCTTAAATTAAAAGTACATCAAAATCCATTAAACAACCAAAGTGGCTTTGTCAAGGATCGATCTTTTGTACCATCGATCTTTGATTTAATGAATTTTGCTCTTAAAGAAAACATCCCAGGTCTAATGATTATTTTAGACTTTCATAAAGCATTCGACAGCGTAGAGTGGAATTATCTTGTTACCTTCCTGGAGGCATTTCGACTTGGTCTCGACATTATCAGATGGGTTAAGACACTGTACAAGAATATACAAAGTTGTGTTATTAATAATGGTCTGGAAAACCCGAATAGCGAATAGCGAATAATCCCGAATAGCGAATAGTACAAATAGTGCGAATAGTGGCGAACAGTCGCGAATAGTGGCAAATCAGAGTAGTGGAATAGTGACGAATGACAGAGTTTGGCACCTAGTATCGCAGCAAGGTGGGATGGGATTTTCCCGCCAAAAGGCAGAGATACTTATCAGGAGAAATTAAAAGGTGTTTCTGAACGTAATTTCTTCTTTTTTCACCGCTGCAAAAGCGTAAATACGTCTTTATTAGGTTATCTTTGTTTTTCTTTTTAATGTCGGCGATGGACAGCCCTAGACTGAGTCCTGAAGGTAATAAATTCACTGAAATTCTGTTGCTTATTTGGATAATTAATTAACGCAAGATATAGATTAGATGTTGTTGTTGTTTTATAACCGGTTATCAGAGCAGCTCGTTTGCGTCTTTTTTAGTTGATAAACTGATCACAGAACTCTTGCCTCACATTTGTATTTTATTGTTTTCTTCACAGAACGTGCTTGGTCGAATCTATCAGGTCCGCTGACAAACGCTATTGCTCCACGTGATCAATTTCAACCAATCCAGATCCGTGCTGAACTAAGGCGGTGACTATTGACGACTATTCATCACAATTCACAACTATTTAACGATTATTCGCCTAAGGCGAGGTGAATATTGTCGAATAATCCCCGAGACGAAGTCGAGGGGATTATTCGACAATATTCACCTCGTCTTCGGCGAATAATTGTTTTAGTATAATTTCAGAGCTGAACAACAGAGAATAACAGACTAAAACATAAAAACAGCGACCCAAGTTCGTTTGCACACACGTATGCAACCGTATAGCTTTAATAAGAGGCTTTACATGTAAGCTTACATCAATTGTGAATCAGTTTACTCATCGAGTTCGGCAGTAAAACAATCAAGCAAAACACTACGAAAAATAAATTCATCCGGTACCTTTGTTTTATCGCTGCTGACTTCATCCACAATTGTCATCACTGTCTCAAAATGAGTAGCTTGAGTTTGGAGAAAAACAGATTTCGGTCAATCGATCTGACCCGCTTGCAATCAAAGTAACCACTGCGTTTACGATTCTTAACTGCCTTGAACACGAGTTCTTGGAAGGATTTTCGGTGCAGAGATGACAGCAGTCACTTAAGAATATTCTCCATCCTTTCAAATATCCTGGACTTAGAGTGATGTCTTCTAAATAGGTGAAAAATTCATTCACCAACTTTCCGCTATATTTACTTGCCGAGATGGCAAGGCTGGCGTGCTTAATAGCCAGGCCACGAAAATGTTATATTCGTCATAGTAAGAATCGCTCAACCAATCAGATTGCTGGAAACTCTTTGTTCAGCTCTGAAATTATACTAATCGCCATTATGCGCACTATTCGCTATTCGCAACTATTCGTTATTGCCAGACCCGTTTATTACCAACCTCAATTCCGGGTTTCAACCTAATTAAGTGAAGATACACACTGGTCATATGAACTCAGTGAAAATATAACGTTTAGTTCTTTAAGTAATTCGGATCGTTCCTTTGTCTTAGCGACGTTTGCGCACAAAATGTCCCCACGTTCAAATGTTTTTTTTTTCTTTTTTTATTGCCATAGTGTAACGTAAAGCTCAAATTTTGCCAAAAACAGAATTTACACGGCTATCTGACATTGTGCGAGGGTACCTCAAAGACGAAAATTCTAGCTCGCTCGCTTCTTTCACTGCGCCGCATGTCTTGATTCTGCAGCCAATTCTCACAAGCTCCTGGCTAAACCAGTCCCTCAGCTCTTCCTTCCCCGCGCTTTTTCACGGGTTGACCCAACAACCTAAACCAACAATCGCGGCTCGGTAAATATCCACCGCTAGCCACCTCCACTTCGGTGAATAGCTGTTAATTATTACCATTATCATTATCGTTATCGTTATTATTATTGTTGTTGCAGGTGCAATCCCTCACCTTGTGTGGTAATCGTAATTTTTTTAAAAAAATCCCAGTGTTTGGACTGGAGATACCAATAGTAGCATTGGTTAATGAAAATACCTCGTTTACTTTTTCATGTTAGGAACTCGCTGAAGCAACAGATATCAGGATGCATTTGGAATCACAGATAGCCACACTCGCGATGGAGCTAAAACAATCAAGGTATCTCGCTTTACAGTCAAACCTGATCAGATATTCTCTTATTTGCATTCATTCGTCGAGCGTTCACCTCACTAATGAGGTGCTGAGTTCATTTGTGGAAATCTGAGTTTACTCTTTATTTAATGAAACTTGTTCCAAGCTCGAACCCGATTGAAACATTTGTGCTGCCGAGAATATAATATACGTCCTAGGGAATGTAACTTGACGACAGAGGGGCTACTTGAAAAAAAAGATAAACAAGGATTACGCGGAACTGACTAACAATACCATAGTATCAGGGTCAATTAGAGCTAATGTAGCTTAAATTAAGTCTTATATTGCCGCAGGAAAAAGCACTGATTTCAGGTTATGACGGCCGGATTCCGAAGCCTACACTGATATAGTGTCGTCTCAAATTGCTATTGTCTCAAACCAATTAGGATGTCTTTATGTGTAAGCAATTCAGCTCATAAAAAAACGAGTATAATCGAAACAAAACTGATTAAATTTAACCTGTCGGTGAACATCTCTTTAAAATTTAAGTTATTAATTAGCAAATCAGATTCGTGTGGTCTGCCACGATGCTATGCGATATCAAGTCACTGATATGGATATAATATTATGGCCGAATTTGGGTACGGTAAATACCTAATCATATCTCTTTTGGTACGCGTCGGCGACTTATCAGGCTCGTTTCGTCTCGTCATGGGCCCGGTATTTTGGCTTCACTACATCTCGCCAAAATACAAACCACAGCTCGACCAAACTCCGCCGATATTATACCTTCCCATTCCCATATTCGACCAAAGTCCAGGAGATATTTTTCTAGCTACGGTTATCTGCTAGGTGGACTTCCTCGCCTATAATACACATCGAAGTGCTGTTTTTATTCATAAACTGAATGGCAAAAACAAAACAAGAAACAAGGTGTTCCATGTCTGTAAAAGTCATCTGTGAGAGGTTACATTAAAGTTTTGTTGTGTTTTCTGTTGTTTTTTTAGGGCTTTAGCCGAGGAAGAGAAGCAAAAACAAGATCTTATGGTAACTTATTCGAATTTGTGGGCAATTTAAATTTTGCACTCGGGGGTGTCATGGCCTTGGGTCAAATTATCCTAATAAAAGTTTAGAGTTTACAGCAATGTCACATTTTTAACCATGGACCTGAGGTTATATCTTGCAAATACGCAAAAAAAGTTTTCCAAATTTGTTGTTGTACCTGAGCTTCTTAAATTAAAAGTACATCAAAATCCATTAAACAACCAAAGTGGCTTTGTCAAGGATCGATCTTTTGTACCATCGATCTTTGATTTAATGAATTTTGCTCTTAAAGAAAACATCCCAGGTCTAATGATTATTTTAGACTTTCATAAAGCATTCGACAGCGTAGAGTGGAATTATCTTGTTACCTTCCTGGAGGCATTTCGACTTGGTCTCGACATTATCAGATGGGTTAAGACACTGTACAAGAATATACAAAGTTGTGTTATTAATAATGGTCTGGAAAACCCGAATAGCGAATAGCGAATAATCCCGAATAGCGAATAGTACAAATAGTGCGAATAGTGGCGAACAGTCGCGAATAGTGGCAAATCAGAGTAGTGGAATAGTGACGAATGACAGAGTTTGGCACCTAGTATCGCAGCAAGGTGGGATGGGATTTTCCCGCCAAAAGGCAGAGATACTTATCAGGAGAAATTAAAAGGTGTTTCTGAACGTAATTTCTTCTTTTTTCACCGCTGCAAAAGCGTAAATACGTCTTTATTAGGTTATCTTTGTTTTTCTTTTTAATGTCGGCGATGGACAGCCCTAGACTGAGTCCTGAAGGTAATAAATTCACTGAAATTCTGTTGCTTATTTGGATAATTAATTAACGCAAGATATAGATTAGATGTTGTTGTTGTTTTATAACCGGTTATCAGAGCAGCTCGTTTGCGTCTTTTTTAGTTGATAAACTGATCACAGAACTCTTGCCTCACATTTGTATTTTATTGTTTTCTTCACAGAACGTGCTTGGTCGAATCTATCAGGTCCGCTGACAAACGCTATTGCTCCACGTGATCAATTTCAACCAATCCAGATCCGTGCTGAACTAAGGCGGTGACTATTGACGACTATTCATCACAATTCACGACTATTTAACGATTATTCGCCTAAGGCGAGGTGAATATTGTCGAATAATCCCCGAGACGAAGTCGAGGGGATTATTCGACAATATTCACCTCGTCTTCGGCGAATAATTGTTTTAGTATAATTTCAGAGCTGAACAACAGAGAATAACAGACTAAAACATAAAAACAGCGACCCAAGTTCGTTTGCACACACGTATGCAACCGTATAGCTTTAATAAGAGGCTTTACATGTAAGCTTACATCAATTGTGAATCAGTTTACTCATCGAGTTCGGCAGTAAAACAATCAAGCAAAACACTACGAAAAATAAATTCATCCGGTACCTTTGTTTTATCGCTGCTGACTTCATCCACAATTGTCATCACTGTCTCAAAATGAGTAGCTTGAGTTCGGAGAAAAACAGATTTCGGTCAATCGATCTGACCCGCTTGCAATCAAAGTAACCACTGCGTTTACGATTCTTAACTGCCTTGAACACGAGTTCTTGGAAGGATTTTCGGTGCAGAGATGACAGCAGTCACTTAAGAATATTCTCCATCCTTTCAAATATCCTGGACTTAGAGTGATGTCTTCTAAATAGGTGAAAAATTCATTCACCAACTTTCCGCTATATTTACTTGCCGAGATGGCAAGGCTGGCGTGCTTAATAGCCAGGCCACGAAAATGTTATATTCGTCATAGTAAGAATCGCTCAACCAATCAGATTGCTGGAAACTCTTTGTTCAGCTCTGAAATTATACTAATCGCCATTATGCGCACTATTCGCTATTCGCAACTATTCGTTATTGCCAGACCCGTTTATTACCAACCTCAATTCCGGGTTTCAACCTAATTAAGTGAAGATACACACTGGTCATATGAACTCAGTGAAAATATAACGTTTAGTTCTTTAAGTAATTCGGATCGTTCCTTTGTCTTAGCGACGTTTGCGCACAAAATGTCCCCACGTTCAAATGTTTTTTTTTTCTTTTTTTATTGCCATAGTGTAACGTAAAGCTCAAATTTTGCCAAAAACAGAATTTACACGGCTATCTGACATTGTGCGAGGGTACCTCAAAGACGAAAATTCTAGCTCGCTCGCTTCTTTCACTGCGCCGCATGTCTTGATTCTGCAGCCAATTCTCACAAGCTCCTGGCTAAACCAGTCCCTCAGCTCTTCCTTCCCCGCGCTTTTTCACGGGTTGACCCAACAACCTAAACCAACAATCGCGGCTCGGTAAATATCCACCGCTAGCCACCTCCACTTCGGTGAATAGCTGTTAATTATTACCATTATCATTATCGTTATCGTTATTATTATTGTTGTTGCAGGTGCAATCCCTCACCTTGTGTGGTAATCGTAATTTTTTTTAAAAAATCCCAGTGTTTGGACTGGAGATACCAATAGTAGCATTGGTTAATGAAAATACCTCGTTTACTTTTTCATGTTAGGAACTCGCTGAAGCAACAGATATCAGGATGCATTTGGAATCACAGATAGCCACACTCGCGATGGAGCTAAAACAATCAAGGTATCTCGCTTTACAGTCAAACCTGATCAGATATTCTCTTATTTGCATTCATTCGTCGAGCGTTCACCTCACTAATGAGGTGCTGAGTTCATTTGTGGAAATCTGAGTTTACTCTTTATTTAATGAAACTTGTTCCAAGCTCGAACCCGATTGAAACATTTGTGCTGCCGAGAATATAATATACGTCCTAGGGAATGTAACTTGACGACAGAGGGGCTACTTGAAAAAAAAGATAAACAAGGATTACGCGGAACTGACTAACAATACCATAGTATCAGGGTCAATTAGAGCTAATGTAGCTTAAATTAAGTCTTATATTGCCGCAGGAAAAAGCACTGATTTCAGGTTATGACGGCCGGATTCCGAAGCCTACACTGATATAGTGTCGTCTCAAATTGCTATTGTCTCAAACCAATTAGGATGTCTTTATGTGTAAGCAATTCAGCTCATAAAAAAACGAGTATAATCGAAACAAAACTGATTAAATTTAACCTGTCGGTGAACATCTCTTTAAAATTTAAGTTATTAATTAGCAAATCAGATTCGTGTGGTCTGCCACGATGCTATGCGATATCAAGTCACTGATATGGATATAATATTATGGCCGAATTTGGGTACGGTAAATACCTAATCATATCTCTTTTGGTACGCGTCGGCGACTTATCAGGCTCGTTTCGTCTCGTCATGGGCCCGGTATTTTGGCTTCACTACATCTCGCCAAAATACAAACCACAGCTCGACCAAACTCCGCCGATATTATACCTTCCCATTCCCATATTCGACCAAAGTCCAGGAGATATTTTTCTAGCTACGGTTATCTGCTAGGTGGACTTCCTCGCCTATAATACACATCGAAGTGCTGTTTTTATTCATAAACTGAATGGCAAAAACAAAACAAGAAACAAGGTGTTCCATGTCTGTAAAAGTCATCTGTGAGAGGTTACATTAAAGTTTTGTTGTGTTTTCTGTTGTTTTTTTAGGGCTTTAGCCGAGGAAGAGAAGCAAAAACAAGATCTTATGGTAACTTATTCGAATTTGTGGGCAATTTAAATTTTGCACTCGGGGGTGTCATGGCCTTGGGTCAAATTATCCTAATAAAAGTTTAGAGTTTACAGCAATGTCACATTTTTAACCATGGACCTGAGGTTATATCTTGCAAATACGCAAAAAAAGTTTTCCAAATTTGTTGTTGTACCTGAGCTTCTTAAATTAAAAGTACATCAAAATCCATTAAACAACCAAAGTGGCTTTGTCAAGGATCGATCTTTTGTACCATCGATCTTTGATTTAATGAATTTTGCTCTTAAAGAAAACATCCCAGGTCTAATGATTATTTTAGACTTTCATAAAGCATTCGACAGCGTAGAGTGGAATTATCTTGTTACCTTCCTGGAGGCATTTCGACTTGGTCTCGACATTATCAGATGGGTTAAGACACTGTACAAGAATATACAAAGTTGTGTTATTAATAATGGTCTGGAAAACCCGAATAGCGAATAGCGAATAATCCCGAATAGCGAATAGTACAAATAGTGCGAATAGTGGCGAACAGTCGCGAATAGTGGCAAATCAGAGTAGTGGAATAGTGACGAATGACAGAGTTTGGCACCTAGTATCGCAGCAAGGTGGGATGGGATTTTCCCGCCAAAAGGCAGAGATACTTATCAGGAGAAATTAAAAGGTGTTTCTGAACGTAATTTCTTCTTTTTTCACCGCTGCAAAAGCGTAAATACGTCTTTATTAGGTTATCTTTGTTTTTCTTTTTAATGTCGGCGATGGACAGCCCTAGACTGAGTCCTGAAGGTAATAAATTCACTGAAATTCTGTTGCTTATTTGGATAATTAATTAACGCAAGATATAGATTAGATGTTGTTGTTGTTTTATAACCGGTTATCAGAGCAGCTCGTTTGCGTCTTTTTTAGTTGATAAACTGATCACAGAACTCTTGCCTCACATTTGTATTTTATTGTTTTCTTCACAGAACGTGCTTGGTCGAATCTATCAGGTCCGCTGACAAACGCTATTGCTCCACGTGATCAATTTCAACCAATCCAGATCCGTGCTGAACTAAGGCGGTGACTATTGACGACTATTCATCACAATTCACAACTATTTAACGATTATTCGCCTAAGGCGAGGTGAATATTGTCGAATAATCCCCGAGACGAAGTCGAGGGGATTATTCGACAATATTCACCTCGTCTTCGGCGAATAATTGTTTTAGTATAATTTCAGAGCTGAACAACAGAGAATAACAGACTAAAACATAAAAACAGCGACCCAAGTTCGTTTGCACACACGTATGCAACCGTATAGCTTTAATAAGAGGCTTTACATGTAAGCTTACATCAATTGTGAATCAGTTTACTCATCGAGTTCGGCAGTAAAACAATCAAGCAAAACACTACGAAAAATAAATTCATCCGGTACCTTTGTTTTATCGCTGCTGACTTCATCCACAATTGTCATCACTGTCTCAAAATGAGTAGCTTGAGTTTGGAGAAAAACAGATTTCGGTCAATCGATCTGACCCGCTTGCAATCAAAGTAACCACTGCGTTTACGATTCTTAACTGCCTTGAACACGAGTTCTTGGAAGGATTTTCGGTGCAGAGATGACAGCAGTCACTTAAGAATATTCTCCATCCTTTCAAATATCCTGGACTTAGAGTGATGTCTTCTAAATAGGTGAAAAATTCATTCACCAACTTTCCGCTATATTTACTTGCCGAGATGGCAAGGCTGGCGTGCTTAATAGCCAGGCCACGAAAATGTTATATTCGTCATAGTAAGAATCGCTCAACCAATCAGATTGCTGGAAACTCTTTGTTCAGCTCTGAAATTATACTAATCGCCATTATGCGCACTATTCGCTATTCGCAACTATTCGTTATTGCCAGACCCGTTTATTACCAACCTCAATTCCGGGTTTCAACCTAATTAAGTGAAGATACACACTGGTCATATGAACTCAGTGAAAATATAACGTTTAGTTCTTTAAGTAATTCGGATCGTTCCTTTGTCTTAGCGACGTTTGCGCACAAAATGTCCCCACGTTCAAATGTTTTTTTTTTCTTTTTTTATTGCCATAGTGTAACGTAAAGCTCAAATTTTGCCAAAAACAGAATTTACACGGCTATCTGACATTGTGCGAGGGTACCTCAAAGACGAAAATTCTAGCTCGCTCGCTTCTTTCACTGCGCCGCATGTCTTGATTCTGCAGCCAATTCTCACAAGCTCCTGGCTAAACCAGTCCCTCAGCTCTTCCTTCCCCGCGCTTTTTCACGGGTTGACCCAACAACCTAAACCAACAATCGCGGCTCGGTAAATATCCACCGCTAGCCACCTCCACTTCGGTGAATAGCTGTTAATTATTACCATTATCATTATCGTTATCGTTATTATTATTGTTGTTGCAGGTGCAATCCCTCACCTTGTGTGGTAATCGTAATTTTTTTAAAAAAATCCCAGTGTTTGGACTGGAGATACCAATAGTAGCATTGGTTAATGAAAATACCTCGTTTACTTTTTCATGTTAGGAACTCGCTGAAGCAACAGATATCAGGATGCATTTGGAATCACAGATAGCCACACTCGCGATGGAGCTAAAACAATCAAGGTATCTCGCTTTACAGTCAAACCTGATCAGATATTCTCTTATTTGCATTCATTCGTCGAGCGTTCACCTCACTAATGAGGTGCTGAGTTCATTTGTGGAAATCTGAGTTTACTCTTTATTTAATGAAACTTGTTCCAAGCTCGAACCCGATTGAAACATTTGTGCTGCCGAGAATATAATATACGTCCTAGGGAATGTAACTTGACGACAGAGGGGCTACTTGAAAAAAAAGATAAACAAGGATTACGCGGAACTGACTAACAATACCATAGTATCAGGGTCAATTAGAGCTAATGTAGCTTAAATTAAGTCTTATATTGCCGCAGGAAAAAGCACTGATTTCAGGTTATGACGGCCGGATTCCGAAGCCTACACTGATATAGTGTCGTCTCAAATTGCTATTGTCTCAAACCAATTAGGATGTCTTTATGTGTAAGCAATTCAGCTCATAAAAAAACGAGTATAATCGAAACAAAACTGATTAAATTTAACCTGTCGGTGAACATCTCTTTAAAATTTAAGTTATTAATTAGCAAATCAGATTCGTGTGGTCTGCCACGATGCTATGCGATATCAAGTCACTGATATGGATATAATATTATGGCCGAATTTGGGTACGGTAAATACCTAATCATATCTCTTTTGGTACGCGTCGGCGACTTATCAGGCTCGTTTCGTCTCGTCATGGGCCCGGTATTTTGGCTTCACTACATCTCGCCAAAATACAAACCACAGCTCGACCAAACTCCGCCGATATTATACCTTCCCATTCCCATATTCGACCAAAGTCCAGGAGATATTTTTCTAGCTACGGTTATCTGCTAGGTGGACTTCCTCGCCTATAATACACATCGAAGTGCTGTTTTTATTCATAAACTGAATGGCAAAAACAAAACAAGAAACAAGGTGTTCCATGTCTGTAAAAGTCATCTGTGAGAGGTTACATTAAAGTTTTGTTGTGTTTTCTGTTGTTTTTTTAGGGCTTTAGCCGAGGAAGAGAAGCAAAAACAAGATCTTATGGTAACTTATTCGAATTTGTGGGCAATTTAAATTTTGCACTCGGGGGTGTCATGGCCTTGGGTCAAATTATCCTAATAAAAGTTTAGAGTTTACAGCAATGTCACATTTTTAACCATGGACCTGAGGTTATATCTTGCAAATACGCAAAAAAAGTTTTCCAAATTTGTTGTTGTACCTGAGCTTCTTAAATTAAAAGTACATCAAAATCCATTAAACAACCAAAGTGGCTTTGTCAAGGATCGATCTTTTGTACCATCGATCTTTGATTTAATGAATTTTGCTCTTAAAGAAAACATCCCAGGTCTAATGATTATTTTAGACTTTCATAAAGCATTCGACAGCGTAGAGTGGAATTATCTTGTTACCTTCCTGGAGGCATTTCGACTTGGTCTCGACATTATCAGATGGGTTAAGACACTGTACAAGAATATACAAAGTTGTGTTATTAATAATGGTCTGGAAAACCCGAATAGCGAATAGCGAATAATCCCGAATAGCGAATAGTACAAATAGTGCGAATAGTGGCGAACAGTCGCGAATAGTGGCAAATCAGAGTAGTGGAATAGTGACGAATGACAGAGTTTGGCACCTAGTATCGCAGCAAGGTGGGATGGGATTTTCCCGCCAAAAGGCAGAGATACTTATCAGGAGAAATTAAAAGGTGTTTCTGAACGTAATTTCTTCTTTTTTCACCGCTGCAAAAGCGTAAATACGTCTTTATTAGGTTATCTTTGTTTTTCTTTTTAATGTCGGCGATGGACAGCCCTAGACTGAGTCCTGAAGGTAATAAATTCACTGAAATTCTGTTGCTTATTTGGATAATTAATTAACGCAAGATATAGATTAGATGTTGTTGTTGTTTTATAACCGGTTATCAGAGCAGCTCGTTTGCGTCTTTTTTAGTTGATAAACTGATCACAGAACTCTTGCCTCACATTTGTATTTTATTGTTTTCTTCACAGAACGTGCTTGGTCGAATCTATCAGGTCCGCTGACAAACGCTATTGCTCCACGTGATCAATTTCAACCAATCCAGATCCGTGCTGAACTAAGGCGGTGACTATTGACGACTATTCATCACAATTCACGACTATTTAACGATTATTCGCCTAAGGCGAGGTGAATATTGTCGAATAATCCCCGAGACGAAGTCGAGGGGATTATTCGACAATATTCACCTCGTCTTCGGCGAATAATTGTTTTAGTATAATTTCAGAGCTGAACAACAGAGAATAACAGACTAAAACATAAAAACAGCGACCCAAGTTCGTTTGCACACACGTATGCAACCGTATAGCTTTAATAAGAGGCTTTACATGTAAGCTTACATCAATTGTGAATCAGTTTACTCATCGAGTTCGGCAGTAAAACAATCAAGCAAAACACTACGAAAAATAAATTCATCCGGTACCTTTGTTTTATCGCTGCTGACTTCATCCACAATTGTCATCACTGTCTCAAAATGAGTAGCTTGAGTTTGGAGAAAAACAGATTTCGGTCAATCGATCTGACCCGCTTGCAATCAAAGTAACCACTGCGTTTACGATTCTTAACTGCCTTGAACACGAGTTCTTGGAAGGATTTTCGGTGCAGAGATGACAGCAGTCACTTAAGAATATTCTCCATCCTTTCAAATATCCTGGACTTAGAGTGATGTCTTCTAAATAGGTGAAAAATTCATTCACCAACTTTCCGCTATATTTACTTGCCGAGATGGCAAGGCTGGCGTGCTTAATAGCCAGGCCACGAAAATGTTATATTCACCGCGTAGCGCGGTGAATATAACGTCATAGTAAGAATCGCTCAACCAATCAGATTGCTGGAAACTCTTTGTTCAGCTCTGAAATTATACTAATCGCCATTATGCGCACTATTCGCTATTCGCAACTATTCGTTATTGCCAGACCCGTTTATTACCAACCTCAATTCCGGGTTTCAACCTAATTAAGTGAAGATACACACTGGTCATATGAACTCAGTGAAAATATAACGTTTAGTTCTTTAAGTAATTCGGATCGTTCCTTTGTCTTAGCGACGTTTGCGCACAAAATGTCCCCACGTTCAAATGTTTTTTTTTTCTTTTTTTATTGCCATAGTGTAACGTAAAGCTCAAATTTTGCCAAAAACAGAATTTACACGGCTATCTGACATTGTGCGAGGGTACCTCAAAGACGAAAATTCTAGCTCGCTCGCTTCTTTCACTGCGCCGCATGTCTTGATTCTGCAGCCAATTCTCACAAGCTCCTGGCTAAACCAGTCCCTCAGCTCTTCCTTCCCCGCGCTTTTTCACGGGTTGACCCAGGCGGCAGAAAATAGAGTCCACGGTAACTTGTATGCGCGTCCTTAGAACACCGCTCTCTACCTCCCCACAAATCAGGAGAAAATCATACTGATATTGGAGACGTTTCCTTTTTTCATGGAAAACTAACGCGTGTGTGCTCCTCCTTTTTTATCGACGACTCAACCAGCTTCTCCCAAACAACTTACTTGAAGCTCAGGGAGAGGTTTAGTGTTGGAGCGCTTTTCGCTTTAGTGTCGAAAGTGAT
>OZ026604.1:8800631-8875631 GCA_964020085.1 Micromussa lordhowensis
TCGCATTCGCATTGTCACCCAATCACAGGTAAAACCAAAACTTATCGTCGCATGTTTTCCTACGCTTCGCGTCACCTACGTGTGCTGTGGAGCCTCGGTAATACGGTCATCAACGAGTCATGAAAATTTGGCTTATTAATGGAGTAGCCGTATTAACGGGGTAGGCTCAAATTTCATGACTGGTCTAAATTGAGGGACGTATGTCTTAGCGGAAGTAACAGATATGTCACAATTGCATTTCTAATCAACTGTTCTTCAATAAACATCCGAAATGCAGATATAATTTAAATAAATTGAAACTTCAATCAGTTTATACAATGTTAACATCGGAAAGAGGAACACACCTGGTTCGAGTTAGCCGTATTGACGGAGTGGCCGCATTAACAGAGTTTTTTTTCAGGTTGCCTCTCTCAGAAATAAAGTAGAAGAACTTCAGAAGGAACTTGAACGAGCACAAAAGGTGAGATATTATTGAGAGACAAGAAGGGGCTTATTTCCCCTTTCAGTGTGAATCCCTTCTCATAGACCGCTGCCTAGCCTTGATCAAATAATAAGAAGAGAAAATATGGATCATAGACGTCTCTTTTGATGTGAAAGAAGTCTTTAAGTTCTCTGTTCTAAGGTCAAAAGTTTAGCACATGAAAGTTAGTCTGTCTTAGTCTGTCGTACTTTTCAGTAGTCCCTGTTTCCCATAATGTGTTTTGCAAAGTAATGGGCAAAAGGGGCCCAACTTTAGTTGCTTTACTGATATGACTCTCTACGAGAAATGCAGATGGTTCCACCTGGGCCTCAAGGACATCATTTCTGTGCTAATGCTGAGTTAACTCAAAGCAAAGTTGCTAACGCCATTGACTGTCAAAAATATTTAGCCGGAATATTTCTTGACTAATCAAAAGCCTTTGATACCCTAAATCACGCAATTAATACTACTATCAAAATTGGAAGCATGGGGCATCACTGGGACAGCCTATCAATGGATAACTGACTATCTTCGTAATAGAATACAATATGTCCAAATTGACAATTCTAAATCCGATGCTTTAAGACAAATTTGTGGCGTACCGCAAGGCTCTATACTAGACCCCCTCTTTTTTATTATTTATATAAATGATCTCCAAGCCTGCTCAAGCCGCTCTAATGAACTCGAATTTATATTATTTGCTGATGACACCAGTATATTTTTTGAACATAGTGACCTAGATGTACTTAACTCCCTTATTAATGACCAGCTCCACAATGTTTCAACTTGGCTAAAAGCCAATAAGTTATCAATCAACGTAAAGAAAACAAAACTAATGATCTTCAGACCAAGGCAAAAACGTTACCTGTCAATAGGCAGATTGTCATAGAAAAAAATCCTTCTTGAACCGCCGACCGGTTAGCTCAGTAGGTAGAGTTCCGGACTAGTGTGCGGTAGGTCGCGGGTTCAAACCCCGGCCGGACCAACACTCAGGGTCTTTAAATAACTGAGGAGAAAGTGCTGCCTTTGTAATGACATCTGCAAATGGTTACACTTTCTAGTCTTCTCGGATAAGGACGATAAACCGTAAGCCCCGTCTCACAACTCTTCATAACTAATTCTTTGGGACGTAAAAGAACCCACACACTGTTCGAGAAAGAGTAAAGAGTTTTACCACAATTGCTGCTAATCTCGCAATCTGATTGGCTAATTTGCCGTTGTCGATAAGAGTCCATACTACGCTGCTCGCGTCATTGTGTCACGCAATGCCATTTTCAGCTCGCGCTCTGAAAAGAAAAACATTTTCTTTGACGTTGATATTGTGGTAAAAACAAATCGAAATGCGCTTAATCGAGCTAAAATGTTGTTGCGGACTCACTCGGCTACACCACATTCGATTTGTTAAATATCTATATCCTACAGGACTCGTCCAAAAAAGTGCTGACATTGTATGAACGACCTCGTTATGGAGGAAACAAGCAGGTACGATTTTCATATAGTGTTTAGCAAGAGAGCATCAAGGGCAACTTAATTCATCCCCTACACAGGCCTTATTTCCGAGGTAATGATACCTCGACGTCACTTACAGATCACTCTCGGCGTTACAAATCGTAGCGGGGTAGGGGGAGGAAGGTTAGAAACAGCCAATAACGTGGCACTGCTTTACACACATTTTCGTTTTTCGCAAGAACATCTACTCAAGACGCGTGGTAACATTATCCGCGGGAGAACTGGGTACCATATCTAACTATAATTTGAGTAAGAAACTTTACGATTTGCAAATTGCATTCAAGTCAGTAGGCGTAATTTCTTTTTTTAGGAGTTTGGTGAAGAATGCAAAGACATCACGAAGTTTCTTCCCGAAGGAGCCTCGTCAATTGTTGTGCCCAGAGACACGGAGGCGTGGCAGGTTTTTACGGAAGTCACCTTTGGGGGAGCGACCGTGGATTTAGAGCCTGGCAGAAAATACGACTCTCTTAAAGATATGGGACTCCAGGACCCTGTGAAAAGCTTTCGTAAAGCTCCATAGAGAGTCCTGCAAAATTTAACTGATGATCTCTCTTGTATCTATGAACCATGTCATTAAACGCAGTTATTAGACCCTGGACGGTTTCGAGTTCAATTTGGAATTAATTTGCACGAGTGAGTTTTTCAAAAAGCTGAAATCGCACGAGCCGCTTCGGCGAGTACAATTTCGCTTTTTGAAAAGCTCACAAGTGCAAATTAATTCCAAATTGAACTCGAAACTGTATGATTGCCTATTATTAGTATATGACTTGGGTTTGTAGCCGATCTAACGCGTGCTCTGATTGGCTAATAATACTAGGGCATTATTCTCCCGTAATGCCCACGGGCCGATTACGGGCCTGCAAAAGCCAAGCAAAAAGCCATATAATAAACAATTAACCTCGAACGTTCGGTTTACGGGAATATCTCAAACCTCGGCCTTGCCGTATTAAACATGCTATCGCTCGGTCAATACGGCAAGGTCTCGGTCCGAGATTTTCCCGTAAAGACCTCACTCTCGGTTAATAAGTTTGGGTGAAGGATGTTTTGAACTCTCTTCTCAGTTTTGTGCGCGCGCTAAACCTAAGGTGATTTTAATTATCACGCAATCAAGTTCTTCTTCTTTCTGCCTACATATCTATAACTAAATGTACTCGAGCGCTTTCCATTTGCGTGAAAAAACCGGTGAGAATTTTCCACCGAATGGAATACAAATTTTCAACAAACAAAATGAGACGGGATGAGTCAGTGTGTGTATTTAAATAGCATTTTAAAACCGTCTAGTGGAAACTGAGGACTGTTATATTTTAGTTCCCATCGAAACGATTGCGTATTGCATCAAAGAACATGGGAAATTGTGAAAAAGCAGATAGTTCCATTTTTTTCCAAACAATTTCCAGCGACAAGGCCTATTCCATTTGGTTTCCCACCAAAAAAAAAACGTTTTTTCCACACAAATGGAGAGCGCCACTTGTCTAAAGACGAATCGACCCAGTACAAACTCACCTTCTGGGCCACTGATCTTCCCTGAATTCAACGCATTCTCACGAGCAAAATAAATAAGTACGGTCATGTAAGGAAAATTTTGCTGATCAACAAATAAATTATTTGTGTTTAGCGTGCAGCTACTCGATATGTTAATCATTCCTAACGATCTTATAAAACAGCTCTAGAGATCACAGAACTGCAAGCTAAACCTTTTCTTCCTCCTCTACCCTGCAAGACAGAAATTCTCTTCTCTTTCTGCTTAGTGAAAGACAAGAGAGAACCTCTGCTCGTAAAGTAGCGCTGACCTGCTATTAAGCAAAAGGGAGCAGGTTTCGTTCCTTACTGCGCAAACTTAACCAAATGAGCGAGGATTCCGTTACAGGATCGATTTTGATTAGCTTTAGAGCCAATGAAAGTGACCGGAAGTAAAAACACCAGGGACTCGATTTGAGGGTTATCTCTGACAAATTTATGCATAGCATTGTATTATATTGTATCCGCATAACAATAGACTAACAGTACAATACAACCGAGAACGCCGCAATACAATACAATACAATGCTATGCATAAATTTGTCAGAGTATTGGACAAGTATGGTGGAACAGAGAATTAACTCTGAAGTGTAATTTAAAGTGCTAAATTGAACCCATGAAGTAACCCACTGGGCGTTAGCCCTAGTAAAGGGAATCAGGGAACCACACGAGGTAAAGAAAAAATCTTTTGACCTCGGTGGGAATCGAACCCACGACCTCCGGATTTGATCTTCCGTTACTCTGCCGACTGAGCTACGAGGTCGGACAGAGAAAGTCGGGGACGATTTAGGTGGTGAATCGCGGCGAAGAGAAAGTAAGGGTACATATGAATGTTGTGCCGCGTAGCACTATGAACACAAATGGTGGAACAGAGAATTAACTCTGAAGTGTAATTTAAAGTGCTAAATTGAACCCATGAAGTAACCCACTGGGCGTTAGCCCTAGTAAAGGGAATCAGGGAACCACACGAGGTAAAGAAAAAATCTTTTGACCTCGGTGGGAATCGAACCCACGACCTCCGGATTTGATCTTCCGTTACTCTGCCGACTGAGCTACGAGGTCGAACAGAGAAAGTCGGGGACGATTTAGGTGGTGAATCGCGGCGAAGAGAAAGTAAGGGTACATATGAATGTTGTGCCGCGTAGCACTATGAACACAAATGGTGCACTTTAAATTACACTTCAGAGTTAATTCTCTGTTCCACCATTTATTGGACAAGTATGCTCGATTTAGCGACGTGTCTGTCAGCTAGGCAGTGTTCTACAACAGTACATGGATGAAAAGAGGAGCAGTGTTGTTTGCAGTAGCCTGTGTTCACAGAAACCGGCGCGCAGAACGAGCCGAGAGTGGTCTGTGCCAAGCTTGGCTCCCTTCGTTAAAGCTTTTTTGTTTCTTCCGCTGGGATGGAAGCCTGTTTACGAACTAAGTTTGCAGCTCACACATGCGTACAAAATACACATGAAGTTTGTTCCGGTCTAGCAGATTGGGGAAACAAAATGGCCCTTCTCCACAGGGTGTATCTCTAGTTTCTTGCATCACGAAGCAATTTGGAGTATTGCAATTCCTACTTGTCCATCACAGGTTACTCATCAGAACGTTTGTCAGGAAGCCTTAAAGTTTGCAGGCAACCATTTAGACTACTGCGTGGAGACAGAAGCGTGGGAGAGTGAGAGTCAGCGAAGTGTCTTGTTCAAGGACATGACACAAACTCTGACTGGGGCTGTGAGCCCACACTGCTTGATCAAGAATCCCAGGCGCGGATCCATACCGGTTTCCACCGTTTTACGGATGTCGGTCAGATATTTCAGAATTACTCAGAAACTCTAAAAAGGGGACGTGTTCCTAAGGGAACACAGCCCTGGACCCCTCTAGAAGACACTCGTTGTTTCGGAAATCAGTCACCATTTGTCCTGGATCCGCGCCTGAATCCAGCACACAAACCAATAGGCCACCATATCTTCCCAAGTTTGCAAAGTAGAAACTAATAAATTATTATTTAATTCCCCACCTAATAATACACATGAAAAAATTACTCGATCTGATTGGCTGAGAGCAGTGCAGTTCAAGTGTAACACCAGTGCAAAAAGTGTAACACCAGTGCAAATTACACATCGTAATTTTGGATAATGATTGGCAGAAAGACAATAAAAAATTTTGTAGGCCAATGTAAAGCAGTGAGAAAAATTTTGTCCCGAAACCCTGAAAAACGTTTTCTCGAATGCGAAAAAAATGGGTTTCCTCGTTCTTGTGAGTTCTTCAAAAAGCTGAAATTGCACTCGCTGAAGCAGCTCGGGCAATTTCAGCTTTTGAAAAACTCACTCGTGCAAATTAATTCCAAATTGAACTCGAAACCGTATGACTACCTATACAAAGAACACTTACTGACATTTTTTTAAGCTTAATAGCTATTAAGAAGTATGTTACTTAATTCTTTCAATAAAAAGCGCTCATTATGTTACTCTTCAAGGTTCATGTTAGTTGGATTTTTTATCTTCAGCTTCTTTTTTCCGTCGTTCTTTCAGCTGTCCTCTCTTTACCACTATAAGCATTTTCCCTGCTGTCCACAACCAAAGAACCTGGGAGATATTCAATGATAGTGTGTGTGTCACAGCATACACAAGCATACAAAGTATTCTGGTTATAACTTGTTACAAGTAAGTGAATTTAAAAACAAATTATGGAAAGATGAAAACTTCGTCCCCAATGACAATCAAACACACAATCTTCCTCAGAACAGTAGAACGTCCAGATCATGTGTACTAAAGGCATGAGTGGTTGAGTGTCAAACAATACCCTCAATGGACCCTCAATCGATACTTGACATCTCGATCTACACCTCAGTGCTCAGTCGATACTAGATTGACACTCAATCAAAATCTTGTTTGGCACTTGATCTACACTCCATCAACAGTTGGTTGATAGTTGGCAGAGCGTCGACTGACCCCAATGGCGGATCTAGGGGAGGGGACCGGGCCCCCCCCCCCCTACTTTGGGTTAAAAAAGAAGAAATGACTGAAGGGAAAATGGCCGCCATGGCAAGTAAATCAAGACCGGGGCCCCCCCTTAGCTCAAGGTCTGGATTCGCCACTGGACCCTTATGCATTTATTGATACTCCATGGCATGTCTGCAAATATTAGTCAACTCTCAATCAACTGTCAACCAAGATGTCAATCGAGTGTTGGTCGAGTATCGATGGAGATGTCTATCGAGTGTTGATGGAGATGTAACTTGAGGGCCGATTGAGAGTATCGTTCAACACTCAACTGTGGATGCCTTTAGTCACATGATCCAAAAGTTCTTAGTACTGAGATACAGGGAGACTCAGAGCAAGCTTACATGTACAAAGGTCATTTACTCGTGAAGGACAATCATTGAATCAATTTTTGACTGACTCCATATACTACGTGAAAGGATCCCATTTTGAAAACGTTTGATTCAGGATTTCCAATCAAAACCATCTATTGTAAGTTATTCTTGTCCATCTATTATAAGTAAGTCATATTAAATAACATCTTATTGGAATTATACTTAAAAGACATGTACTAGATTAAACACCCTCAGAAGGCTTGAGAGAACCTTAACAGTATTTGTGGGCAATGTTTAATTAAAAATACTTACCGTCATAATAAAGCAGTTGAGAAGTATCGGACCTGAATACACGACAGTAATAAACAGTCCAGCTGAGTCAAAATACTGCTCTCTTGCAAACATCCTGCAAAAATAAATCATCAGTAAACAGCAGAATAGGTCACTCATGTACAGATCCATATCCATTCAGTGTTTAAATGGAGATAGAACATCTCCAAGGTCAACGCGTCAGGATAGCTCAGAAATAATTGTTATTAATAACATTTTCTTATCTGGAGGAGGAGGCAGCGTGACTGAGTGGTCAGCGGTTTGGACACACAATCCAGCAGTCCCGGGTTAGAGTCGCGCTCTGACCACTTCCTGGATTTGTTTCACGGTAGGCTCAAGTTCAAATCTTTGGCTACGCTTGTAGATAGCCGACTGGTTTGCCTGCGGCCAGTTTGGATTCTTATAACAATGTTATGTTCAATTTGAATTACATGTAAACTATTTGTTTCAGTTATTTGCTTGGCCCCACTAGCTTCTTTGCTATAAACACTGCCAAGGGTAAATAAAGGTTACTATTTATTTTATTATTATCTTGTCAGGAAATTATTCTTCCACCCCCTAAGTCCCGGTAGAATTACTTTACCCACAGCCTACAGGGCTGCGATTCACCAGTACAGCCTTGAACTTCGTATGCACCGATACCAAACTTGTTATTTTGTGGGTGGATTGACTATCTACAACAGGCAAGTTCACCCATAACATCAAGTGCCCATCAAACATACCCAGCCATACCATGTGTTACTGAGGCTATACAGCCCAATTATTTACAGCCCTGGGTCTACTAGTCTGCTTTGCCCAACTAGGGATCAGTCAGTTTAATGATGTGGGGTCTGAGGGTTTTAAGGTGGCTCAAAACAGTTTCCAGCACTTTCCAAGACGTAGACTTTGATGGATCATTAATAAAAACCCCTCCATATCGGTTGAAGCCAAAATTATTATTGTATCAGAAAACTGCCCAATCATTGGTAAACATGTTGCTGTCAAATTTGTGCCACAATAGGTTACCATAGCAACAATATGATCTGCTAAAAACACCCTTCATTTTAGCTTTGAGCGCTTATAACTCAAAAACGAACTCAGTGGCCCATATTTTTTATTATCAAATTAAAATAAGCATGCTAAGATGCAACTTTTTGCAAAGTTTAAAAACATTCTGTGGAGTGGGTTCAGAGCCACCTTACCTTACCCTGACAGTTTTTTAACTTTTAATAAAATATGTCTTCTTCCCAATAACTTGCGTGCATTTTAATATTTCATTTTCATTTTTTGGAGCATGTTACCTTTAGTTAAATATTAATGAACTTTAATTTGGTTGAAAAAAAAGAAAATTTGGCACAGTGCATACCAGTAGCCCCACGAAGGTTTGGAGTAACCAAACATGTAACTTGTAGCTCAACATATGTATTCCCTGCAATGTCACACAATGCATTACAATTTCTAGGCTGATAACACTTGAGAACATGAACAATAATTTGTAAATTAAAGACAGCCATAAGCAAAACACCAGTTCTTTTTGGAGCACCACTTGCATTATCATACAGTACACTCTAGATTAAAATTCTTGACCAGAGCAGAGACTTTAAATTAGGGCCTTAAGATCAATTTCTAACCAACAGTGCCACAATTAACTTTACTGGAAAGAGGCATATCAATCCAAATATTTATTTTTATTTCATACATAATATAATTATCATGATATTATGAGATCAATGATGAATATTACTTTTAGGAAAATAAACTATAAGCATGATGGGTTTGATATCATTGTAAATAATTTCAAGAAAAGAGGATTATTGTACTAACCTCCAATATTTTGCTCCTAGAATATTAACTTGCTCTGAGGCAAATGCCAGACCCACTAGAACAAAAACAAAATTGAAGCAACATTCTCATTAATTACTATATGCACTTGATGGTCAAGCAGTGTAAAGTAAAATTTAACAGTATTTTAAAGAATTTAAATTAGAAACATTTATTTAATTTACAGAAGATCTACATTCATACATGTAGTCTCACAAGACACATCTTGTTTCTCTCAACACGCTTCTCATTTCCCATGAGATTTTCTGAAGCATTTGGTATGGAATACCGGTATATTACTCACAAGAAACAGGCATGCACATCAAAAGCAATATATTGATGATATCATTAATCAACCAATCGTTTCATAGAATGTGAACCAATGTGAGATATTGTACATATTGATCGCTGCCTCTTTTCATGACAAACAAACATATTGAACATTCGCAATGATAAGTTTACCACATGTAATTTGTATCGCCGTGAAAGATATTTTCAACCACAAAGGAAATAAACCCAAGATTACGAAGGGAAGGAAATAGAACATAGAAATAGCAATTTGTTTGTGAAAATGAAATCATTTGGTAGATTTTACTGATAATTAACTTTTGTGGTAGGTATAATTTGATCATGTGCTAAGCAATATGTGTTAAGCAAGTGAATCAAATCTCAATTTGGCTTAGTTGTTACAGATGCTGTCTTTAACATTTCCCAGGGTAGTCACAGTTGATAAAAACTGATATCGGAAAACCACTCATTAAATCGATATCATTCAATAAATTGAATTTAAGTGTTATCAATGTCATCAATCAATTGATAAAGCTCGATACTCACACGCTGGCGAAGTTTTAAATAATAAATTGATTTTGTCGAATGATATTGATTTATCAATCAGCTTTGTTCTGTATCCGTCAACAATTGATTGTTTGATCCATCGAAAAAATGTCAAAATGTCAAATGTCAAATGTTTGTTTATAGTGGAACATGCACTTAGCTACACCAAGCTAGTTCACAGGCATGCCACTCAAACAGCTGAAACAAATAATTCAAATTAAACATAACATTGTTAAGAATCCCAACTGGCCAGAGGCAGACCAGTTGGCTATTTACAAGTGTGGCCGAGGATTTGAACTCGGGCGTACCGTGAAACAAATCTAGCTAGTGGCCAGAGTGGGACTCGGAACCCGGGACCGCTGGATTGTGAGTCCGACGCGCTGACCACTCGGCCACGCTGTCTCAAATGATTGGTTGTTTGATTGTGACGCTTTAAATGTGGATTTCGTAGATTGTACATGTATACTACAAAAAAATAAGATCAATCAGAAAAGATAGTTCTATACCTTCAAGTTCACTGGTAAGGAAGGTAAACTTGCGAGAGGAAAGCAGAACTGCACTTTGTCATATTACTCGATTTTGGGAAGCTTCCGATTCTTAGAATTGAAAATCGTTTCCCTCCACTCAGTCCGACACTACTTCTACCTTGATTTCTTGAACTGGCTGGTTTTTCAAACCAATTCTTGTTTCCCTTGGAAGTTCAAGCAATAGGGATTCCACTGTAGGAACATTGAATTTTTGTCATTATTCAACTATCGTTTTTTTATGAGACCGTTTAAGGAAATTGTTATTGGTGGTTTAATTTCCAGCATGTTTATATCTTTTGTTGGCTTTGTTTCGACAACTTATTATCAGAAGAGCTAGAAATTTTGATATTTAACGATACAATTGATATTGCTAAGTGAAAACTTATCGATTACTCACAACGAATCCTGTTATCGAATATTATCGAATATTATCTATTATCAATTTTATCAATTGACTACCCCAGGAATGTGTAGCACCTAATTGTAAATTTATACTACTGATATCCATACCTGACTGCAATTCTAGAATTTTCCAAATACTATTCTCGCTATCTTTGTTTAATATAGCAAGTTGATATAACTAACTTTTTCAACGTTGATACTTACATAGCAGCAAAAAAAGAACCACTTGGAAGTTTGTGTATTTTCGTGTGCTGAGTACACATAAGAGAGTTACAGTGTGAAAAACAATCAGGCCTATAAGCCAATATTCACTCCAGTTTACCTGAAAGAGACACATCAGGTTACGTGTATGCTCAATTATGACGTCCTAGTATGGCAAAGAAAAACACCATCTCGAAAAGTCAAAAAGAGACTAAAATAAGAGTCTCCTTACTGCTTTGATAAATTCCCATATGCTATCAATCTGCGTAGTGAGAATCCACTCATTACCACTTGGATAGAAAGACTTTTTCATCGTAACGTCTAATGGAGCACACAAAAGAAGAAAGAAATTCGATTTCTGTCAGGCGTCTGAAATGGTACGCAAGAGTAAGACTGGAGAGGCTGAAAATACACTACCGCTGGTCGTGAAGAGAGCCAGCAAGCAACGAATCCAACATGGCGGACAAAGATTGCGAACAAATACTGAAGACAAACATTTAGTGATTTACATATCAAAGAGCCTGCAGATGTCCTGAATACACCTCTTTAAGTGCGTAAGTAACCAATTCTCAACAAGTAATTTCTGCGTCTTCCATCAATCAGTAAGTTCCAGTTCTAAAGGCAATTCGCTCGCACTTTGATTCGCAATTTTTAATGACTCGATAATTGCAAGGTCTGTTTGTTTTCTTAATACCGTGAAGCTATTGTTTGTGAGCCGTGTTAAACCCCCGCCGCTGTCATAGAACTCATTTCAATATTGTTGCCGCGATCGATTTTCTGTTGCCAAGTAATATCTCTCGGTGTGATCAAACCATCCAGCGCCATGAATTTCAGAGCTAAGGACCAAAACATTTCAAAACGAAGTATGGCCGCGATCTCTTTACAGTACTGGAGAATTTTGATTCTTCTCGGTTTCAATTTCGTGCGGTGCTGTGATTGATCTAATTTAAACCGCTTGCGAGAGACACAAAACTGCGGTGAAAACACTGCGATCGAAGAAGTGATGTTTCTTCGGTGTTGTCAACCTCTTGGCTTGTTGCCGTTTGTTTTTTTGGTGGTTAAAAGCAGTGACTTCTCTGGTAAGTGGTTTATAGACCAGTTTGGCATTTCTACTTCAGATTTTATTGCATTTGATCGAAACGCGTTTGTTCTGGAACAGACAGAGTGCCTTGTTCATTAGGTGCATGTTCAACGATCGAAAACGTGATACATAAAGGCATGAGTGTTTAAACATTTTGTCCTTAACGCCAAACTTGGCTTAATGCAGCAGTCGTTCGTTTCAGAAATGTGGATCTTTAAGTAGACAACTTGTAAACTGTTTCAAATCAGAGTAGTTCTTATGTGATACACGTATTGTACATGTAATGGTAAGAAAATAAGATTTGGTATGGTATTTGGTATGTTATGTTATATGTACGTTTTTGATAAGTTAAACGGTAAACTTTCATTTTGCAATCTTGTGCTCAAATAACCATCTATAAAGGAAAGTCGAGTTACATAATATTCCAGAGAGAATTTCGTTAGTGTTGGTGAAAATAAAACTCATTTTCAGTCTGTATTTTACACTGACATCAACTTACATCTACATTGTACACTGTAGATTGAAGGTTGCAATGATTGGCTTTTAGTTTTAGTGGTTCGTTTTGGAGCTGTAAAAGTCTTTTACCTGGATACAAGAGGGCTAATTTTAGAATTAAAAAGGTTGAAAAGAAGCTTTTGGTTAGGATAAGTGCTGGGGTTATCCTGTTGTCTAGGTTTTACATATGAAATAATTATGCAAGGTTTCCAATGGTCATAACATTATGGTCACAATTTACCTCACAATATGCAAATGTTGGGGTTGCTTTTAAAACATAATGATATTTCTTAGATTGAAAGAAAGTTTAATGGTGGATGCACTATATAATAGAATACATTTTTTTTCCTTCAATATGAGCACCATGAACCATCAATTCAAATCGGTATATGTAAATTTTTAGGACATTGTATCTGTGAATACCCATGTGTTAATAGGGTAAAGGTGGACATTTTCATTATACATTTTTCTGAAAGTTGGATGTGTAACCCCAATTCCCTATTCCTTTTCTTCACAATAAGATAAAAGGAAGTTAAAACAGGCAAAAGAATGATTTTGTAGAAGTTTACAAGAACTGGCATTGTTGCAAGTGTTCATAATTCAGCCTTCATGGATTGTTCGACTGACTGATTGATTGTCTGACTGACTGACTGACTGACTGATTGATTGTCTGACTGACTGACTGACTGACAGGCGAACGGACAGACAGATTGACAGACGGATAGACGAACATAGATTGAGGGATGGGTTGATTGAATTTGAGTGAGTGATTGGTTTCAAGATGGATTGATTGATTGATTTGGTGTACTGTTAATTTCCCTTGGATCTCTGTAGATTATTTCTTCCCAATAGAATTCTCCTGAAACAGGAAAGAGTAAAACCCTTTATTTTAATTGGTTATCCTGAGGTGTACAACATGTTTCACTCAACAGATAACCAAAAGGACAACACAGTTGCATTGTTATTTGAAGATGTCACTCTTTCCAATTGGAATACTCGAAATAACACTGCTTATCTTCTGAAGATCATCTTGGATGTAATCAATGTGGCTTGCTTTAACAAACCAAGCAGATGTTCTCTGAATTTCTGGAATGACTCAAGGTACTCTATTGTATAGTAGCACTTGGAAAGCATGTCCATTAAAAGCCTTTAGTTATTACATGTTAACACTTCGAAAAAAGGCATTTCCTTTGATAGGGTTTCAAGGTCAAATAAGTGGGCAAGGGTTGTTGCTTGACATAAGGGGTGCCTACCGTTAAGCCAAAAAACCTGGAAATTTGGGTTGAAAGTCAAATGAAGTGAAGCAGTTTCTGGAAAATCCATTGCTCTTATGCTCTTATTCTGTTCCTAGCTAACAGAACAACAGAAATTTCCTCACAATCTTAGACCATTTACTGAATTTTCAAATTTCTATTCTCTCATCAACTGAAAACAATAATTACAAGAAATCAAATTGCAAAATGGAAAGGGGCATTTCATTCAGTTTGTTTGCTGATTTTGGAACAACCCTAACCATTATTCAATGGTCATCCCGACAATTTATTCCGACAAGTGGTAAAGCGCCCTTCTCATGGGAGGAAAGAATTACATGGCATTAGCAAAAAGAGCTTCAGCATCTAGGAGACTAGGCTCTGCAAGGCCAGCAGGAAATCATAATACAATCATTGCCATCTATTTTGTTTGCCTCTTTTTTTCAAGGTTCGTTTCCTCCATAGGATAAAAGATGGCAACTGGTACATTTACCCATAGTTCTTAGCGCACAAATTAACATTCATAAAACCATACAGAAAAGTTATAAAATCTTCAAATCCAGGCTACACAATGTCCTTAGTACAGGAACAAATATTGTAAAAAAATTGGCTTTCTTTGTGCCTTATAGGCTGTGTTAGGTTCGCAAGGTATTGTGGTAAAATGTACAGCCACCATCTTTTTGCCTATGGTGGATTATGTTGATGGCATCCAAAAACATTATGGTGAGTTAGGTTTTGGAAGTTCGGAGTTCACATGTCTTTGAAAGTTGCAATAAATATACACCGAAATGAAGCTGATTCTTGTTTTCAGAAAATTCAACATCAGACACGTGGTTGCGGTTGAGTCTCCCAAACAAGAAGAGAAAGATCTTCAGGTGAAGCTGTTTGTCTCTCTGCCAGATGGAAGTGACATACGAACAGACAACCAGCGTGTTATTCCAGGAGCAACACTCCAGGAGATTTTACAGGCTCACAAGAGCAACATAACATCTGTTGTTGGTGTTGAAATCAAGTCTATCAACATGGAAAGTGATTCTGAATCTGAGGACAACAGCACTGATAATAAAATGAACTACATTATGATACCCATAAGCTTTTCAGTGCTAATTGTTCTGTGCTTGGTGGCTTGCTGTCTTCATTGTGCCAGGTAGGTCAATAAAAGCGATCCTGCATTATTTGTTTACACAGGGAGGGTTTTGCCTTCTCCTACACTGCACTCTAAGGCGAAGTGTGCTCAAGCCAAGCGACCCATCAGGCCTGCGTTGATCTTCAGTTTCCATAACATCAAGCGACCAGGACTATTTCCCCTCTCCCCTGGATTGGATGCTAGTCCATCTCAGGGTTACACCAGTATTAATTTTGCCACCACCCATTTATCCACCTGGTCAGAGAGGCTTTGTGAGAATACTGTCTGGTTTAAGAACACTACACAATGACCCTGACCAGGGCTCTTACCTGGGAGGCTCAATACAAAGTCCAGCACATTTACCACAAGGTGATGCAACAACAACAACAACTTTATTTATCCATTTAAATTTTTGAGATTTTTTTTATCCAGTTTGGTAACCTGTAGTTTCAGATAATATCCATACCTCCCCCAAGGAAGTGATTTTTTTTAACACCCCCACCCCCCCTCCAAAAAACACCTCTGGAAATTCCAATTAATCTTCACACATTTCCTACATTTTTTAGTCTTACAGACCCCCCCCCCCACCCCAAATATATTTCAATCCGTTCTGTGGGGGGAGGAGTAGTATGGATATTTTCTCGAACTGCGCAATAATAGGTCACACTGTAAATCATTAATTTTTGTGGCCCCTCTTTGCGAAATCGTTTGTCATCCTTTGGTACATTTAAAAGCTTATGTTTGTAATCTTTTCTGGTAATTGTTACTGCTAATAGGTGGTGAAAATCGACAAATCAATCGTCCCCTTCCCCCTTTACTCACAAACATCTGCACAGCAGAAGTCATCATCGCATCGCAATCCAGTCAGAAGGCTATAGCGCTGTCAACTATAACCAACCGTGCTATATATTTCTAACTGGTTCTCACTTGGCAGACAGAACCCACCTCGACTATTATGAATAGCCCTTAATGTATATTCCGTCGTTAAAGATTTTTGTTTGGAAACGACTGCTGACAACTCGTTCTCCAAAAAAATATATATTCGACGGCTGTTTCATTGCTTTCTCTGTTCTGGAAATTCTTAATGTGAATATATATGTTCTGAAGTTCTGAAACTTTCTTGCTCGCCAATTAACGTTTTGCTCAATAATTTCAGTCAGCCTGACACGTGCATACTCATTAGTAGAATTCTCAGTGTTATGACACATTCAAGTAAGGTCCGCACACACTGTGAATTTACTATACAGACCCAGTATTACTTAGTATTGGTCTCATCACTGAAAAAAAAAACATCGCTTCGTTTGCTCCACAGAGCGGCGAAGGGTCGTTCCTCTGTCAAGCACAGTCGAACCTGCGCTACTCGTATAAGCGGATCGATTTACAGTAGTAATGGACACTTTTTTCTGGTCCCGGGGCTGTCTTTTTACGGGAGGTTCTACTTTTATGACTGACATTGTTGGTAGCAACTTTAATTGCTTATCATTATTTCTCTTTCAACAGCAAAAGGAGGCAAAAAGCGATTGATATCGAGCGAAGAAAGCAAACCTTAAGGAAACTACGCGCAAGTACTTCCAAGCCTTCTGTAGTGAACAGCAATGAAGGGCGTGTATCGACACTAAACGGGACAGACGAGAATGTGTCGATGACAGTTATACACGAGGATACAAGAAAGGACAGGAGGAGAAAACGCAAAACAGAACTGACCTATGATAATAACGAACAACAAGAACAGTTTGAAAACGACGAAGAACGAGACTTCGCACGAAAAAGGAAAAAGAAAGCAAAACAGAGTAAGCGACAGAGATTAGAAGGACGTGCAACTTTGGCGCCTGCTGTGCTGAGTGGTCAGTGGGAGGAAGGTAAAAGAGAAAGAGTTCCAACTCCGAGGCCGGTGCATCGAAGTTTGGACAAGAATACAGAGCCGGGAAAAAGCTTCACATCGGAGCCACGCGAGCGTAAACACAGAAAAAAGACCAAGAAAAAGAAACCACGGAGTGAACTCAGGGAATTTGATGAAGGTTTCGACGAAGGAACCGAAACGCGACAGACAGGGAATTCAGAAGAGTCACTCATAAAAAGCTTGCCTCGACCACGGCAGCTGGCCCCATTGCAAGAAAGAAGCCCAGCCTACCGTCCAACTGTAGTATAGTCTCCTTTGGACCTAATATTTTATTTAACAGCGATATATTAAGTAACCAAAAACGAGGGCTGTGCTGGGAGAACATCGGCCTACGGTCTTGGGAGTAGAAACGCGACAGCAGCGTCTCCCGTACAAAAGGATATAAGGCGATTTTTTTTCAGTATGCTGTTTGATAAGAGATTTATTACACTACTTCCCATTAAAAAAGAGCCGTAGAAACATTAACCAACACTGGTAATAGGACATTCTGTCTGAGTGATTTTAGTTACAAGCCACTCAGGTGTCGTACTCTTCCAATGTAAAATACACTTAATGTCAGACAATCTTATTTGCTTCTTTATAGCTTTTATTTGCTTCCTGTGCATTAAATATTAGGGACCTTAAGCAAACCACGACGAAAACGGCAACGAGAACGCCACAAAACAAAAGGTTTAATGAGCAAAACAATAGCTGTGCATGTGCGTTATAATTGTTGGTACATTTCTTAGCCGTCCTCTGCAAAACGACAACGTGAAATGACCAAGTTCTGGGTATTTTGAAGAACGTGAGCGACGGCGGCTTATGTTTCGTACTTTTTTTGGAATTGAACGCTGGCATTACATATTAAGCAG
Organism: Micromussa lordhowensis; assembly: GCA_964020085.1. Taxonomy (NCBI): domain Eukaryota; kingdom Metazoa; phylum Cnidaria; class Anthozoa; order Scleractinia; family Lobophylliidae; genus Micromussa; species Micromussa lordhowensis. The sequence goes on from OZ026604.1 coordinate 8,818,223, forward strand.
CTTGAGCAAGTTCTGAGACCGATAGACGTACTGAAAAGATTTAGGCATGTGCGAAATTCGACGGTAAAATACAAATTCATCTTTTTCAAGGCGTCGTCCTTGGCGTCGCCGTCGTCGTCGCTTAAGGTCCGTAATATTAAGTCCCGGATAAAACATTACGGATCTTATATCTTCAGTCCAACTGTGAAAAGTCAATTCTAGTGTTCTACTGAAATTCCGAAAGCCCCGTATTCATGTCAAAAAGTCTAACGAAGCGATTCCTACCGCTCCAGCATTATTTGAATACGAAACTAACCTTTCACGGCTTACTATGTTGAAAAGTTATTTTTATTGCAAGTTATTTTCATTTCAAGTTTTTAACTCTTAGGGCCTGTTTACATGGAGGTGGGGGACCCCAGGTAGGTGAGGTAACCCGCCTAGGTGGGGTAACCCGCCTCTCCATATAATCTCTCATTTTTATTTGATCATGTTTACATGATAGGTGAGGTAACCCGCCTAGGCGGGTTCCCCGGTCTGCCAGGTAGGGTAACCCGCCTAGCCGGGGTCGCATTTTGCCATGTAAACGATTCAAGGTGGGGTAACCCGCCTAGCCGGGGTCGAGTTCATGTTACATTTGCAAGCGCGCCAAAGCGCGTAAAAATTTGAACCAGAACAATATGGCCGTTAACTGCCTCTGGCGGAGGCTTTGTATCATCAAAAGTGACTGTAAAACGCCACAGCATTGAAATGCTGCAGCGAGAGCAGAAAATAAAGATAAAATATCACTGACCGCCAAAATGCGTCGTTCGTCCGCCATTTTCAATGTTTACGTCAAGTAAAGTCACCCCGGGACCCCGGGGTTGTAAGTTTGCATGTAAACGCTGGCCATTTTTCGACCACGGCTAGGCGGGTTACCTCACCTACCTGGGGTCCCCCACCTCCATGTAAACAGGCCCTTAATGTTAATACAATACTCAATAGTACACTGGTTACAATTTTTTTTCACCTTTTTAAAGTGCGGACCAAAGATAATTTACAAGCACGGTACTAACGCAGATTATATTCTCTTGACTAACGTTAAAACTAAAACATAACGCAAACCCCTACTACTAGCATGCTACTTAGGACACTACAAAGAAACATCTAGAAAAGTACAAAAAAACTTGAAAAAATAAAGAAATGAAGAAATGAGCTTTGATTATTGGAACATTGAACTGGTGTCAATTGATAACACCACAAATCTAGAGGTAAATTGTCTCTAATAGCGTCGCGCACAGTTTCTAAAAATAGATTACAATCGCCAGAGACCCCCCATGACTCAGACAAGAATTACAGTCCGGTAGAAGGTTTTGTATGAGCGCGTTGTATTCTAGACCAGAAAATCAGGCAAAACAGGAGAGATTGGTGGTTTAGGTTTTTGCTTAGCTTAAATATTGTTAGAAGGTAAACAATGCTGCCGTAGGTAATGGAAAACGGTTTCAAGGTGTCCAGAAAAGAGCATAAATGTCACAAATTGCACGAGGATCTGACAAAGCCGCAGTGACAGTCTGACAGATCCCAAAAATTGGAAGTCGAGAACGTTTTGAGGGGCGGTTGCGACTAGCCGATCAGAATTCTTCACAGGGAAATGTTTTACGAAGAAACTTATTTGCTGTTTCTCCTGGTCTTGACAAAAGGACTTATCAGTTGACCTATCGCCAGAAATTCCCAAATTTGACAACCCGAGCCGTCCACACAAACGAATGCAATAAAATTGGAGGACATAATTATTATCTCTGAGGGAATTCCAAAGGCATAGCAGAATTAGGTGTTCTGTGCAATTTGGAGGACCTAGATTTTATTAGAGTCATTTCTCCGACCAAATAAACGAATGCGAGCAGACCTCAACTGCATGTGTTTCATAGATCGATATGTTATATGTTTGGCGCGATACGTGTAACATAAATAGCGCGGGCTAAAGCTTATTTTATATGCGAAGATAGAGCGGGTCCGCAATCTCACTTAAACGGCAAGGCAAGGCAACCGATCGGTTCGGATCTACGGTATTTCTTTGAGGTTTTCCTTTAGTGGCTTGCTGGCTTTCTTGTCAGTGATACACCTGAATGTCGGGTACAATGATAGTATATGCGAGAAGTGTATTTATAAACAACCTTCATACATGAGAATGAGAAACCCATCATATTTTGCCGACCTCCTTCAAACTCTGCATTATTATTATCCCAAGGTGTACACTGTGGGTCTAACATTTTGAGCTACAGAGGCCCTCAAATTGCGAAATAAATCGCTGAGTATCACGCTGAAGAGCTCACAAACGCCTTTGTTCCATACGTCGCTTTCAAGGAATGGTTTGTCAACCTCGTTCCCAGGGTCCTCTCTCTATCTCGAGAAAGTACTTTCTCGAGGTAGAGAGAGGACCCTGGGAACGAGGTTGATGGTTTGTTTGTCTGAGTCACACCGGGGGGTTACATTTCGTGACATCATTTGTGCGCGACGCTATTTACAGACAAAGTTACCACCCTATTATGTAATGCAGTGGGGGAAAACTCACCTTCTTCCCCCCATGATATTATCTTGTATCTAGGGAATGTTTTTCGAGACCCAGAAACAAGAACCAACATTGATTACAGGGGGAGGGGAGGGAGAGGAACCATATCTTGTCGATTTCCATTGACCATTGTCGTGGCCACTATGAAAAAAGTGTATGTATCAAAGAGATTATCAAGGTAAGAGAGTGAATCCACGATATAGGCTCTCTACCCAAGGTAGTCCCTCTTAAGTTATTTTTAGACATGGTACCCAGTTCTTCAGAGGATGTTACTCGCGCGATGCACGGACAATACAAGCGACTTTCTCGCAAGTGGAAAATGTGGTGAGAATTCATTTGATATGTTTTGACATTTCATAGTACAGATGTTTTCTGCACTCCCAGCCCTCTGTTTGGTCGGCTGCGCTTTCGTTTGCTTTCTGCTCATTTGGCTGTTCGTTCTTCGGTTTTACGGAGCTAAAAAAAAAGCAAACCACAACGGCTGTGCACGCGTGCGTTATAATTCTTTGTTCATTTCTTTACAATTCTTTACAAAACAACAACATATTGCGTATTCTAGAGAACGTGAAATACGACGGCCATTTTTTTGAAATTTCTTGTTCGAATTTTGACGGTGTCGTACATGTTCTGCTTAATAATATCCCTGACAGTGATCATAGACAAACTGAATGAAGATAAATTCTTGCGAGATTCGCGGGTTGAATATAAAGTCGTTTTGCCTTGTTCTTGACGTCGTTGTCGTTGTTGCTTAAACTCCCTTTTGTCGTTTGGGCGTTTCAATCATCCGTTTTTGCAGTTGCGCTGTGTTCGGGCGTTTGTTTGCTTTGCACTCTCGTTTGGAAGCTCATTTCTCTGTCGTTCATTAACTTTATTGTTGTTTTGGCTGGAGACATCCTCTCGTATTTAAACTCCTGTTTAAGTTTCGAAATGCATTAAAAAATACCTAGCTCCTTTGCTTCTTTAATATTTATATAAAAGAAGGCATCCCCACTGCGTTGGAAGTTTTCCTTCGCTTTGAAACGAAGCGACACATGAACAAATCCTCCGCGAAAACATCCACGCATCGCAAGAGTTACGTACGCGGACAAACTGGGTACCATGTCTAAAAATAACTTAAGAGAGATTACCTTGGCTGGGTGGACAACAAATGAAGTTTGATCTCTTGTTGGTTGGACATTGGCCAGCCCTCCGCCTACTATTATTTGATAAGGGCCAAAGTTTGCCATTTGTGATGTCTTTTCTCCGCAAAAGAGACGTCTTTCTGCTGTTAGCCTGCACACAGTAACCTTTTTCCTTCAACAACAAATCGATCTTTGATCGAGCGAGCTCCATTCTCGGCTCCAAGGCCTCCTGTTCCGTTTTGTCCGTAGCCTGCGTAGCAAGCGTTCCTGTGCGTTTTTAGCGAAAAGAAAACCCAGGATCGGCGAGCGAACGAGTTTTGGCCGCGCGAAAATTGGGGAGAGCGCAAAAAATGAAGCGAGGGGGACGGGGAGAGGAGAGAACTCAAATACGCCCCCTAGGTGTTGCACGCTTCAGTGACTTTGACGAAATGACAACTGTTGAAAATACCCAATCAAAACTTGGCGGAAGGAATACCGGCGGAAGTAGACAAACGATCGTTCGATGTGAATCTTCTGTCAAAAAGCTACACGTGAGTTCCAAGGTTTTTACTGATCTCCAAATCGCGTTGAAAATTCATGGCGCCGCCATCTGCAAAAGCTGCGATTTTAAGGTCCAGTTCGGAACGACTACAGGGAAGGATCAGCACAGGTCCTCTGAGAATTTGTTTTTGCCTTCGAAGAGACAAGAATGTTTTGGGACAATTCTTTCAGAAATTATCAAGTCAGTCGGCCTTCACGTTCCGAATGATCCTTCTAGATATTCAAGTAGGGTTTGCAATAAACGCGCCCGCAAAATAAGAAACCTTGGGCACATACGGCGAAGTCAAGTCATCGCTAGAAGAGCAAAATAATAATTTGTCGACCCCGAACAAAGAAATCGTTGCTCCTACAAAGCGCCTTCTCAACACGCCAGGGAAATAGCCCATGTCGTAAGGCTGTTCGCGCACGGTTAATTCCCCCGCAAGCAAACTTTCATAGCGCAAATCGTTGTCATTTGCTAGACGGGAGATAACCGATGAAGAACGACTAGATGCCGCTCTACATGCCGGATGAAGGGGATTTGCAAGTAAAAGTTGCCTTTGTCGCGAACGGCGATTTGATCGCAAGAATTCCGCGCGACATGCCAAGCAAATTGCTAGTAAAGCAACTCACGTTGAAGAACTGGAAATCTGCTTCAAGCACAATATTACAGCACAAGGAGCTTCTCGAAGAAGTCCAAGACAAAATCCTCAAAGAGATGTCGAAGGGAAAAGCAAAGACAGGCCTACACGGACTCCTATTGTGGTTTTTGTGGTCGCGTCGCATTATCAAAGCCTCCAAATTATAGTTTTGCTCTTACAAGCATGTCTCTTAGTGATTTTCCTCTTTTGCAAGATATGATCGGAGAATTTTTAAAGATAGTTTTCAGCAGAGTCTGGTTTTCTATGAAACTCCAGTGTTCCATCACGATTTGTGTTAAGTTTTTTTACCGCAGGGTGGTATGTTGTGACAAAACGCAATATTCTCTTCTGCAGTATTATGTTTTTGCGGTTTAAGAGCCGATTGTCTTAAGTCAAAGGTAACCTCTGACAGGAAACTTTTATATATTTCTTTGGATACCCGCGTGCTTCGAGGCGTCTTGTAAAGGTTGCAAGGCACTCTTCAAATGTTGTTTTTGAAGAGTTTGTTCTAAGCAGTCTTATTGCTTCGCCTTTGATAACAACAATCAAGCCTTTGTTTGCGACTGCAAGAAGTTGAAATATCAGGCTCTTACCAAAGCCTGTTGGCAAAATTCCTAGTAGATCTCCTCCGCGCATTAACTGTAATAATGCAGATTTCTGTTCTTCCTTCAGTTCTCTATCAAAACCCTTCCGGGCCAAGAAATCGAGAGCTCTCTGTAAATCTTCCTCGTCATTCGCCATCTTGAAATAGTCAATGACCAGCAAGAGTCGGGTTTCAATCATCTGTCCAATTTTGAACCAATCAGAGGCTCCGTTAGTTCTAAAGTGTGACGTCACGTTGCCATGGCGCTAAAAAATTCAGTTCTAAACAAAGGAACGCGTCTCTCTTGTAACCTTTGTGCAGAAGAGGTCAAGTGGGTAATTATCGTTTAGAAAAGCAAAACGAGAGTTACAATCAGGTTTATTTACGTCTTTGTTCACAGTAGAAGCCCTGCAGTTTTAGAATTGAAGGAAAAAGCGTTTAAAACGATTGTAATGGTCCAATGCTTTGCGCCCGACTGCAACCATCAATCGGAAAGTCATACGTGCAGATTTTTTAGTTTCCCTAGCAGGGAAAAAAAAGCGGATGAATACAAGAGGTGGATTCGTTTATTGAGGTCAGTAAGAGTTCAGTTTTCATATACTTTTTCGAATTGAAGAATGCGGCGAGACTGAAAGTACGGTACGTTTGCACGATCTATTGTAATGATGGTGGCCATGTTACTCGCATTGTATTTGTCACGTTTAAGTCTATGTTTTTATGTATTTCGTTTGGTTATAATTGTTTCTCTTACTTTGACTCTTACTGTTTCTCTTAATTTGACTCAGTGAATAATGAAAAGAAATTATGAATTCGTATTTTCAACATTTTTGAATGAGGAAATTTTATTTTGTCTTGCCGCTTGCGTTCTTCTGATAGTTATTCGAGCAATTGTTTGTATGGCTACTAAGTCTGCTTGTTGCAGCTCTGTTAAGCTATAAAAGTACAGATAAAGCTCACATTCCCCTTTTCTATTTAGGAGACAAGACAGAGAGCCAGGGAAGCATTCCCGAGTTTGTAGCTGCCATTTCAGGGATGGAAACAAAAGTAATGGCCCTGAGTGTTTCAAGAGGAACCAAAACAAACTTTTTCCTGCAGAACAAGGAACCAAACCAAAAAAGAAAAAAATTGAGCCAGGCAGGAAGGAGACTATATGTATGCAAGAAGTGATAGAGGCTGCAAGGGAGAAAGCTCAGTCCCAACAAGTCCCTGAGAGATCTGAGTCAAGTACAAAGGAAATTGTTTTAGAAGCAGAGCTTGAACAAGCAAAAAGGGAAATAACTGACTTGAAAGAAAAGATTGGATACTTAAAAAATCATTACACAGTTTCTACATTGGATGAAGATGTTTTGAAGATGGAAACTGGGCTCCCAACTAGAGATGTCTTCAACATTGTTGTCAGTTATACAGAAAGGTTCAAAGATCAAATCAATTACTTTGATGGCTGGAGAGTGGAATCCATCAGATTTGAAGATCAAATATTCATCACATTAATGAAAGTCAGACAAAATTACACAAATCTTCATCTTGCTCAATTATTTAGCTGTAGTGTATCCACAATTGCAAACATTGTTACTACATTCATCCATGTTATCCATTCAATTTTATTTATTGACCTCATGGCATCAATCCCTTCTAGGGATAAGAACAAACTGTCTTCCCCATCATCATTTAATCAATTTGGGTCTTGCAGGGTAGTAATTGACTGTACGGACATTGAGATTGCCACACCAGGACTAATGAGCCAGCAAAATGCTACTTATTCAAGTTACAGAGGAATGCATTCTTTTAAAGTCATTGTGGGTGTTGCACCAAATGGTGTAATTACCTATGTCAGTAAACTTTATCCAGGTTCGATATCTGATAAAGCAATTGTGCAGCAATCTGGACTGTTAAATCATCTGACAGCTGGGGATTTGGTGTTAGCAGACAAAGGCTTTCTGATTCAGGACCTTGTACCAACTGGTGTCTCAGTGAATATACCACCTTTTCTAAACAATGGGACATTCACTGAAAGTGAAGCAAGAGCAACAAAGGCAATAGCAAAATGCAGAATTCATGTCGAGAGGGCAAATGCTAGACTTAAAGATTTCAAGATATTAAACTTTATTCCATCATATTTACGCTGTCATGCAGACATTATATTTCAGCTGTGTGCATCACTTGTCAACTTGCAGTTCCCACTGATCAAAGAGGGATGCGAAGGATACGAATTTGATTAATGAGTTAAACATTTATAACTAAATCATTTTAATTAGAAAGCATTTTTGTTTTACAGTGTATGTCACATTGTGTGGTTCTAAAAAATATCCATACCTCCCCCGAGGATGGTTCTTTGCTTTGAACCTCCCCCCCTGGAATTTCCAGTTTAGCTTCATACATATTTTAAAAAAAGGCTGTTGAGACCCCATCCCCCTCAAAATTTTCAAAGATCACCCTTGTGATGGGCATAGATATTTTCTGGAACTGCAAAATAGAGAAAAAATACTCGCAAATTTTAGTAAGGAAACAACTATAATTGTCCCTCAACGATCTTTGGGAAGAGGTTTTCAAAATAAAACTGGGTGAGTTTTGTAATGTTTTCACTCCAGGTCTCATCCTTTGCTATTTTTAAAACAACTGCCTCTTTACTTGTCCAGACAACAAAGTAGCAAAACTTCCTTCGAGCAAAATATATTTCTCCTTGCACCTGGTGCCAATAGACATGGTCTCGCTTCAAAGCATATTGGCCATTTTCACATTTCTTTAGGCAGAAATTTGGTGAGGTGTTGACTGCCTCTTCAATAGTCATGTTTCTTTCTGTATAAGGGCATTTGGCCTCCAAAACAGATTCCTCATCCACGATCCCATCTGGGGAGGCACCAAGAATACCAGACAAATCAAGCCAAATTCCAGTTTCCTGGACAGTCTTTCCAGTTAGATTGGTAAAAGATTTTACAGCTTCAGCCTCATTGTTTACCCCCCACTGCACTGCTTTTACTTTTGACAAGTCATATTCCCCCATGAGTCGTTTCAGAAGCGAAGGCGTGACCCTTTTAGCATGAAGAACAGATCCAAAATTGCTTGCAGTGAGCCGTCCTCGTCTTGCAAGGTGCCAGGCTGGGTTATCTCGTTGACCCACGGTCTTCTGGCTGACTTGAAAGACATCCACTTCAGTGATTTTAGCTTTGCGCACTAAGACGTCCAGCTGTTGCTGAGCACCTATGGCTTGGAGGAAATCCTCTGAATAGATGATTTCTTCAATGGTTGGTATAGGTAATTGGGCTGGGGTTGCAGGTTCTGGACTCATAAGCCAGCATAAACCAGTGAACCTCCCATATTCCTTCAAACGAGTGTAGAGTGCAGAGCGGTCTTCAGTGTTGGGAGATCTAGAAATCGCCACATACTTTTTTGGCATTGGAAACATTTCTTCCACTGCCAACAAGGACAAGGAGCTGTTCGTTTTCCTTTTCCTCCACTGGCATTCAATATCTGTGCGCCCGATATTATGAATGCCGTGTATAAAGAGAGCAGCTGCATGACTACATTTAAATTTTCCACGTGGGCATTCACAGTCTGTCGATTTTATGCCAAATTGCTCATCCAGGTATATCTATCAATGAAAATTAAAATTATTGTAGTTCAGACGAAGTAAGCTTATTGTTAACTTAGATTAGCTAAAGATAACAAAACAATTATCTAGTCAAACTGGATCTACTATTTAAGCAAAACAGCTTGTTGTACTTTATGAAAGGAATCGTGAACTAGAAATTTTTATGCCTTCAATCGAATGCGAAATATAAAGGAAAGCAACAAGCTATAAGTGGAATAACACCAAAGATTTCCTCCGCTATTCACGATCGATCGATCGAATTAGACTTTCACTTACCGTGACTTTATAGACCTTTTTCCTCATGCTTGCGTGAACCTCTCCTCGCAAAACACCTTGGTTGTAAGTTACCGATTCAATATGATCGGATTTATAGTGATTTTCCCCTCGCTCGATCGATTTTTTCTCTTCAGCAAAGAAAGATAGCAAAGATGCGATTGTTAGCGACGCCATTTTGAAAACAGCGTGCGTTTGTTTAGAACTGAATATTTTGCTCCCATGGCAACGTGACGTAAGGGCTTTAGATTCACAATGGTTGGATGCAAGCGTTCCCTTCTCTCCTCTCCCCTCCCCCTCGCTTCATTTTTTTCGCTCTCCCCATTTTTCACGCGGCCAAAACTCGTTCGGTCGCCGATCCTGGGTTTTCCTAGCCTGTTCCAGACTCTCGCTAGTTGGGGACGAGCGAAAACGAGCGAGACAAAAAAGAGGGGACTAATCGAGGAGCGGCGGGAGAGCCTGTAAGACTTTCTTTAACGACCCTCTTCTGGTATAGCAGGAGCTGCTGTACCCTCCGATTGGTCAATTTTAAGTCCAGAGATCTGGCTATCAAGCTCTTGGAGAATGGAGTTGCGAGATGGTAAACTTGAATTGACAAGACATGAGGTAACCGCCGGAGTGTTGACAGTACTGTCAAAATTGACCAATCAGAGGGTATAGCAGCTCCTGCTATACCAGAAGAGGGTCGTTAAAGAAAGTCTTACAGGCTCTCCCACCGCTCCTCGCCTTAGTCCTCCCTCGTTTATTTCTGGCTCGTTTTCGCTCGTCCCCAACTACCGAGAGCCTGGAACAGGCTAGGGTTTTCCTTTCGCTAAAAACGCACAGGAACGCTTGCTACGCACAGGAACGCTTGCTATTTTGCCCGGTGGGCATTGGCACGACGGAAAGAAGCGTCTGGAGACACATGCTGTGATCTTGAGCTAAGATTTTCTCTAGTTTTAAAAAAAAAAACTAAATATAAAATATGTTTCAAAGTAAAATATCACTTGCAGATAGCTAACTAAAAATCTATCTTTAGCATTTTCAGTTTCAAATATTGTCTAACGCTCGAAACGTGTAATGTGTAATGTGTAATGTCGCGATTGAGAGAACAAACATATATGTCCTCTTTACATTGCTTTTTACAGTGGGCTCGGACATCAGCATACTAAGGGCGCCGAAGGCAGCCGCTATCAGTCCATTTATGAGCCCACTGAACCCTCCCTGAACCCACGATGAGTGATGATGTAAGTTACGAAGATAGACCACAACACCGGGAATTACGTCCCCTACTCTTTTCGAATAGTGTGTGGGTTCTTTAACGTCCCAAGGAGTTACATATGTGAACAAGGTTTGTGAGACGGGACCTCCGGTTTATCGTCCTTATCCGAGAAGACTTGAAAGTCTAATCATTTGCAGATGTCATTACAAAGACAGCACTTTCTCCTCAGTTATTTTAAGACCCTGAGTATTGGTCCGGCCGGGTTTCGAACTCACGACCTCCCGCTCAGCAGACCGGTGCTCTCCCAACTGAGCTAACCGGGCGGAGCTTCCGAATCTCTTTACGGTGGCCAATTCACATTATCAACCCAGTTGATAAAACCAAATTATCTTGTAATACTCCCACCGACGTAGCACCACAGTTTCTTTAGAAACTTGCCCCCTTTATGCCCTGTTACATAGTCTACTTTGTGATTGTTTTACAATTAAGTTATACCGCGGTAGTTATATAAAGAGTAGATAATAAAAAAGGAGTTTTAAAATTATCCTTCCGAAATAATTTATCCAATTTTTTGAAGCGCTAAAGAGTTCTGTGAAAAGTGTTTAGTATCACTCCAGACAAGAAAAGCTAGAGGGGCACTTGCAAACGGAGAACTTATAAGCGCAGTTCATGGTATGTATGTTTTTGCGTGTGAAAATTAATCTCTATATTTTCATCTGATTCACCAAAAGAAGAAGTTTATTTAGTTCCAGATCGAGCAATATTATCACTCAATTCCTTCACACTGTACACGTGATTCTCCTTTTCAGGAAAGCTGTGTCCTGCTCGCTTCCAGATCTCGACTAACGCCTCCACATATCGGGCTGAATCTGGATGCATGTAGACGGTGTTATCGTGGTAATCGTCGCCATAAGCAGGATTGAACGCTCCTGATGTGATCTTGAACTTGCCATCTATTATTCCAAAACCCTCTCCAACGACCGTCACATCACTGCAAGATTCCCCAAATGCAATTCTGTAAATGGTGCCATGTACTTGTCCCCTCTCGCGCCATTTCTTTTGTTTATTCTGAAATTCCTTGGAGTCAGTTCGCATAATCACCACATATCCACTCTTGCAGTGAGTGTTGTTTGCAGTACGCCAATCTTGTTTACCATCACACGCGAAAATAACGATTCCACCGTACTTCTTATCGCTTCCGAGATATGCGTCGGATATGCAAGATGAGATGTGAAGCTTTTTGACAATAAAAGATGGACCAGAACCACTAGCTGGGCTGACAACAAATGAAGTTTGGTCTTCACTGGAATGAACTCTAGCCAGCGCTCCACCAGTTTGGACAAATACTGGCTTCCTTGATTTATTTGACGCCATTTGCTACAGTCAAGGAGTTTTTGCAGTCAGATTTTCACAGCGACCTTTCTCTTTGGATGTTACAAATAGCAGGAACAGGGAACAACGAAAAGAAGTCTGTGAACAAGTGGTCAGCGGAATTACTCCTTAAAAACAGACGATTATCCCTGCATACATAATTAGCGTAGCAGAACTTGATTTTAATCCTTCTAATAGCTGTTATTGCAGTCGAGTCTGCGATCAAATGTTCTTTTGTTTAGAAATGCACGCAAACGAGGCGAATGGGTCAATACAAAGCAGAATTGACCCTTTCGCCTCGTTTACATGTACAACCGCTGATAACTGCGATAACAGTTATTCCGCCATGCTTTCATCTCCCAGAGCGGGAGATGAAAATAATTTGCGGTCTCTTCGTTTAAATTACTGGGTTTTGCCTTTTGCCATCATTGTCATTTTGCATGGTGTTCCGGAGGAGGTAAGTTTTGTTGCCCCACCCTCCTCCCCTGGTACCGTTTGACCTTGCTACTCTCGTTTCTCGTTGCATACCTTGCAGTAGTCGCGGATTCCTACCATAACTCAGTTTACCGTAATGTGGTAATGGGTATGCACTGAGGATAAATTACCTTTCCGTATTAATCACCACAGGCTATTTTACTTAGGTAGAAATATCTGCATAAAGCGGCTAGAGTGGGCGAGTAAGCTCGGCTCAGTGTAGGTGACCAAGCTGGCCCTCTGTGATCGATAACTTTAGGCCCCTTTACATGGACGCGGTGTCATTTCCAATCAATGATAATCAATAAAATTAAGACGTCTCGGTGAGTGATTATCGATTTTAATTCTGGATAAGTCAAACTTAATCAACATCATTAATCAATGGATTATTATTGATTCTTATTGATTATATTAATTTGCAATCAATGATTGATTTCCACTGATTGGTATCGGACTAAATAGCGTCCCAGTTACCCTAAATATCAGCCACGCTCTCAATTATCCCGCGTCCCACATTGACTCGTACCCGTAGTGCAACTTCGTCATTTCATTCAAACACGCCCGAGAAATCTTTTTTCTGCTTCCTTTCTTAGCATTAAGTCCCAGTTAACATATCTTCAGCTCGACTGGAACCGAAAGTAAATTCAAGTTCTCAACTTAAATTCCAAAAGCGCAGGTCAAGGATGTGGTCGCAATGTACCACTAAACGATTTATACTTCTCTAGCAATAGGCCTTATCACGGTTTCCGACGTCATTTTGACGGGTAGGCAAAGCGGTCAGAAATTACAGTGTTTGTATGGGAATCCGATGGCAAAGAACTTTTTCCAAAATCGAATTTTAAACAAATTGTGAATCGCAATGTTAAAATATCAGGTGGAAGATTGTATTCACCAAGTTTGAAGGTTGTAGTTTAACTAGAAGACGCTCAGTTAATTTTTATAATTTTCCATACATTTGTCTGTAATTTTTTTTTCGGCGCCGCCGCGTCTTCCCAGCCAAATTTACAGACAAATGTATGGAAAATTATAAAAATTAACTGAGCGTCTTCTAGTTAAACTACAACCTTCAAACTTGGTGAATACAATCTTCCACCTGATATTTTAACATTGCGATTCACAATTTGTTTAAAATTCGATTTTGGAAAAAGTTCTTTGCCATTGGATTCCCATACAAACACTGTAATTTCTGACCGCTTTGCCTACCCGTCAAAATGGCGTCGGAAACCGTGATAAGGCCTATTGCGATTGTCATAAACGTCCAAATTCGGTTCGATACAAGATACAAAACTAACCTTTCGTGGGACTTACAATGTTAAAAATTTATTTTTACTGATTTCTTATATCTACCTCTCTTCCTTATTCAAAGCAAACAGAACAAAAAAATATTTGTTATCTTTGAGTTTCAATGTTATTATTGATTACTTTATATTTTAAGAAACCTCCTGCAATTTAGAAAATTGATGCAAAGGTTTTGTCGTTGACTTTGTGTCAATTCACAAAACTATAATCCCGGACAAAACTCCGCTGTTGGTGGAAATGTAAATTATTTCTTAATTTCCCTATTACTTAATATAGGGAAACATGAACTCTCTCGTCCTTCCTTCCACGATGTTATCTTTACTTGGCTGAGATATGTTGTTATTCGAGAAACAAGAACCAAACCTAACATCGTTTACAGGGAGGAGGGGAGGCAGAGGAACCATAATTGGGAAACGTAATCGCACTCTGTGTCGAATAGTTACGACGGAATCCACATTGATATCTGATAAAGAGGTCGCGCGACTCCAGATAATCCACCAATTGTTGCTGGAAAGGGCCTTTCAAGAATTTTCGACACCACAGCCAAAATTGAAATCGGGCGATAATTGTCAATATTGTCCCTCGCCCCTTCTTTGTAAAGTGGTATAACTTTAGCATGTTTCCAACCATGAGGTATACGTTGACACGTAATTGACAAATTAACAATGTGTGTTAAAAATTCCCTGATAGTTAGAGCACTATCCTCCAGCAACCTAGACGGGACATCATCAAGTCCTGTTGCTTTTGATACCTTTAATTGACGTTTGTAACTGTTTGTAAATGAAACCATTAGTGACCTGTGCCAAGTGGAATTTATCAGCAGTAAACTTGATGATAGGACTTCTTTTGAATTGATTAGAGATTCGTAATTTAATCTCAGAGAAGTATTTACAAAAATGATTTGCAATACTCTCCTTCTGTGTGATCAATTCTCCATCACACTTCAATTGATTGATTGAGCCTGTGTTTGATGACTTGCTAGGGAAGATTTTCTTCATAGACTTCCAAACGTTACGTGGATTGTCGAGATTTTCCTGGAATAAGTTTCGATTATAATCAGACTTACCATGTCTAATAGCCGAGGCGACTTTACTGCTAGATAATTTAGAGTTTTATCAACTGGGTTGATAATGTGAATTGGCCACCGTAAAGAGATTCGGAAGCTAACGTTTCGAGCCCTTCGTCGGAGCGAATCCGACGAAGATTGGATTCGCTCCGTAGAAGGGCTAACGCTCGAAACGTCAGCTTCCGAATCTCTTTACGGTGGACAATTCACATTATCAACCCAGAAGATAAAACCAAATTATCTTGTAATACTCCCACCGACGCAGCACCACAGTTTCTTTAGAAACTTGCCCCCTTTAAGACTTTATTTCTAGACAAGCGATATGAAGACCAATCCTCGTCTCTTCCAGACCCCTTTGCTTTTGACTATTTGACTACATCCAGTAGAGGCCATTCCAAAACTGCGCAGGAGATTAGGGCCAGTTTCAAATTTGAACCAATCGATAAAGTTACACCACTACATGAACGATCACGTTGAGAATAGTCATTTGACCAAGTTTGATGCTTTTAGGGTAAACAGAGATGTCGAGACAGCGTCCCCAAAACCATATAAACTCTTAAAGTCTTTTATCAGTTTTGTGACAACTGTAAAATCCCGTCATTCACTTAAAAGAAGCAAAGATGAAAATCGCCTATGTGTGCCCACTTTTAAGAGTATCACAAAACTGAAAAAAAATTAGGGAGACGCTGTCTTAACATTAAAGATGTTTTTTTTTTGGATTTTGAACCATGTTTCAAGGTCCATAACTTGGTCTCCGACTAAAAGCATCAAACTTGGCCAAATGACTATTCTCAACGTGATCTGTTATTTGGCCGGTGGTCGGTGTCAGTTTATCAATTGGTTAAAATTTGAAACTCGCCCCAGTTTCCTGTGCAATTTCGGAATGGCCTATTCCAAAAACTCCTTATCTCAACTTAACATCGAGTACGGCTTGTTGGACACGACACAAACAATGAATTATTTTCTTAGAAAGGTTTTAAATCGCCCCAGGCGATTCTGGGAATCGAGTGCTGATGGAATATCAGAGACAAACATGAAAGCAGTCTGCATTTATTAAATTATTTATGATTATGAACCGCTTCGTTGATACATATACTCTCTTGCAATTTAACCTACACTATAGAAAAGAACCAGTCATTAGAAAACTCAGTTAAAGAGGTTAAAATCAGAAGAAAAATTAAACAGAAAGGCTTTTTCTTCTTGACAAATAATATCTATACGGATGGCAGTGCTTAACACCTGCCCTCCGTTGCTTTCCTAGAAATCGAAACAAACATCAAAATAATTCTTGTCTTTCTCTTCATATTGAATCATTTTTCACGGTTATCTAGTTCAATCGATCGATTTAGTCATTCAGTTCCTTCACGCTGTAATTCTGCTTCTCAGGAAAGTTGGGTCCTGCATCCTTCCAGATATTGACAACTGCCTCCACATATCGGGCTGAATCTGGATTCATGGAGGAGCTGTTGTCGTGGTAATTGTCATCTGCAGGATTAAACGCTCCTGAAATGATCTTGAACACTCCATTCATTATTCCAAAACCTTCTCCCACCACTTTCAGACCTTTGCAATATTCCCCAAATGCTTTTCTGTAAATGATGCCATGTACTTGGCCCGGCTCGTGTGGCCATGCCGCTTGCAGATCTTTAAAAACTTTGGTGTCAGTTTGCATAATTACCACATATCCACTCTTGCAATGAGTGTTGTTTGCAGTACGCCAATCTGTTTCGCCATTGCGCGCATAAATAATGATTCCGCCATACTTCCGTTCACTTCCGCGATACGTGTCAGATTGACACGAGATGTGAAGGGTGCTGACGGTGAAGGATGGACCATAACCATGAGCTGGGTGGACAACAAATGAAGTTCGATCTTTTGTAGGACGAAAGTTGGCTAGTCCGCCATCTATTTCATAGTCCTCCACGTCGTCCATTTGTGATGCCTTTTCGATTTTGCAGTTAGCCTGAGCGCAGAGTGTCTTGTTCTGTGGACAAGGAGTCTAGTTTTGTGTCGATTAAGCTTACTTTCGGTTTCACCAGACCACTGCGTGATATGATTGGCTCTTGACGTATTCCTTACGTCATTGTCCATTCGGTTGCATGACGTGTTTGAATCCGAGGTCTAAATACACCATCGGAAATTTATTTTTAGTCGGGCGAGACCGACTTTAAATTTACCCTGCATTTCTCCACAAAACTCAGTCACGTGCAATGGGGAATACCGCAGACCCAGTCGAAGTCGATGGCGGATACGTTGATGGTGTAATCTTTTCTATGCTCAAAGATACAGACCCACACACCGTTCGCGGTAGATCCACTAAAAAAGATGGCGTGTGTAATGACCATATATTTCGAAACTGGTCGTTCGGTGAACTCAAAATAGCAAAAGAATCAATTGATTTTGCCGATTTAGCGAAGATCTTACCAGAATCATACCAGAAATCAAATTCTCAGTGAACAGGAAATGTGGACAGAATGTTGCTACAGACGACAGAACATTTACTGATAAAGACAAGGTGCGTTGTATTCAAACTCTAGGAAGCGACTACAAAGATGCCATGTTGAACTGCGAAAGTGACTTTCATCAGAGTGAGGATAAACGTACTAGTAAGCTTAATTGTCATAAGCTTAGGTCTAGTTATGTAACGTCTATCTTGATTACCAAGATTACATCCGCTTTATGTTTTTGCTCAAACTGAGTACATTATCCGCTGCTATTTTTCTCGTTGTTTCATTAGTTTTGTCGCTTTTATGCGTACATTATATTCGCATGTTGCGCAGGCATGTTTGTTTCGTATCAAATAACGTGGTGGTAGATGAATGTGATCATGTTGTATTGGACAAGACAGCGCTATGTATGGATACCCTATGTATACAACAAAAGAATGACGAACCAGCGTTGTGTGTACAACAAATTCATGTTGCAAAGGAAATAAAATTCAGGTCTTGTTACATGATGTTTGTTTATCACTGTAATATTAACAATCCTGAGTACCATGTGCGTCAGCTGTTGATATCAGACATTGATAAGTTTATTTTACCCTGTTTATTGTTCGATAGACCTGAAATCTTAAGTAATCTAAATATTGTTTATGAAAGCTGTCATTCTCTGGCTCGTCATGAATACCTCCAAGGAGGTCAACAGCAGTTTTTCATTATTGTATTTTTCAGTATTCGCTATCAGACGTTGATATCAGACATTGATACGTTTCTTTTAGCCTTGTTTATTGTTTCATGAGAATTAAAATCTAAAGTAATCAAAGTTTTGTTTATGAACGCCGTAGTTCTCTAGCTTGCTTTTAATACCTCCTAGAATGTAAAACAAACAGAGAACACTCTTCCCACGCGTTAACCGTTGAGTTGTTAATATTTTGGTTACGTTGTCTTGTAACTACGGTGTATTTACGATCAGCCAAGTGAAACAATAAGTAGTGTGGTTCACTAATAGTTATCATGCACGGTTAATAAAATTTTGCTGGTTGAAAGTAAACCATGAAAATTCACTTCAACTTGCATATTTCTGTGTACAGTCGAACCTCAGATCGCGGCAACCTCTCTCTCTCTCTCCTGTTAGGGTAAATATAAAAAATATTTTGGAACGCGCAAACAGTTTCACCCACACGAAGGCACTAATGTAGAAACGCCGGCTCACTTACACCGCCATTAAGCGTCCTTTTTAAGAATATTTTTAACATTTACTTGTAGTATAAAAGATGCTCTATACCTTTTAGAGTACTGACCCAAAACATACATCACAGTGTGTTCAACCTTGGTCCCAGGGCCTTTTCCCTTCCCACACCATGAAAAAGGCCCTAGGAGCGAGGTTGATAGTGTGTTGTTTAGGAGTGCTACCTCTTAGGCCATTTACTTTTTTTTTGTTTACTGTCGAATGCGTTCTCTGATTATCGGTCTGTCGGTTGGTCAGTCGGAAATTAAAAAAAGCCAAAACGTGAAAAAAAAAAAAAAAGAAGAAGACTCGAACTAGGAGGCCTAGTACCTCAGCATAATAACATGCAGAGCCTGGAAACGGCAAGACGTGGTTAAACTCAAACGTGAACAGCGAAAAAAAGATGATAGAACATTGACTGTATTGGAATTATGTGTAATTACCTTCTTCATAACATTTTTTTGGAAAACGCGAAAACGGGCAATAGCCTTGGGGGATAAAAAAAAGTACGCCACGCCCACAAACGAGGACATTGGACAAACAAGTAACTGGTCAAAACTAGTAGCAGCATATCTTCCTGTAGCCCGACTTACGATCTTAGATCGTCTTGTTTGTATTTGAATTAATCGGAAAACAATGTTTGTGAATTTCTTCTCCTCCAATTCCTCTAACGAGAAATAGCAAGTTATGGGAACAACTGCGATTTCAGTCCCGTGGGTTTATGTGTAATGTCGTAGCTATGATATTGAATCTGGGGATAAACAATTCAAGGGATTCGTACCTGGCACAATTTTGTTTGTGTAAACACTTCAAGGAATTAGTCCCTGGGAAAACTCCCTTTACGTTAATACTAACATAAAAGTCCCAGGGACAAGTCCCTCTTTGAGTCCCTCAAGGGATTCAACCATGGCCCTGACACGCGGAGGGACACACATTCAAGGCCTTTTAGAAGAGGGTCCTGATTGTCATTTTGATCCGAAAAGGTAATCATTTCTTACTCCTTCCGCAGAAAATGGTCGCGTTTTTACGCACCTATATTAAGCACACTGACGGCACTTTTCAATTACTTTGGATTCCATAAACACCAATCTATGACTCAGCTGCTGGGTGCTCTTGTTGGAGATATTTTGAAAGGCCCTAAGCTTCTAAATGTCTTCAGCCTGGTAAAGGCGCGCGATCGTGATGCCTTCCCAGGGTTCTGAAACGGCTGGTTATGTAAACACGACAAGGGTTTTGTCCCTGATCCGGCCTGAAAGGGTGGAAGTATCGCTCGCCATATGTAAATAAAAGATATCTGAGATCTGCGTTAAATAGAAGCAAAGCCACTTTGTATTTATTTGGTCATTATTCACTTACTCTTTTTCGAATTCAATTGTTATTAAGGTACCTGAATGAGAACCAAGGACTAAAATCACTCAGAGAAAGATGACATTTAACAAAGCTCACAATTTCGCTTTGAGGTTTCCATCTCAAATATCAGTCTAGCTTCCTAGAAAATGACAAAGCAAAATGAAAACAAATAATCAGAGCCCAACATCTGCCCTTCGTCGGTTTCCTAGAAAACGAGAAAAACATGATCATATTTTAGTCCTTCTCTTACATGAATTATTTAATCGCATGGACATTAAGTTATTCATTCATTCAAATAACACAAACTCCCATTCAACTCATTCTTCCAAAGCCATATTTGTTAAATTCAGGTCCAAAATAAAGAATGTGTCATATTATAACAATGAAAAGTGGAAGTGTGCGTTCGCTAGCAATTCTCGTTGACGTAATATTGATCGATTCTTACAATCTCAAAGAAACATACGAAAACTACGAACAGAAAAATCCAATTACAATATTGTGCATTTTGAAAGCGCTATCAGTTCCTCTACACTATAATTGTTCCTTTCAGGAAACTTGTGCAACTGCCATGCAAGGGCTAATGCCCCCACACATCGAGCTGACTCCGAATTCATGTACGCATTGTCATCGTGGTACAAATCCTCTCCTTTGGCGAGATTTAACGCGCCTGAAAAGATCTTAAACTTTCCATCTATAATTCCAAAGCCTTCTCCGACAATGTTTTTATATTTGCAAGATTCCCCAAATGCTCTTCTGTAAATAATGCCATGTACTCGGCCTGGCTCGTCCCATCGCCTTTGTAGCTCTTCGAACTCGACGGTATCCGTTCGCATAATCACAACATATCCACTCTTGCAGTGAGTGCCGTTTGCAGTGTACCAATCTGTTTTACCATTGCACCCGTATAAAATGATTCCTCCGTACTTATGGTCAGGCCCAAGATAGGTGTCTGATTTGCATGAAATGTGAATTGTCTTGACGCTAAATGATGGACCAGACCCACCAGCTGGGTAGACAACAAATCCTTTTCCGTCATCTTCAACACTAACATAAGCCCCCATACTTGCCGCTAACGCTTTCACATCGGAAATGTGTTATACCTACTGGCATTTTATACTTTCACTTTACAAAAGGGGATTTCCGGTGGGTCGGGACGTTTATGGGGAAAATCCCACGGGAACTTGTCTCACCTGAGATTTTTAGAGCGATTTTATTCCCCACCAAACCTTAAATAATTAAATAGACAATGGCGAAACCAAAAGACTAGAAATTTTATTGGAAAGATCTCTTAGAAAGTCCAGTGGTCCATAGTTCAATTTTATTTATTCATCATTCAAAAACCTGTCTGACCTATACAAGTAATGTTTACCTTCAAATTCCTCCAAGCACGTCACGCAATTTCAATAGACCTTTTTACCGATACGGCGGCCATCTTGAATTCTATTGTTTTGACTGAGAAATTATGGGCTGCCGAGGGGGCAATCGCTGGAAAATTTATCGTATACACAGCTTTCAGGATAAATTTTTACTGCTTGTCTCTCATATTCCATAACAAATATTACAAGCGTTACATCTTTCCGTCACGATACTTGGCAGTTGTTCCTATGGTTATCGAAAAATTATTGTTAAAAGTTATCACGCCACAGTATTCTTTTTAATTATTTCTCATCTGCCCCCTGGGCATCCCATAATTTCCTCGGAATTCAAGATGGCCGCCGTATCGGTAAAAAGGTCTATTCTTATCTGCCGACCATGTCATGGTGGAAGTCACAATGGAGTATACATTGTAGCTCGTACATATCCCCTTAAATAAGTCTATATCCCGTTGTACATGTTTATGGATCGCTGCAGTAAGCCACGTTCTTATGAGGCAAAACCAATGATGCGTACTCACTAGATTTCCCATATCAAAATGTCACATAGTAGGTCACATTTATTATTCCATTTTGACGCAACAGGAAAAAACCTTCATATTTTCTTTCCGATGGTTTCTTTTGAATCACAAAGAAGAAACATACATTAAGGTTTTTTTCCTTTCAAGGTTTCCGAGAAATATCGCTATCAATTGACCCTGAGAACAGCTGCAAGCTGGGCCGGAAGTATGAGATATGTAAATTAAGAATGTCTGAGAATTAAGCGAGATAAAAGCAGGCTTAAAGTAATGCCTCATTTATTTAGTTATCATTCACATATACTTTTGCAAATCGAATAAGGGACTAAAAAGCTGAGTCAGACCTACAGCTCCATCCAAATCGTAAAAAGAAAGATGAAAAGTAACTAAGCATGCACTATTTAGTTCAATAACGCAACTGAAATATAAGCTCATTGATCTTTAGTTTCCTAGAAAATCACAAAGCAAAATCTAAACAAATCATCCGCGGCACAGCCCAACATCTGCCCTTCCTTGATTTCTTAGAAAACGAGAAAAACATAATAAAAAAATATTTTTTATCCTTCATCTACAGTGTTAATCGTTTAATTTTCACAATTTTTCTCGTATTTTAACATTCTTATAGTTCTTCTTCGTTCACTTCAGTCTCCTAGTTCCTTCACACTGTAATTCTGCCTCCCGGGAAAGTTGGGTCCTGCTCGCTTCCAGATGTCGACTAATGCCTCCACATATCGGGCTGAAACTGAATTCATGTAGACGGTGTTATCGTGGTAATCGTCGCCATAGGCAGGATTGAACGCTCCTGATGTGATCTTGAACTTGCCATCTATTATTCCAAAACCTTCTCCAACGACCGTCACATCACTGCAAGATTCCCCAAATGCAATTCTGTAAATGGTGCCATGTACTTGCCCCCTCTCGCGCCATTTCTTTTGTTTATTCTGAAATTCCTTGGTGTCAGTTCGCATAATCACCACATATCCACTCTTGCAGTGAGTGTTGTTTGCAGTACGCCAATTTGTTTCACCGTTGCGCGCGTAAATAATGATTCCACCGTACTTGTGTTCACTTCCGCGGTACGTGTCAGATTGGCATGAGATGTGGAGCGTCTTGATGGTAAACGATGGGCCTGAACCATGAGCTGAATAAACATCAAATGAACTTCCATCTCTCGAGGGATAAACATTGGCCGCTGCTATAATAATGGGTCTTTCCAACAGTTCACCAATTTTGGAGGCCATTTTTTCACAAACGAAAGAGACGTTTGACTGCCCTTAGCGTGTGCAGTGACTTTTCTCCCCTGATGACGAAATCGATAATCTGTGTCGACACTTGACTTATGGGCCCAGTTATATGGTCTCGGGTACCCGAGACAACCCTTCCCCTGAGGTAACTTTATCGAGCGTTTATATGTGAAAACATAGTTCCAGTAGGCCGAGTCAAAGTTAACCCAACATGATTATTCATAAACCTTACTGGATAATCAAATGCGCAAATATCCCTCTTTCTTTGGGTTTTTCTCGGTCATTCGATCACAGTGGGTTTTGCCGAGTTAATTTTTACTTCTTTAATACGAATTTCTGCTATAAATCCTAAATCTAAGCATTACGTGACATTCGCCACGCCGAGAGATGTCCCGGTCAGGCGAGCCAAAGCGTTTATATGTAGAAAAGTTGTATGGCAAGCCGTTACTGCCAAAAGCCGTTCGAGTTTTAAATCTTCGTCCAACCGCCCTTTAACATTGGCGAGTTGCAAATCTTCAATGTTGAGATAGGAAAAGGTATGGGCGAGTTTAGTAAAGCGATGGTTGAGTCTTGTTTGGGAAGCTTCAGTTCTTGCTAGCGAGTTTTCAGTTTCTCGCTAGCGAGTTTTCAATTTCTCGCTAGCGAGTTTTTAATTTCTCGCTAGCGAGTTTTTAATTTCTCGCTAGCGAGTTTTTAATTTCTCGCTAGCGAGTTTTTAATTTCTCGCTAGCGAGTTTCCAGTTTCTCGCTAGCGAGTTTTTAATTTCTCGCTAGCGAGTTTTTAATTTCTCGCTAGCGAGTTTTTAGTTTCTCGCTAGCGAGTTTTAACCAGGCCTCTTTCCCAGGCCTTCACTTAATCCCGGGGATTAATAGGTTGTGATCATTCAATATGGCTGATGTTCAAATCTCAACCAACGAGAGTCAAGAAGACCTTGTGAGTTTTTTACTGGTTTTAATGATCTTCTAGAACAATTCCGATGCTGACAATTTTGTAACTGAATACTTGGAAAGGAAGCTGGAAGATTAAACTGTTCCCAATGTGGTTAAAAAGTAAAATTCCAAAAAAAAAACAGTTCTCATTTTGTAAAGTTCTTGGTGATGGCTAGCAAAGATGTTTACTTGCAATGCCTTACATTGATAAGAATTCTAACTTCCTGCTTATTGTCATTGTAGGTTATTTCTGTTGTCATTGTGCTTGAAAAATGGCACTTGTGACAAAACATTTATGTTTGCTGAGAAGTATTGGGCAAATGCTAGCAAGGGTTTTTAATTTTTACGCCTTTGTTTGGGAAGAATTATAATTCCCTGCAGATTGTTATTGTTCCCATAATTGTTGTTGAAATGTAACGTGAGAAACCATTTCTTATGTTTGCTGAACACTAGGTGAATGTCAGCTAAGATGTTTTACTTGTTTTAGCTATATGTTCTATGGTTAGGGAAGAGCTTTACATTAAAAATGTTACAGGTTATAATAGCTGTTTTACTTATATACTTAAAGCATTCTTGTGTAAAGATGACATTAAATAGCTGTTATCAGAGTTGAGCCCGCTGTCAAATATTCCTTTGTTTAGAGCGGCACACAAACGAGGCTAAAGGGTCAATACAATGCAGTATTGACCCTTTCGCCTCGTTTGCATGTCAAACCGCTGATAACTGCGATAAGAGCTATTACTGGCGTTGTGTTTGGAGAAGTTATAAAAACTGTGTAATCGACTTGAAACCATTTATACGGACACCTGCACAGTGTAGCCTGTTCTTTGGCTTGCATGGTCTCAGCTTGAGCCAATAATCAAACATCCACAATGCAGTGCATGAATATGTTGTGGGTCAATTTTATTATTATTTTCTTTGTTTTAAACACCCCTACCTTGATAATACACACAAAAAATGAAAAAATAAAAATTGAGCCAAGAGTAATTTAACTTTTGATACCTAAACAATGTCAGAAGATGCTCAGGTTTAATCTTTTCAATACATGTCAATATATATTGAAAATACGTATGGATATATATATTGTCCATACATAACAATGTCAGTCATGTCATTGAAAACCCTTGAAATTACACACTAGATATTGCAAGTTGACTCTGCTTGGTCAAATCAATCAGAAAGACAATTTCAGCTCATGGGTTTCCAAGCTGACAGAACCGTCTTCTTACGCGCCAATTTGTATTAACCTGTGTTACAATGTGGAATACAGCAGTCTTCTTACCCAGGTATTATGCTAATTTCAGTTCACCTGGTGTTGTTGTATGAATTTTTAGCTACATGAGTACATTTTTATTATATATTTTCTCATATTCTTATTAGATTTTATTATTGTAACGATTAATCTAATTCAGCTTTTGGCTGCAATTTTAATCAGAATAAAGTATCTATCTATCTATCTGAAGGGTTTCAATGACATGACTGACATTGTTATGTATGGACAATATATATATATCCATACGTATTTTCAATATATATTGACATGTATTGAAAAGATTAAACCTGAGCATCTTCTTACATTGTTTAGGTATCAAAAGTTAAATTACTCTTGGCTCAATTTTTATTTTTTCATTTTTTGTGTGTATTATCAAGGTAGGGGTGTTTAAAACAAAGAAAATAATAATAAAATTGACCCACAACATATTCATGCACTGCATTGTGGATGTTTGATTATTGGCTCAAGCTGAGACCATGCAAGCCAAAGAACAGGCTACACTGTGCAGGTGTCCATATAAATGGTTTCAACGATTACACAGTTTTTATAACTTCTCCAAACACAACGCCAGTAATTTAATGTCATCTTTACACAAGAATGCTCTAAGTATATAAGTAAAACAGCTATTATAACCTGTAACATTTTTAATGTAAAGCTCTTCCCTAACCATAGAACATATAGCTAAAACAAGTATAAAACATCTTAGCTGACATTCACCTAGTGTTCAGCCAACATAAGAAATGGTTTCTCACGTTACATTTCAACAACAATTATGGGAACAATAACAATCTGCAGGGAATTATAATTCTTCCCAAACAAAGGCGTAAAAATTAAAAACCCTTGCTAGCATTTGCCCAATACTTCTCAGCAAACATAAATGTTTAGTCACAAGTGCCATTTTTCAAGCACAATGACAACAGAAATAACCTACAATGACAATAATCAGGAAGTTAGAATTCTTATCAATGTAAGGCATTGCAAGTAAACATCTTTGCTAGCCATCACCAAGAACTTTACAAAATGAGAACTGTTTTTTTTTTTTGGAATTTTACTTTTTAACCACATTGGCAACAGTTTAATCTTCCAGCTTCCTTTCCAAGTATTCAGTTACAAAATTGTCAGCATCGGAATTGTTCTAGAAGATCATTAAAACCAGTAAAAAACTCACAAGGTCTTCTTGACTCTCGTTGGTTGAGATTTGAACATCAGCCATATTGAATGATCACAACCTATTAATCCCCGGGATTAAGTGAAGGCCTGGGAAAGAGGCCATGGTTAAAACTCGCTAGCGAGAAATTAAAAACTCGCTAGCGAGAAACTGGAAACTCGCTAGCGAGAAACTGGAAACTCGCTAGCGAGAAATTAAAAACTCGCTAGCGAGAAATTAAAAACTCGCTAGCGAGAAACTGGAAACTCGCTAGCGAGAAATTAAAAACTCGCTAGCGAGAAATTAAAAACTCGCTAGCGAGAAACTGGAAACTCGCTGGCGAGAAATTAAAAACTCGCTAGCGAGAAATTAAAAACTCGCTAGCGAGAAATTAAAAACTCGCTAGCGAGAAACTGAAAACTCGCTAGCAAGAACTGAAGCTTCCCAAACAAAACTCAACCATCGCTTTACTAAACTCGCCCATACCTTTTCCAATCTCAACATTGAAGATTTGCAACTCGCCAATGTTAAAAGGCGGTTGGACGAAGATTTAAACCTCGAACGGCTTTTGGCAGTAACGGCTTGCCATAAAGTTGTCCCGCTTGTCAGGGTTACCCTACCTGCCGAGGTGAGACAACTCGCCCACCCGAGTTGTCTCGCCCCCCGAGACGAGTTGGCGATCCTAATGTAAACGGCTGGTTGAATTTTAGAAAGAAACAAGCTAAATGTTACCTCGGCCAGGGTAGCTCGGGGGGAGGGTTGTCTCGGGTACCCGAGACCATATAACTGGGCTTAGGCCCTGTTTACAAGGAGAGAGGGTTACCCTAGCAAGCGGGTTACCCTAGCAAGCGGGTTACCCTAGCACGCACACATTTGTTCTTATTTTCTTCGTCGTGTTTACAAGGCGGCCAGGGTTACCCGGGTAGGAGGGTTACCCTATCTGCGTGCTAGGGTTACCCTAGCAAGCGGGTTAACTTTTTTCCTTGTAAACACTCCAGGTAGGGTTAACCCGCCTACCCGGGCTATCTCTATTTTGGCTCCCAAAAGCAAAATATGATCACAATACCGACAAAATCAGCGAATTATGACCCAGAAAACATCAAGTTCTTTCAGAGTTTGTCATAATTTTGCTTTGGAAATAAATTATTTTCCAGTTTTGTTATCTGTTCGTGCTTTACTTGCAAGGTTACCGAAGCGTAACAAGCGTAAAGTTGTCTCGGGCAGTAGGGTTACCCTACCTGAAAATTTTGCTTGTAAACCCGGGCTATCTTTTAACCCTCTTGCTAGGGTTACCCTGGCAGTAGGGTTACCCTACCTGCTTGTAAACAGGGCCTAAAGAAGGAAATTTATTCAATAACTTTGCGTGACTCGTGACTTTTGCGGGGAAAACCCCCGGGCAACTTCAAAAAAGTAAGGGATTCGTCCCTCGTCTTTCACTACGAACGTTTTAAAACCGAAAGTAGAACTAACGGAAAACCTCAAGAAGTTGAGATGAACTTCATTTTTTTTAGATCGATTTTATTGCCCACCCAAGTAAAAATTATACAATGGACAATGGTGAAGCCAAGAGACTACAGATGTTAATAGAAAGATCCTTTAGAAAGTCCAGCGGTGACCACTATAATAATTTCACATCTGAGACCTGTAACCTCTTTCTTTCCTATTTTTATTGGCATTTTATACTTCCGCTTTACCCGGTACTTGACACGAGGCATTTTCGGATGAGTTGTGATTTTTGTGAGGGAACTTGTGACCTGAGGTTTTTATTTCCAACCCAACACAGATACTAATGCAGGGACTAGGTGGGGATTAGTCTGGAAAAGAAGGGGATTTGACAGAAATCGCATCCTCGAGGGGGTGGGGGATTGGGAAATATTTGTATTTAATCGTCCCTAGGGTAGGGGGTTTGGGTGTCATCAGCTGGCCGTTGCGAAGGCAGCGGTTGTTCATCTCAAAGATCACCTTATGTGCTTTTCCATAAAGGATCCTCGAGAGGTGAGTGCTTTTGCTATCTAAGTCTCGTAATTTCCAATGTAGCTTTCTACTAATGATTTTGAAGAATAAAGTCCTTTTAATGGCTATTTTTGCTAGGGAGTATTATCAAGACAATTTAAATGAATGATTCTGTGCTTTTACATTGACTCCTGCATAAAATAGACAATGGCGAAAACGAGAAACTACAGATACAGTACGGGAGAGATTTTTTAGAATGTCCAGTGGTCAATTGTTCAATTCAATTTATTCACCATCCAACCCCTGTCTAACCTATACAAAGTAATGTTTACCTTCAAAATCCTCGAAGCATGCGGGGCAAATGTCATGTCATGCATATCACTCACTACTCTGGGCTGAGTTTCCCTGGTGTATTTAAAGATCAAAATGTTCCTGACGATCGTTCTGTTCTTGTTATTTTGTCAATGATTGTAAAAGATGCGCGAGCTATGATAAATTGACAAAAGACAAATTTTGTCAACTTTCAAATGGTCAAAAATAATTTCGATAACAATCGATAATAATCGACACCAATCGATGACTCAATCGCTATCGATTATGATCATCAAAATTACAATTTCCTCGATTGTGATTGGTTTAATAAACCTTCTTCCACTAATTCACTGGACAGTTTGTTATCGGACAATTCAATAAGCCAATCACATTCAAAGTTGTAGTTTAAATCAACCAATCACGTTCAAAGTTGTAGTTTAAATCAACCAATCTCAATTTCAGAGTGACATGAAACAATTTGCTTCTGCTTTGTCAGTATTTTAATGCAAATTTCCCATTTTCGTTCATAACTTGGCAATTTTTCTTTTCTCAGAAATTGTAATTTCTATGATTAAGGTGGGACTGGACACGATCCAGTCACATGGTACAAAATCACACATGCTGGGACGCAAGTTGTACAGTGGGACTTCCAAAACAAAGGCAGGTCAATGTGGACTGGTACGAGTTCCTTTGTTTTGGTCCCACTGTGCATCTTGCATCCCAGTATGTGTGATTTTGTAGCATGTGACTGGATCGGGCAAAGAGCCTATTGCCTGATTTCATACCATGAAGGACTAGGTACGAGTCTGTAAATTTTGGGATTAGCAACTGTTGATCCACATAGTCAGAAAGAGCACACCGAGATTCACAAAATCCTTAAGTTTGGTGTTAATTGGGCTAGTTTTCAATGAGAAACATGCATTTAATAACGTAAAGAATTTACAAAGAAATGTATGGAAACGCGGACAAATCCGGACAAATGTCAGGATTTGTCCGGATTTCAATTGCTGCTTTTCATGTGACGTCATTATTTTCCAAAACTTTAAAATTACCAATCCTTATGACGTTTTAGTTTCATGAGATGACCCTCTAATGACTTGACGTTTTACAACGTTTCAGCAATAGGCCATTTCCGAACTAAACTTTAGCCTCTTTCTCAAAGCGAGTCTTGGTGCTCATCCTTTCATATGAAAATGAGATTTCATTCACATGGAAATTAAACTCATTTTCATATGAATGGTTGTGCACCAGGCCTCCTCGCTCTGAAAGAGAGGCTTTAGGTAACTCGGAAATCGTCGATTGACCCAGAGAGCAACTGCAACCTGGAGCGGAACTATGAGGTATAGGCCGTTTGCAGGATCCGGTCACATGATACGGAATAAATTACGCTGGGACGCAAATGACGCAGTGGGACTTCCAAAACAAAGGAACTCGTACCAGTCGTACCCGACTTTGCTTTGTTTTGGAAGTCCCACTGCGTCATTTGCGTCCCGGCGTAATTTATTCCGTACCATGTGACCGGATCCTGCAAAGGGCAGCACATGGGCATTTTGTTTGCGCATGCGCGAGATGAATGGAATAATTTGCGTTCGGCGCCATTTCTTGTTTTTGAACGCGCTGCGGCGGGTTTTTAAACGGGTGATCTACGTTGCGAGAAAGATCTTGTCAAGAGAAATGAAAGATTGTAACAAGTTTACACACATTTCTAACACTGTGGATATTCACAGTGTCTGTCGGGACTTTAGATGAGGATATATTAATGATCAAATTGCGAACAGAGCGAGATAAAGGCCCAAAGAAGTGGAGTTTGGAATTTGATTTAACGAAGATCAAGATGTTTACTGGAGAAGACAAGCGATGAAGGTTAGTCTTGAGGTGTTGAAGCTTTATTGTTTTGAATCATGGGGTTGTATATTGAGAAGATCGTCAGATACGCGATCCTGTATGATAGGGAAATTTTGAGTTTGAGCTGATTTTCCCTCAACTTTGAAGTAAATTTTCAACATATTTCCGGCGGCCCCCAAGCTTTAAATTACTTCAAACAATATGTCTCTTCTTCTTCTCCTCAGCCGCTGGGGACTCTAGGCTTTAAAAAATGCGCAGTTTGCAGGATTAGAATTCTTTTACAACAGGTTTCGACAAATTTTTATTCGGGATGTTTTGGTAGTTTTTCTGAGTCGTGAATCACGAAGGTCTTTCGTCTTGTTGCTCTCCAAATCTGTTATGCAGGGTATGTAGTTGTCTATTTTTTACACTGTTAAAGTTTCGTTTTAATACACTTGGACTTTTGCTATTTTTCTCCCTGTTTTTTTGTAGGTATTTTTATAATCGCCTATTTTGTCTCCAAGGGCTAACTTGAGTAGAAACTTTGGTTAAAATTCTTTATTTCACTGGCCCCCAAGTCCCAAAGCACTTTCAGTGCATTGTTTGTTTACTTGTCGTTTGCTCTATCCAGTTTATTTCTCCTACAAAAATGCGTGGTGTTATTTTAAGAAGAAAAACTGGTACCGTTTCTGTCGAAATTTTCACATTTCATGTACATTTAGCTTTCGAACGGCACACGGGAACCGAATGACGTGAGCTTAAATGTGCAGCGTTTATTTTGTTAGAATTCCTCTGCCTTTCGAGCTGATTTTTTTTTGCAACAATGTAACAAAATGTACAAAATAGCTTCCAAAAGACTATTGTTTTGCTGTTATTTACCATGCTCTGAAGATTCAGAGAAAGACAGTTGTTCAAACAAAATTAGAACAACACGTTATAACTGTTTTTCTATTATTTGCTTTTCTATTATTTGCTGCACATGCAGGCATTGAAAAAATTGGGAGTTTCATTACAAACACAATAGACTGATGAAGCAGATAATGTCTTCTTTACAATTCTTGTCAATGTTTAGGGATTTGTAATGTACTAGCTCTTCTCCATGTTCTCTACAGTATGGTTATCAAATATTCATGTTGGAACGTAAATGCAGTTGTGATAACTAATCATCATCCTTTCACATACATGTAATTAATTACATGTATGTGAAAGCAATATAGCATATTTCATTCACAGGCTAACAGTGTACATGTAATACTAATATTAGTATTACATGTACACTGTTAGCCTGTGAATGAAATATGCTATATTGCTCAAAATAACTCTGCAGCATGACAGAAATATATTCCAGGTTGTGTAATCAGGTAAATCTAATTAAGAATGAAAATTAATAGTTATTCACCATTTCACAGATAAATTAAGATACAAAATGAAAATGTTGTAAATGGGATTAACAATTTCATTTCAAATTTTCGATGAAAGGGCAATTAAAGTAATTTACCTATATACACCTTCACTGTTAACTGTAGCACAAAATAAAATATTGTTGAATATCACTGGGTAGCAAGTCTTTCCAGTAACTCAACCCTCTAATAGAACTGGAAAAGTTCATTATTTTAGCATTTACAGTAGATGTGAAGATGAAGACAAGAGGATGGGGAGGGGTTTACTGTACTAAATAAAGCCCACAACTGTACTATTTCTGACTCCTAATGAAATCTTGTTTACATTATCTATTTCAGACCTTAACCTGCCACATTTGAGCCTTCAAGTGAGCCCCCTTGTCTTGCATAACCATCCTTCCATGAAGATATTGTGATGAATTTGCTATTATTTCCAGCTGAGTTTGTTGCAACAATGCTACTTTGAAGACCATGTGTGTGGCTTACAAAGAGACAAATCCTTGTTTGGTCGAAGCTTAAGACTAGCAACTTGACTGGTGGAACAATCAATACTGCATGAAATGTTGTTTGTTAATTGGCCTGTAATAAGAACCTACCTATCAGACCACATGCCAATTATCTTAGCAGAATAAATATGAAAACTTAAGTCAAAAAAATTGTATTAGTTTTTTGTTGTTGTTGTTTTTTTATTTTTTTTTTGTCTGCAGCTGAAATTATCAACAGCAAATTGATGTACATGTATGTTTTGTTGATATGTTTACCCATTGGAGGAGGGGGTAAAACTGGCCAGGAATTTCCTTCCATTTTGGAATAGTAATCTGCACTGCTAAGGCTGAAAAAATGAGAGAATCCTAGGAGCACAAAGCTCAGTCCAGAGGCAAAAAAAGCCCAACTTGTGAACTTTAAGGTATGCAGCTGAAAACGATGCTGTGTCATTTCACAGTACCCAAAACACATGGTGCTTCTTTTGAGGTATGGTTTGGTTTCACAAGAATGGGGCACTTAAATTTTAATAGCTTTGTTGAAACTTCCTTTTCAAGGTGTGTTTGTTTAGTGTTTGACTACTGCCAATTTGACTGTAGCCTCCATATCAAATGTTTAATACTTTCACAGATGAAACTAATCATTACAGTTAACTTGCTCACTGATGAAATCCTTAATTTTTCTTCCATCTCTAAAGCTCCCCATGGGTTTAAATACATATCTCTAGTTCTACTACATTATGATTTTTCTTAGCTGGACATTGAAGTTTTCTGTGCCGTGGGTATTAAATCGCCGTCGCTGGTCATGTCAATAAACTTGTGCGAAATTTTATTTTCCGATTGACACAAATTGCTCGAGGATTATTGCGTTAGTAGTTGAAGCGATAAAAAACGTTTATAGCGCACGAAAAGCCTCGAATATTTCAGTAGTTACTTGAGGCAGCTCTAGAATGATGAAATAACTTTTAATTACGTTTGTGCTGAACAGACCTTCCGCAACGCATCCTTCAGTTCACAAATATTCCTTGATCCGTGTTCTAACAATTCCAAAACAAGACTAGAAGCGGTTGTAAAAGCCTTGATCTTCTGAAACGGACTTGGTTGGAACTTTCTACAAGACTTCAAAAAACCATTTGGTTGATTTTCTGACGCTTTCACTCAAGTTACAAAGGGAAAAAAGAAAAAGACTACTTCCATTACCGACAAATTTGTCGCAACTATCGCCATTTTGCTTACACGCAAAGTAGGCGCATACCAGCGGTTACTCACATTAAAATACTTTTTGTGGAGCATGCGCAAACAAAATGCCTCTCTGCTGCAAAGGGCCTATTGACATATACATATGTAATTCTCAAACTCATTAATTATTCATACGGTTGTAAGCCAATCGGAGTGCCCCATTTTGGTCAAGTGCATGTATCTTGATACCCAATGAAAATCTGGATCAAGATTACTCTGGTTAGTTGAAAAACTGATGAAAACACTGATCAAGACACTTGAATTTTAATTAGCAACCTCAATTACCATGCAATCAATTATTCACTACCGCACTTCGAAAAGTTATTCACAACGTAGAAATTACAATTCTCGAAAGTTCCCTCAAAATAAACAACAATACCAAAAAAGCAAAAACAACGCGCTTAATTTCCCGTACATTTTATCATGAGCATCAAGTGGATTCAACGCCTCGTCGTCATTTTTGTCTCCCAAATGACGCTTCAGACCACACACTATCCAAAACACAATTCTGGGTGGATACCTTTCCAATGAATCTTTGGCGACTTCCATTACAAACTTCGTGAGCAAGTAGTTAAGAGATATGGCATCCATATCCTCTATTTCACAACTTACAGGATTAACCTTGAGCAATTCATAATCTTTGAAAAGATCACCGGGATCTAAAATTCATCTTCTATTGCTGCTGCTAAACCCATTTGTTTTTGTTCTTTCCTCAGATGCACTTTTCGGCAAACGAAAACGAGTCGGTCTTCCTTTCTTTTTCTCAGCCATAACCATCAAGGGAAATCTTGTCTTTCTCAATTATTATCCTCGTTTCACGATTGGGCCAGTGAGAGAAACAAAGGCTGGACAACTGATGTTATATTTTTGGACCTCTCAAAAGCGTTTGATTCGGTGCCACATGAGCGTCTTTTGACAAAGATACACGCATATGGTATCAAAGGTCCACTTCTGTCCTGGCTTAGAAGCTTTCTCACCAATCGATCACAGCGCGTTGTTCTGCGGGGACATTACTCATCTTGGACTCCCGTTTTGTCTGGTGTTCCCCAAGGAACCGTGTTGGGACCCATTTTATTTCTAATTTATATTAATGATATTTCGAGAAGAATTATGCCGAACACAAAACTCTTTGCAGATGATATGAAGGTGTATAGGTTACTCAGGGATACTAAGAAAGATGTTGAAGAGCTACAAAAAGATCTTATTCGCCTGGAATCTTGGAGCAAAGACTGGCAGCTGAAATTTAACACAGATAAATGCGAAGCAATGCGCATTTCTAAAAAAAATGATTACTCAAGTCCTAAATACCATTTATGTGGTAACCAGTTGAAAGCTGTATCTGAAGTTAAGGATCTCGGAATCTATATTACTTCGAACCTGTCATGGAGTTTGCAAGCTAACAAATGCGCAAGTAAGGCAAATAGTGTGCTTGGATTCATTAAGCGAACGGTGGGTCCAAAAAATCCTCAGTTGTTTTCAAAGCTATATAAGAGTCTAGTACGTCCGATACTTGAGTACTGCTCTCCAGTTTGGTGTCCACACCTTAAAAAAGACTTAAACACCCTGGAAAAAGTACAGCGTCGGGCATCTAAATGTGCTCTTGGAAATATTGGGCAAGACATGCCTTATGAAGAGCGCCTAAAGCTCCTTAAATGGCCAACAATTGAACAGAGAAGATTATTTTTGTCGCTTACCGAGTGTTATAAGACAATAAATAGACTAAATGGACTCGATCCCTCGGCATTTTTCACCTTTGCAAATGTTTCTCGACCGTTAAGAGCTAACCACCGTTTTAAACTTAAGCTTGCATCAGCAACTTTGAATAGTTTTAAAAATTCCTTTTTTGTACGCATAACTAACAAGTGGAGCAATTTGCCAAAGGAAATTGCGGAGGCAGAAAATTTGACTAATTTTAAGAATAGACTGAAACGCCACCTTTTTAGATTTTTCTAGTGAACATTAAGCTCTTTTATGCTATTTTATATAGTTGTAAATAGTTTATGTATGTATATTTTTATTATCAGGAGATAAACTAGAAAGGGTTAACCTCTTTTGTCTCCTTTCACTTTTCTTAGATTTCTTAGATTTGTGAATAAACAGTTATTATTATTATTATTATTATTATTATTATTATTATTATTATTATTATTATAATAAAACATTGCTAACATGGGACAAACAGCTTTCAAACTACAGGCAGAGACTTGCATGAACTACTTACCATTCCCGCAGGGAATACAGTATTTTTGCTCGCTTTATTGCATTGCATTTTCAGGCGTGATTGAGAAGTCGTGTCAAAAACTCGTGCTTCGTGTTTCATCAGGGGTTGCAAACTCCTCGAAACAATTATTAATAAAAGCACTCTGCCTGCGGCTTCGTGCTTTCATCTGTTTCTCGGTGTACTGTTTAGACCTCCTGTTTTCTATACAAATATGAAAACCTGAATCGTAAAAAGAAAGATGAACTAAGCATGCACTATTTAGTTCAATAACGCAACTTAAAGATAAGCTCATCGATATGTAGCTTCCTAGAAAACGACAAAGCAAAATCGAAACAAATCATCTGCGGCACAGTCCAACATCTGCCCTTCCTTATTGCTTAGAAAACGAGAAAAACATAGTAAAAATACCTTTTTTAATTCTTCCTCTACACTGTTAATCGTTTAATGTTCACAATTTTTCTCGTATTTACTCTTATAGTTCTTCTTCGTTCACTTCAATCTCCTAGTTCCTTCATACTGTAATTCTGCCTCGCGGGAAAGTTGGGTCCTGCTTGCTTCCAGATGTCGACTAATGCCTCCACATATCGGGCTGAAACTGAATTCATGTAGACGGTGTTATCGTAGTTATCGTCGCCATAGGCAGGATTGAACGCTCCTGGTGTGATCTTGAACTTGTGTGCTATCCATGTGACATTGCCTAGGCCTCAATATTTCGCTGCGGTCAATCGTTTCTGGTCACGTGGTCCGGGGCGAAAGGTGCGTTACTCAGATCAATTTACCGTGAAGGCCTGGGAGAAAGCCGTACAGGAACAAATGAATAGAGGAGGCGAGTTTCTAAAGAAACTGTGGTGCTGCGTCGGTGGAAAGTGTAACAAGATAATTTGGTTTTATCAACTGGGTTGATAATGTAAATTGGCCACCGTAAAGAGATTCGAAAGCTGACGTTTCGAGCGTTAGCCCTTCATCGGCGCGAATCGAGGAATTGTGGGTCGTGTGTGGTTTATAGACAGAAAGATGGAGCTACCCTATTGGTTGGTGTCTGGTAACGTGAAAAACAACAGAATAAATTAATTGAATGAAAAGCGTTCGTTGATACCGTGAGGATTAAGAGTGCGGCTTGCCGTGCTTCCTTGATGAAGGGAAAGGCCACAGACTACAGGAACAAGACAAGTGTCCACACCTAATATTGAGCTTCGCCCGCGATCACTCTTGTCCCTAGAGCCTCGCGTCCATAACTCGGCGAAGCCTTGAGAAAGAGTGGAAAAGAGTGGCTCTGGGGACCCATGATTGACTTTGTTAAACGCTGGTTTACTTCGGACTAAAACCGTTCGGTTAGAGTAGAAAGAGATCTTTATAGGGTTTTTTCCTGTAAATGTGGAAAATCCGTCAAAAAGACCTTTTTGGTGAACTATTTTCTGAAATACTTTTGGAATTAAAACTCTATCGAGTTCAATTTTTTGTGTGAAATCTATTAAAATCCAAAATATCGGTGCATCAACTAAGATAGTCGATTTAACAAAAAAATAGAGCGTTTTCAACAGGTCAGTACAGATAGATGGCAACTTTCTTTGATTGCATTTTTACACAGTTTGCAATCTTTGCTTTGATCATTTCTCTAAGCTAAAAATCAAATTTTTTTTCGTATGTTTCATGTGGACAAAAAATCACTTCTAAAGATCAATTTATTATGTAGATTTGCGAGGTTTCATAAGACTCCTTTGCAAACTCATGAAAAATTGGGACCCCAAACTTATATGCCAGGGGGGCAGTTGCCTCAGCTCTGACAAGACCCCATTCATTTGCGAACAAAAAAACAGTAATTTGAGATAAAATTATCACCTTGTTCCATAAAACGGGCATTTGCAGTCTTCCCGAAGCTCCACCGAACTAAGGAGTCCCACCGTGGGGCATTTCCAATTTTTTTTTTAACATAAAAAATGAAGAAACATTACGAATGCCCGGCAAATGCCTGGGGAAGAGGAAGACGAGCGGGCTTAGAATTTACGGAGCCGTTAGTTCAAGGACCATGACGAGCTTTGCCAAGAGAAAACAAAAAACCTCTCTTTTCAGCATTTCTTGACATAACGAAAATGTTTTCCAGATAAAGCACGCGGAATTGTCGGCGTTACTCGTGTGGAGACCTTTAGTCGAGTCAAACTACCTCGCGAAACGCACAACGCGTATTTCTAATATTTATTGTCCAACTCTTTTTATCGATCCGCACAGAACCCACACAAAATGAAACTTAACATGACATGGGAAAAAAATAAATTCGAAGGGCTTCCTAAGGCGACTTTTTTGTTCATTATTTATTTGCGAAGCCACGCTGAATGTTCACGACAGCTAGTGATATTTATTTAGAGCGCGGCCAGCCAACATTTCCTTTCGTTCATTCTCGCAGATCACAATTCAATTGGTGTTCGGGCCTAAAATCTACAAGCTAAGGACTTTGAAATGACTGGCCTTCGAAAGCTTAAGACACAGAGCCAAATAACGCAACTTACAAGCGAGCAACATTTCATGACGTTTTCTTTAGCGCAGAAAACATGGATTAATTCTCGCAGAATACAATTCTAGACATAGTGGCCTATGACTGGCCTTCTTATCACAAATAATTACGATTTCAATTTTTCCTGAAACTTCTAAAACACATAAAGCGATGTTGTTAACTACACATTTGCGAAGCCGCGCTGAATGTTCACGATGGTAATGACGGTCCAGTAAGTCAGAGCGCGGCCAACATATCCTTCAGCGAGGGGCGTTTATCGGGTTTTTCGCAAAGTGCACTTTTTGCTACCCGTAGTGACTTTGAAGTTGCTGTAGGAAGTAAATCCAATAGGGCTAGGACAATTTTACTCAACGAGTAAATGTCTGATGCATGACTTTGCCTACCACTACCATCAACGATTTCAGGGGCAATGTGAGGATATCGCTTCCTGTATTCTTCTTGTTGGACTTGGCGCAACGACATCACTGGCTTAGGATCGGAAATGAAACGTGCTTTTCCGAAATCTATGATAACACTGATAACAGGGTTCCATTCCTGCTCGCGCTGTTCCATCACCACGCTGTTACCCTTCAGATCGTTGTGCAAAATGCAACTAGAGTGTATGTGGTCCAAAGCCTCGATGGTATTGTGAACTACAACTTCGTAGTTAGTCTCCTCCGCAGCCGTTTTTTTCGGAGTAGACTACTTCGTAGTTTGGTCGCCCAAAGATTCACCTCGATCGACAATCTCTCCAGACACGGGAGGGGCAGGGAAAAAAGGAAATAAGGCCGAAAAGTCGAGAAAGCCTGGTAAAGAGCGTGGCTCTGGAGCTAGCGGGGAAGCTACACCAGGTACTAAGCTAGGCCGGAAAATGCTGCATGAAATTGCAAAATATTTTGGTTAAAGTATTCTTCATGTTGCAAAGGTTCCTCTTTTTTTAAAAAAAAAAAAAAAAAAAAACCAATTGAGTGGTTGAACGGTGGTCTGCCTGTATTTGAGACTCCATTTGGCCAGCGGCGATTCAAAATGGCTGCCGTCGCTGTCGTGTAGATCAACACTCAGTATGGTTGTTTGTCAGTATTTTTTGAAGGGTAGCTGTCGGTTTGGAGATAGGTGCCGCGATGAGCATCCCTCAGGTTAGTTTCTTTGTTTGTAGAAATGGCTAAAAAGCCAGCACAATGAAATGTAACCAAGCTTACTAGCTTTCAGTTTCACTAAAGCTAGGACGTTTACAAATTGGTGGAAAATGGCTTTTTATTTGAATGTTTGGCTACTTGTGGCCGGATCTCAGGCTAGACTGCAGAATACCCGGACCACAAAATATCTAACTTGAAAATCTTCTCCCGTAGTGCCGTAGTCGTTTTGTAATTAGGGACCTTAATAACAGTATATGCCTCAGTACATTCAATCTTTATTTAATATAAGAGAAAATAAGAAAAATCTCAGGGGCAATAATAGCGGAGCTCCGCCAAGCGGAGCCCCATACCCATATTAGGAAACTGAAGGGAACCCATGAACTGATTTTCTCATGTGTATCATGGCTAGCGGTATTGCTCGTGGGCGCGTACGCACGACGACGACGACGACGACGACGACGGTGGTGGAGTCGCGCAACATGGCGGCCACAATTGACACGTAAACCAAAACGAGGCTTCAGTTTTCGCGGGCTTTCCTTGTAGGTTGACAGAGCACATGTACCCTTGGTTTAAAGCGTCCTTTGGACATCCATGTTGCAGTCAATTGACACCTGTCAAAACAAGGAATCCGCTGACCAGTATCACGTGACCATATCGCGGGCTCAAGTTCAGGGCTCATCGAGGTCACGTGTTTTTTTAAAGTTGACCGCTGCCCAAGTGCTGCTTTTTTCGATCAGATCGCGGGCTCATGTCAGGATTAACTTGCTGTAAACAGCGTAGGGTTGGTAGGAAGCCGGTTAACGCTAACCCAGGATTAAAATTTAACCGAATTATAACCTTTTCTTTTGTACAAAGTTTTTTCACTGCTTTTGTTTTGCGTATTTTGCTTTCATTAAAATTCAAAACACAAAAACAATATACAGAAAATCTCACCGCAAAGTTACAAAACTCAAATCAAAATTCTACTTTATCCTCGGCTAGTTTGATCGGGCTCTGAACAACCCGGCCCAGGAGCTACGCTTTTAGGCTGGCCTAAATCTATATATTAAACTTGTTTTACCTGTAGCTAAGACCACGACTTATGGACTCAAATCAACATCGTACATTACTGCTAAGGCGTGGAATGCCTTGCCTGATAATTTAAGATCAGTGGCCGATTTTGCCCGTTTCAGGAAAGAGCTAAGAAAGCTCAGGAACTTGTAATTTTTTTTTTCTCCATAGTTTATATACCCTAAGTTTTTTTTTTTTTTCCTGTAGATAGTTCTATTTATTTATTTTCTTGGTATATTAGCATTTGTAATTGCTAGAGGCCTAATAAGCCTCATCTTTAACCGAGGTTAAATATAAAAAAAAAAAAAAACGCCACAAAACAAAAGGGGAGTAACTGTAGAATACCCTGCCACGGGCAACCCTAAAAGCCGGAATCCGGAATCCGGAATCACAGGTCATTGTTTTACCAATACACAGAGTAGAAACTATCCTAAACATTCATAAAAGCTAACCTTAGGCCTGATTAGGCCTAAACAAACGTTTTTAGGCCTAAGGTTAGCTTTTATGAATGTTTAGGATAGTTTCTACTCTGTGTATTGGTAAAACAATGACCTGTGATTCCGGATTCCGGATTCCGGCTTTTAGGGTTGCCCCCCTGCCACTCCATGACCACCTCATTTACATGTGTCGGTGTGCTTTGAAGAACGAGGTATATAACAATAGTTGCTATTGTTATTCAATGAGATGCAAATAAGTGGCAGCAGGGTATTCTGCAGTTTAGCCACAAAAGGTTTAATGAGCAGAACAATAGCTGTGCACATGCATTATAATTCTTGGTACATTTCTTAGCCGTCCTCCGTAAAACGACAACGTGAAATGACCAAGTTCTGGGTATTTTGGAGAACATCAGCGATGGTGGCTTATTTTTCGTATTTTCTTTTGGAATTGTACGCTGGCATTGCATATTAAGCTTGGAATGAGCAAGTTCTGAGACCGATAGACATACTGAACAGATCTAGGCATGTGCGAAATACAACAGTAAAATTTCCTATTTTTATGAATCATGATCGCAAACACTTTTTCAAACACCCGGGTATTCTACATACGAAATCGCGCGGAGTATCGTCTCATACTTAGAGGCCGTAGGCCGAGTCGGCTAAAATCAGACGATATTCTGTGAGATTGAGCAGGATAATTGTTTTATTATTCAACAAATTGATAACAAAACAGCCTAAATCCTAAATTGTAA
The DNA here is from genome assembly GCA_964020085.1 of Micromussa lordhowensis. Lineage (NCBI taxonomy): Eukaryota > Metazoa > Cnidaria > Anthozoa > Scleractinia > Lobophylliidae > Micromussa > Micromussa lordhowensis. The sequence continues at coordinate 8,859,679 of OZ026604.1, forward strand.
CATTTTTAAATCTCTCTGTCAACATTTTCTCACTTCACTTTTTCTTCTCACTTATGAAGCTACATGTACGTATACCGCCGGATATCTGTTACGTACAGATGACAGATATCGAGAGCATTATGACCATATTTGGATAGTGTTACAATTTGTTGAATAATACATATGAATATACCTCGTTCTATAATCCATGCACCGAAACAAGGGTGCTACACATAAATACACCTTGTTCTATAACCCACAAGCCTCCATTGACTATTTACAAAGCATACGGATACTTCATCCTTGATCCATTAAACCTTAGATAATAGTAGACCTACAGAACAGTTAGTCTTTTACGCAGTCGTTATTTTGATCGGTGAGGAGCATTGCATTACTACAGTATACAAATAATCAGGCTGCGTTATCTATCGAGTATGGCACTTCAGCACAGAGAGCTGCAAATGTACAAATGTCACAAACTGTAGGAGTCGTGTAGGCTTGCCATTTTACGCGAAAAGTGAAACATGTGACTAGGAATTGAAAGCGTCCTGAATTCTCCCTTGGCAGGAAAGCATTACTGTCATTTGCGTACAAATCTCTCCCATTTCTCCTTTTAAAGCAGAAAACTTTGATGAGATGAGATGGGAAGAAAGTTTTGTTTAGAGATCCAATCACATTCACATGGTGAGGTGTTTCACTTTTAGCGCAAAATAGGGTTGACAACGTACACGACTCTTACAGTTTGTGACATTTGTACATTTCCTGTTCTCTGTTCGATCACTCAACCGTTTGGTTGCTTCACTCGTGTTTATGAAGGGCACTTCATGTGGTGTAATAAGGAGGAATTTTGAAGTAGTGTTGAGCTATTAGACCATGCTATAGCAGGTGTTTACAGGTCATACACGTAGTCATACATGATCTCCGCTGTTATCTACATCTTCTCAGAGTCTGACACCTCTTTAAACAACGTAGGTTATGTTTTAATTTCTTTCCTTTAGTTTTGGTTTCATTTTGTCCGGTTTCGTTTGGTTTAGTTTCATTTGGTTTGGTTTCATTTGGTTTGATTTCGTTCAGTTTCATTTGCTTTTGTTTCACAAAGTACAGTAAGTCACTTTTTAATTGAATCATGCTACCATTTCCATCATTGGGAGCTAACCGCAAACAGGCAAAACAAAACATTATCAGGCTAACCTGTCAGTGATATTCAGGCTAACCCAAGTGCAGACTTTCACTAAGATTAGCCTGAACAACCCTGTTTACGGTTAGCACTCAAAAATAATTATAATGGATTGAAATAGCACAATACAGTTGTATATGCTTAAAAAGCCTGCAGTCTGCATTTTATCCCCGGTCCACAGTCTGTAGTTTTCATTTTACACTACCTGCCTGTATAACCCTGTTTACGGTTAACACTCAATAATGGAAATAACAAGATATGGTATGTACTTAAAAAAGTCTTTACCCCTGCTCTCTACAGTGTGCAGTTCCCATCAGTCTTCATTTTACCCCCGGTCTGTAATCTGCAGTCCCTGCAGCCCACTGTCTTCATTTTACGAGGCCTTCCAAGTGGTAAAAGTGACAAGCGACACAACCCTGAAAACCAGCAACACGGGAATCAAATGCGCCGCTATAATTCGACAGCTACACATGAAGCACTAGAAAAGAAAGTGGCATTGACTCTCTTGGACTTTTTGCCTATGATTTAGACATCATATTCTCTTGTTAAGTCTGTAGATGTAAGAAACTAGTGTGCTTTTCTGTTGAATGAACTCCAAAAAAACCCAACCTTTTAGCGAGAGCGACATATGGCTTCATGCAGCAAAATGATAGTGACATTTGCTTCCGCTGGTAAAGCGACATCGGTATATGAAAGGACGAAACATGGTGACAGTCGGCTACCCCACTTGGAAGGCCTCTTTTCCACTGACTGGTCTCATTTCCACCAAGTTTGACTGCACTGTAAATCAGGTGCATGCATAAAGCTTCCGGTTTGCACAAAATGTAGACTGCAGACTGTAGACTTGGTACAAAATTAATGCAGACTGTACACTGGGTACAAAAGACAGACAGAATAAAAAAATTTTTAAAGTCACTATGGTACTATGACGAAAATCGTACCTTTTCTTTTTAAGCCATTTTGAAACATAAAAAAGTGGACTGCACGAGAAGAAAAATGCTGTTTACTATTTTCAAATATCTCTTTTCGTTCCAAAGATATTCAAGTTTTTAAAATATGCAAATTAGCCAAGTGATGACGTCATACACTCAACCAGATTTTGTTCAAATATGATGAAAAGAGATATCTCAGCCAATTTGTTTCAGAAATGTTTGATTTTTTGCAGCAAGGTTCTACTAAATATGCTCCACAATATGAGGTCAACAGTTCTGTTACGATGGCAACATACTGGATTCCAGACTTCCCCATATTAAAAGCTTCTCTGGCCACCTTTGGCGTTCCATTTTGATAATTTGCTAACAGCACTTCATATGCATGATCCAGCAAGCCTATAAATATGTTAGCTCGACTTTGTGGCCCTGTTTAACATTTCCAAGCTGAAAATCACCAACATATTGAAATCAAGTGGGTGGGGACTGGAAAAGAGTGAATTGCCATGGCAATGGAATTTTTTATAGCGATAGGTGTGTTTCCTGTAGAACTATTAGCCTGCTAAGTTTCAATGATTTGCACTGCAATTTGGCCAAGATAGCTGTATTTATATACTCAATATAATATTGGGTTGAGTAAATGACATCATCGGTTATCTCATTTGCATATTTTACCCATTTTTCAAACTTAAATATCTCCGGCACTAATACAGATATTTCCAAACGGTAAACGGCGTTTTGATTCTTTCATAGAATGCTATGTGATACACTCAAAAAAACAAAGGGTAAAAATTTGATCATAGTACCACTTTAACAGAAAATAAACAAGCGAGACCCAAGTGCCAAATTTAGGGTAGTAAAGAAAAGCAAATCTTGAGAACCAAAGAAGAAATTGCAAATGAGGTTGTCATCTCAATCTTTTCTTTTATGAGACATAAACTGGACATAAACACCCAAGCAAAAATTGTAATTTGATTTGCTATTTTTCTCTTAAAGCTAAAAAGAAAACAGTCTGTCAACATTTTTTGAAGGGATATTGCCGATTTGGTGATAAATGCTGGAATGAACATCCTAAAGGTGGAGGAGGTAATTTAATATATTTTTGGTATTAATATAACTTTTTATACACTGTACTTATTCCAATTTTCTGATTGGCTGATTTGTACCACGTGATATACTTGGTTGTGACGAAACAACCTCCTTGACGTGGTGTAATTGCTGTGGTATAAATTCAACACACCACTGTCATTACACCATGGCTTTGGCTAACTCACAGTTTGACGATTTCTTTGTGCAGTGTATTCAATTTGAATAATAAAAGACACACTCATTGCTCATGAAATATCGGGATTTACCTGTACTTGTTCACTAACATTCAATATCACACGGGGCTTTGCTGAGTGCGGTATTGAAATTTCCCGTTCATTGCTAGTGAACTCGTGCAGGTAAATCCCAATAATTCACATGCTGAGTGCGTTAACCTGTAATTACTTTCACGTAATCATTGTATAACAGAATTTACTACATGTACATACCATGCCTCCACAAATGAAGGGGTGGGTGGAATAAAGCCCTAAGTGACTTTTGAGAAGTTTTGAGGTATCCAGAATTTAAATACATACCAGCAATTTTCACAGCTTACTCTGGTTTTAATTATTGTATAAAAAAGAACTCTTAATTATTATTGGTATTCATTATTCAGAGAATAACGAATACCAGAGTAAACTGCAACAATGGCTGGAAGGTACATGTATTTCAAGTCTGGTTATCTCAAAGTCTTCCAAATGTCACTTAGGGCTAATTCAATACATGTACCCCTTCAAATGTTGTGGAGTAGTGGTTACTAACTGTACATGTAGCTATAAAAGGCTCTGGGCTTTAGGCATCTTTGAGACAGAATTACTGTTAGTGAATTTTTTGTGGATCTCCTACTTGTACAAGAAGAGTCATCACAAGAAGTGTCTAATGGATCAGACAAAATGGAGACAGATCATAAACAGGTCTACATGTATAGCATGTTCCAGATTAGAACAACATCCATTCTTGAAAAATTTAACTGTCTCGAATTCTCCCAACCTCCCTCATGATTAGATGATGTGAACTCAGGAAAGTCCTCTATTGCTTTACTATAAAAATTTGTCTGGTGCTTTTTGCATGAGCACATTCTTCCTCTCCAGTTGGGGACAAAAATACTTCAAACTCATTTCTAGACTCAACATGTTTTTTCAATACAGGGGGTGGTGGTCAGCAGGAACGATCAGCATTTGGTGGGGGTGGGCATTGGAACCGGTCGACCTATCATAACAATCAGGTACAACACAGACAGCTTCACTGTTCAGTATTAATTGTACACCTCGTGATCAATCTTAACTACTGTGAAATGTGGGCTGGCCATGGTCCCAGGATGTGCAACTGTTCAGACAACAGAGTGTACATGTATAATGCCATCTGCCAGTGAGTCGATAAAGATCACCATCCAGTGGATAAGTGTTGACAGAACAAATTTAGTATTTACTTACTGTTTAACCCATTGACCCCCGTGCTGGCCGTAACCGGCCCTGGTGAGCCTTGGCCTTTCTTCCACTTCTGACGTCATCACTTTTGACCAAACTTGGCGTTATCTAGGCCACTTCCTCCACCCAAAATTTTGATTTCTGCGCATGCCTGAGCCAAAATGTTGCAAATCGCGATACTGAGGGCAAGAAGAACAAGCTGTCATGCTGTAAATGCGTTTTTGACTAGATCGAAGCTAATTTGGCCAATCTCCAGGCTGACAAACACCCAAATGTCCAAAAAAAAAATGCGTTCTTGACAAAAAGCGCCGGGGGTCAATGGGTTAATAGAGCGATAGTTAATAAGTTAATCAGGCGATACCTTGGTTTTGGTTTTACTACAGTTTGAGATTGGCTGAGTAGTCTTATTAATTGGTAAGTATTAGGCTCTTTGCAGCTAAGCCATCATTTGACCTACTTTTCATAAAATTAAGGGCTGCCCGACATGGAAAAAGCATGTCAAAAAGTTAAGTCAATACGTTTGAGGCCCCTGGCATTAAACAATGAGATTTTATGACAGTTTGAATTTTTAAAAAACTAAGAAGGTTTGTATGGATCTTACTCTCCATCAAAATTTTCCAGAGATAATTATCCTCTAAATTTTCTGAAATTTAAACTGTCGTATAAACTTACTCTTTAATGCTAGGGGCCTCAAACTTGGCCATTGTGGTATTTTCAGTATGCTCTTTCCATTTCTGGCATTCTTTAACAATTATGCTATAGCCCACAATAGATAATGTTTATGGAAACATTTGGTCACATGATCCCAGCTGCAAAGGGCCTATTGGTTTGGGACTTGGAATCAGTCAACATTACTGTTTTTGGCGTGCTCTAACAAACATCAAGTAATTTGAAATTATAGCTATACTCATGCGTACTCATCACTTAGTTTGCATAATTTTTTGGGAAGCCTAATTAACTGCTCTTATTTTTTTAATTAATTTTACTCAAGCATGAAATAAATGTATCTTACATTTAATGACGGTGTGGATTTTTATCAAATATTCATGTCAATATTTAATTTGTGTTTGCCACTTTCTAGAATCGTTTTGAAGCTTTATCCTCTGGATCCAGGGACACATTTGGTGGTGTACATTCAAATGTTGCAGACAATGAGCAGACAATATCTCAAATCAAGTACGAAAATAGTTCAATCGATGACATGATGTAAATACATGTATGCACCAAACATAATGCAAATTAAATGTCAGACTTCATTATGTATTAATTTATCTGAATTTTCTCAGTTCATTCATGCCTATGGCTTGGATGGCAAGTAATTGATAAAAACATATTGTACTACTAACAAAAGCTTTTAGTTTTTGTCAAAGCCATACCGTGTCATGAAATTTTTGTGGGATCTGATTTCACGAATTTCGCAGATTTTTCATCGACCTGCGAAATTAAATCCTGTGAAAACAAATTCCTGCCATAACAAAAATTCTACGAAAATTTACTCCTTTTATTTACATTACTGAATTTCAATGACATTGGTTGTAAACAGTGTAACAAAAACAATCTACTGTACTTTCTTAACAATAATTACAGTGATATGGCTTCTGTTTTTGTTACTTTCAGGTACCATACTGTACATGAAATCTGCAAAAAATTATTCCCAGGAAAAAAGGACTTCTGAAATACAAGAACTCAAAAATTTCTTAGCATGAAACTCAAAAAATTCAAAATCTGCAAAATGAACTCCCCCAAAAATTCCATGCCACACGGTAAGCCTGACTGTCATTTTTGCTAGTACAGTAATTCAATTACTTCTTAGCTGCCAGCCAAGCCACAGACATGCTTGCTAATATCTATCTTTTTCCGAGAATTAAATTTATTTAAGATATTAACAAATCTCTTATTACAGTGTGACTGCTCCAACCCAGGCCACCCGACAAAAAGTTCCAAAAATTTATCAAATAAAAATCACGGAGGTTAACAATAGTTTTCCAACAAATTAACCTTGTAATCAAGCTGTACACCTCAAAGGCAACAGATTTGTGGTCATTTTGGATAATTTGTTAGAAAACTATTGTTAACCTCCATGATTTTCATTCGTTAAATTTGTAGAAAATTTTGTCATGTCGCCTTGGTTAGAGTAGTCGCACTGTAAATCTCTGTTACATGCAACTGTGTAAAAAAAGTAATTAAATAATTAGAAATCATCAGTAAATTAAAACATCTTCCGGGAATTGATGAAAAAAATTTTCAGACACTTGCAAAAAAACCCATTTTGGTACAGTATATGGTTAATCAATGCATTCTTTTTTTATTTAGATTTAAGTTGTTTTGTTTTCCGACAGAAAAACGATAGAAAATGACATGGAAATTTGGGGAAACTCTAAACAGTGGCCACTGTCGTGTTACACGTACACAAAGGAAGAACCCTGTTTGCAAGGCAAGTATTATGCCATGTAGAGCTGTGTGTAATTTAAGTGCTTCTTCGCAGGTACATAATACAACTTGTAGATTAAACCTTTGTTTGATTGTCCAGGATACAAAGAATCTTTATTTAGATATTTTAGGTAAATACTTGACTTGACTTCTCTGAAGGGCAAGCACATTTTCGAAACCCTGAAATCTTTGAAACAATATTTTTGTTCTTATAATAATTAATTTTGGCAAGTAAATTTTATATAATCATGCACATTCAAAAACATGGCAAGCTTAATAACCATGGCATAGTGGCTTATACTTAATCATTTCTGATCAATACATTACCTGTCACACAATTTATTTTGGACAACATAATTATATCCCAGAAAGTTGCATATAACTGATCTGAGTTTGTATTTAAATTCCAGTTATTTATTTCTTTATTTGTTATAATTTATGTTGCTCATTCAAGGTTTGCTGGACTTCTCTGCTGAAGAAATCCGTTTTGAAGCATACAAAGCTAATGCTGAAGGAAAGGCAGATGCTTATGTAAGTAGAATGTATTAGAATTGATTTCTCACTGATAAAAAAAATCAATATTTAGAGAGGAAGCCATATCAGTCCTAGCTGGTTTTCAAGGTTGAATTGGAATTTGCAGATGTTGGTTTTTGTGGAGAGAGGAAAACTGTAGAACCGGTAGAAAAAATGCTCAGAACAAGGCAAGAACCAACAACAAACTCAACCATATAAGGCACCATGTCAACGTTGAACCCGAGCTGCATTATTTGGAGGCAAGCCCTTTCACCACTGCATCATCTCTGCTCCCCAAATATACAATTGACTGGTAATTCATAGCTCTAGGAATGATGCTTCTTCTTTATGTTGAGCTTACATGTAGAGCAATTTTCAACTGGGTGCTGAAAGTAATCAGGCAATTAGTTTGGTTTTGGTTTTCGTTAGTACTTGGTTTGTACTTGATCTTTGGAAGTCTATCCCACAAAACCTTAAAGATTCAAACGTGTACACCTTTTCAAAAAATATCAAAAATTTCCTACTCTCAGAGCAATTTGTCTCTTGAAATAAAGAATTATCTCTCCACTTGTTCACCATACCTCTACTATATTCTACTTTACAACGACTATTATTTTTAATTATGCTCTATGTTTCTGCCCTTTTTGCTTTCCTCGCCTGTATCAAATGTAACATCAAAAAGTAACATGGGGGCCAACTAGGAAACCGAATGGTTTATTTGGCCACCATGCTCAAGCACTCCTATTTAATACAAAAGTAACATCATTAGCAACTACAAATGTATGTAATTATTAAATAATTAACTAAATCAAGAGGAAATAAATTGTATTGTATTGTATTGATATTGCCTGAGTAGCCTAATTGGTAAGTAATTGGTTTGGTTTTGGTTTTACGACCTTCAGTTGAAAACCACTCTACATGAAATTACCTTACCAATAAGATGAACATTTTATTCCACTCATTCTGATAACTGCAATAGTTTGTTTTAACTTATAGGTGCCAAATTATTATAGAGCGATTTTCAATTGAGTATCATAAAACCAAAACCAAATTATACTACTCAGCCAATCACAAGCCAAAGTAAAATCAAAAACAAAACCAAAGTTTACTGTAATAATTGCCTCATTACTTTCAACACTCCATTGAAAACTGCTCTATTTTAGTGAATTGACTGCTTGTCCTTAAAAGATGTACCGGTACTCTCTTTTTTACAGAAACAAGGACTGAAAAATCTTATAAGTGAAAACCAGCAAAGAAGACATCAGTTGAGCCAGATGTCAGTCGCTCAAATTGTAAGTTGCTAAATAAATTAAATTAACTTCAGCTTTAGGGAAACAAATATTTGCAAAAGATACAAATGGGATTATACTGTCTAGTCTTGTAGTAAAGGAGTTGATGAAAACTTGTTTATTATAATACATTGTCGACCAGTGTTTCTCTCGAGTTTTAGGGAAAATCTACTAGCATTTTATCACAAATGCCATTTTCTGATTGGCTACGCTACACACTATCTATTCTAGCGTATTCTGGGCTCTCGGTCAGTGAGGACGATAGAAAAGAGTGGCCAGGCGACAAGCAATGAGCAGGGTCTGGTAGAGAAACAGTATTTTATTGTAGAGAGTGAGTTAAGCCTAGCAGTGTGTGGTTGTTAACAAAATTAATGGTGACCACTTCTTTGCGTTTTCAAAGTATTTGTGAAGAGGATTTAGATAAAGTTTTGAACGAATAGTAGATTTATACCAAAACAATTAGATTATGCGCTCCATTTCTATACGCGACAGTTGACTCGGGCAGCACCCTTGTCAACTGTCACTCATAAACTAATCGAGTGTTTTTGCAGCTTTTTAGTGTTCTCCTTGGAAACTGCCATGAGTTATTACAAGCTTAGATTTTCTTCGGAATTTTCACTCACTTCATTGGTAATTTATTTTAAGTAGGCTTGCTTTGGCAATTGCATCATTAGGTTTTGTTATACTTCCCAAGTCAAATTCGACTGGAGGAGTTTGCCTCAGGAACATTGGATGGTCTCAGAGAAACAAAACTTACTGTTTCCTTTGAGACCATTTATTCAGTGCTTGATGGTGTACATGAGAAGTCAATGATTCTAATCTGTCACGAAAATGGAGCTTTTTAAAACCACTCTTCAAACCAGAGGAATTTGAAATTGCCGGCTTTGCGTTTTAATGTGGACGGAAAATATTTTCAAAACGGAGCTTTCAGAACACAGTGACGCTACAATAATCATGTGATTTCCCTACCTGATTGTTGTTTTTTAACTTCTTCCAGCAGTGTGGCTGGAAAACATTTGATGAACGACCAGGACATACATTTATCTAATGATAAAATAATAATAAGATTTTTATCGCACAAGTATACTAATGCTCTCCTAATAATAATTATGATATTTGCTAGTCAGAAGGCCTACATAGGGAAGGGTCTTGAGTGCTGTCCAAGGCTGAAGGCCAAGGGTGCCATGCTCAAGGACGCAAGTACTCACAGATAATTAGACTAACCTACATGTAGGCTGGCAAATGATGTATATTTTACTTTTCTTAAGCAACAAGAGATCAAGAAGCAGACCAAACCCCCGAGCTCAGAAGCCATGGAAGCAGGAACATCCATTTTTCAGCAGACAAACATGGGAAGTAGAAGTTTTGGTAGCAGTGGTTCCATTCGCCACTCAGGAGACGGGTCGGGAGGGAGCTTTGGATTTGGGAATTCTCCTCTCCAGTCAAGTGGATTCTCAGCTGTTTCAGGTAGTTCCAGCCAATCGGGTCTGTTTGGAACAGGAAGTAGTAACAACCAGTCAGGCCTGTTTGGACAGAGCAGTGTTTCAGGCTTTACAGAAAGTGTCTTCGGGAACAATGCTAACTCAACCAGCCAAGCAACAGGAATTACCAGTTCTTTCACAACAACTAACCAACCAGGAGGATTGTTTGGTGCAAGCTCCGGCCAATCAGCTGCTAGTGCTGGTTTGTTTGGTGTAAAAACTGAATTAAAACCTGGACTGTTTGGTTCATCTTCGCCGACAACATCAAGCGGGCTTTTCAGCAGTGGAGCTCATGTGCAGAAAGATAGCAATATCATCCCTACAAGTCAAGCATCAAACAATATCATAGTAGGTACACTTTACGTTTTCATATACAGTGTAGAACTGCCTGCTTTGCTTCCAGCTACTAATATCATAACCATTAGATGTTCAAGTACTTCCTTTTTACATATACCATAAATGATCTAATAAATGCTCAGGGTGTCTATTAAATTTTATGGGTCCTTGGAGGGGCATTAAATAGATACATGTATGACATATTTTATTACAGTGAGGCGTATAATTCACTTTACATGTACAGTAGCTGTAACAATGTCAACAAAACAAACATTGTTTGTTTACAGTGCAAGAAATGAACAGAGTTTGTGAGTAGGAGACTAATCTACTACTAAAGCCTAGAGATGTCTTTCAAAGTTTGTTGAGGTCTTCATCGCCATCGGGTTCAAAGTTGCTGACATATTGAGTACAGAAACTAAAAAGATACTGGTCAGAGCAGTATCCACACTTCGAATTCAAGATTGAACAAGATGCAATTTGCAAACCAATCAAGAAACTAGATAAATTTGTGGAGTGTTTCTTTGGTTTTTGAGGCAATTCTTAGTGGGAGGCATCCGTTAGACATGGGGCATTTATTAGAGGGGGCATCTAATGCAAAGTTTACCCCTAAGGAGGGCGCAGTTAGAAGATTTAAAGACAATGCATATACATGTATTAGGTCATTTATGGTACTTGGAATGAAGTTCATTATGTTGGTCTTTGATGCGGTGGTGTTTACATGGCATTCCTTATTTCTTCAAATTCAAGCACTTTTGTCTCTTCTACAGGGATCTACATCCCTGCAGTCAGGAACACCTTCCACAGCAACCACAACAGCAACCAAAATAACCGCTGCAGCACCTGTGTCATTAAGTTGCAGTGATGAAGATATGCAGGCCTTTAGGGCAGACAGTTTTGTGCTGGGAAAGATACCAGAGTGCCCTCCTCCATTAGAATTGTGTTGACAAACTTAGTTTGGCTGCAAGTTAAGTGACAGTGGGAAGTGGCTTGTGCAAACACAGGTTTGCTGATGGTGTACACCTCCTGTTGCAGTGGAGGGAACAAGTATTTTAACCTTTCCTGAACAATTTTCATTAGATTGGCACACTCATTAAGTGTTTGATTGAGAAATACTGCACTACCAAAAACCAGAAAAGCAAAACAAAATGTTAATTTAAGCAAAGATGCCCGAGATGTTTAATTTATAATACGTCACATTATACATAATGTAGTTCATATTAATTCAATTTATAGTAATAATTACTGTATTTATAATGAAGCTACATGTAGATAATACAGTGGAATCCCATAATACGACCACCTCTGGGCTATAAAATTGCGATCCTATATCAAATATGTACTTGTATAAAGGAAATGGCCAACTAAGCATTTTCTTGGAGGTGGCAGTGATAATGAGCTGGTGGGGTTGACAAGGTGGTTGTAAAGTTGGATTCCATTGTAGTGACATTTAAAATCAGTATTTCTAAATAAATGACATTTCGTGACCCTGTCTGTTTCCTGCCAGATTGGTTTCTTAATTTCATTGTGTAAGTTTATTTACATTTTATTAATCCTAAGACAAACCCTGACTTTTTGAAAACTAAACTAATGGAATAATTGTTATTACAAATGTGACCTAGTGATGCTGTACATCAGGTACCTTTATATTCATGCAAAACAACCATTATGTTATTAATAGTTGTAACATAATTCCTACATTTCACACAACTTTCTGGTGCATGTCATAGACCCTAGCATGCCATGAACTAAACTTGCCTGAGATAAAAATGAAGCAACAAATGCTATGTACTTATTGACTGAGTGGGAGGGCCGGACGGGAAAATATTTGGCTCGAGGTCAGGGCGTACGGACCGAGCGCAGCGAGGTCCTTACGTCCTGACCGAGAGCCAAATATTTTCCCGTCCGGCCCGACCTTACTCAGTCAATAAGCATTTTATCATATGACCACTTACTGTTGAAAATTTTGAAAATTCTGTTCGAGCCTAAATAGGACGCGATTACATAAGATCAGACGGCTGCGCGCGCGGAACAATTACATGAAAGTTTCTACAACAAAAGTTTGTCATTTATCAGTTTCTTCGCGTCAAACAAGAAACTCACAATTCATCGAAAAACACAAGTCACGTTCTCATTTTTGTTCATGCTAAAAAGCCAACAGAAAGTTGACATAAAGCTGTCAAAAATATGTCAAGCCATCAAAAACTTAGCGAGTGACAAAAGGTCGCTTCACGCTTCACTGAAATTGTTTACAAATCTTCATCTGAAGACTCGCGAAAATGTCGGCGTCGTTTCAAGCTATTTGTCGACCTCTTGGATTCTCTAAAACAAGGGACAACCGGGCAAAAGAATATTTATGACACATGTTGGCTCCTGCAAACAGTGCCTGGGTTTGCCGACTTTGCTGGTGTAGTGGAAATTACACGGTTAAACACAAGCGAGTTTTTATATTTATCTGGATGAACTTGTATTCGCATTCAGTTTTGTCTCTTCAAATAAAACTGACGTAGAAACTACAGAGCAGTTTATCCTACTGCACACAAGGTATGTTTGTGATTTTCCTGGCTCAACCAACTTCTCCCAGAAACTCTGAAACTCGAAGAAAACACTTAAGCTTATATCGTACTTTGTTTACTTCTTCGGTGACCCACGATGAATTCTTTGATGCCTTTGAAGGAACGAAGTTTCGCCGACTGTTTGCTTATTCGAAAGGTCAATTATTGGACAGTTTATCCGGAAAAGTTGTTTCCTTGACCGCCTGTTTGCTTGTTGGTTTCTGAGAAAGTTGTGAGCTTCTTCATTTGCGAGGAGTGTTAAATTTCTTTCTTTGCTTTCGGAGTGAGTTGGCGACTGAAGAAGTAGTTCTGCATGGGACAATTCGCCTGGATAGTAAAATTCGCTCTCAGAATGTTCACTTTAATGACTCATTGTGGAGAGAACAAACTTTGGCAGCAACAAAATATTGTTTTTGCCATTAACACGCATCGATTTTGCCGCACTCGTTTCTAGCAGGGCCGTACGCATTTCTAGTAGGGCCGTACGTGTTTTTCCGGCCCTATCACTTTGAGGCGTACGGCCCTCATACGGGACCTTTTCTCTTATGGTTTTGCAAGGAAATTGCGCGCGGGGCCGTACGGGTCATATGATAATATGTTTTATCAATTAGGAGTAGTTTTATAGGTAACACTAGTTATTGAACACTTAGCAAGGCTGGCCTGGCCATACCCCTTTGAAATATCTCTATTTTAAAGTTTAAAACTATTTCCAATGCTCTCAATAGGATCCAGCACCCACCAGAGCTCTGGCAGATATTCTGTTGAAAGTCAGCGTATATGTTTAACTTTTAAAATTCTCCAGAGAGAAATTCTCCTGGGCTTCTCATATTACTCCGGCGGGTGCTGTTCCGAAGTAACCACCTACCAATGAGCGACAAAAGTAGTTGAGACACTTTTAGGAAATGACGCTTTTTGATATTTAAGAACTTGCTCTAATTTATTTGCATCTAGCGTTAATTCTCTGATACCCCAGCCCCCCAATTCAATGTTGTGTAGGTGCTATGGTCTGTGCAGTCGAACAAATAGAAAAATCAACACTGTTTGGGCGGAAGGGGGGAAAATGTGTCCATGGCACTTCAAAATCGATTTTATTGCCAAGTGTCTCAGCACTTTTGTCACCCATTGTACTTTAAATCTTATTGAAAGCACTGATTTCAAAGTACATGTACCAGTGTTCTACATGTATACCATGAATAATCAGAACAACAATTATGATGCAATTATCAAATGAATATTTTTTGAAAAAATATAACAATCTGAGCTCCAGCTGAACTCAGCTTGCCTAAGAAGCTTAAACTTTGATTGTCTAGACAGAATTACACTCGCTTGGAGGGCAGGACCATGACAGACTACCATCTAGAGACATATTTGTCACAATAATATTCAGAGATTGTAAATACTGCATTGAAAAGATAATCTAAACCACTTTTCTGCAGAGCATAGTCTCCATAGACCTTTATCATGCGGCGGCCATTTTGAGTCCCAGGGGAACAAAATGCTTTGTTTTTGCACGTCTAGCCTCGCACTGAATGAGAGGTTAGACGTGCAAAATCTTTTGTTTGAGCAATGCGTGATAGAGGTCTATTGCATGGTATATATCCTTGCATGAAGTTCAACTGTAGGTCACTTCAATTAAAAAACTAAATCTTCTAGCAATGTTCTATTCTAGTATTTTACAAACTTTCAGTCAGAGTAATTGTATAAAAATGACTTGCACACTTCATACACAGCAAACTGAATTCCGATAGTGGGTGCCACCTGCAAACAATTAAAAAGAGCATTTAAAAGAAAAATTCCTAAGTTGCTTCTAACTGTACTTGAGATTGAGGACTATTATGTTGATGCCCATTCTGTAATATTGAATTTAAACACAAGTAATTATTACACCCTATAGCTATCAATTTCACATGTACATGTAGTCGTATTTTTACTTCTCAAACTCATTAATAATTCATCAAGCTAAAACAAAGAAAATCACAACCGTGAAGGAGGTTTGGATACCCGGTCTTAATTAGCATAGATTTTGACGATTTTACCTCTCGATTTTCTCCTTAGTTTTTGTTTCGATTGAGAAGATATATCAAACACTCGAGACAGTGTTTCATCGGTTATCCAAACACCTCGAATTTCGTCAAAAATACTCTGCTGCACGTCGTATTTTCAACTCTCTTCTCGGTGTTTTGATACCCCGATGAAACACTGTTGCTCGTGTTTGATATATAACTTTACACATTTTAATTTGCTTTGCCCTTGTACTTGATTAAGTGTTATTGTACATTGTACGTGTATCTATTTAGCAACTGTACTAAATTCACTTTTTGCACAGTAAATATATATTGTAAATAGTACAACCCGCCTAGATTAGCCCTGCTATAAGCGGGTTTGTAATCCTTTAAACTGTAAGATTCAAATAATGGTTAAATGGTTTAAATTAAAAATGATCGCAATGACAAATGATCTTTAGTACTGGTCTGTTGTCATAGCGATCAAGACCTCTCACATTCATATCTGATGTGTGTGAGTGAAGCCTTGGAGCCAAGGCTGGCTCATAGCTGCCGAAGCTTATCCGGGTTTCTGTAGCATGAAGCGGCTAGAAGTATTTCTACTTCCCCTGGACGGGATGCTAGTCCATCGCAGGTCATTCCCCTGCAATTTTTTTAATTTTTCCCCAACAAATAGCAGGTACCCATTTATACACCTGGGTGGAGAGAGGCACTGTGAGAGTAAAGTGTCTTGCCCAAGAACACAACACAC